>CM052549.1:82351164-82423353 GCA_028533065.1 Trachops cirrhosus
ACACTGTGGCCGAGGAGGCTACACTGTAGCAGAGGAGGCTACACTGTGGCAGAGGAGGCTACACTGTGGCCGAGGAGGCTACACTGTAGCACCTGTATAGTAACAGGATCCACATACAGGTGGCGTGTGACACACAGCCTGTCTGTCATGGATTGAAAGTGCTTCTGTTCAGACAACAGACTCATATAGCAGGTCTTGCTCCCTTACCCAGCCTGACATCTCTGCCTCTCCAGGGGTGTTTCGGTCCACTCATCCTTCTGCCCGTTGTTCACGGGGCCAGACGCAGGTCGACCACGGCACTATTTGTTGTTTGTCTAGTCTGCTTGTTTCTCAGTTTCTCCTTTCTTGTCTTCTTTTAGGTTAATAAAAGATTTTGTTTGGCATTCTATTTTAATCCCTGTTTTGGCATTTTAGGTGTACTTTCCATTTTCTTTAGTGGTTGCTCTAGGAATTACAACATACACCTAGAATTTATTACTATTTATATTTAGCATTCTGGCATTCTGCGTAAAATACAGGAAATGTGAATGCTGGAGCCCCGCCCCACGTGCTGTCGCTTTCATGGATTTTCAATCTGTATTCCGGATGAAACACAGTTTTATAATTTACGGTCTCAAAGTCTCCGTGTCCTTGAAGCAGCTGAACCAACTGGGTGTCCGACCCCCGTTCAGCCCCTTTGCCGCTGGTCCCGTCTTCTCCAGCCTGGGCCCCGCAGGGAAGCCCCTTCCAAGGGGGGGGGCGCGACGTGGACGATCGCAGGCTGTCCTGTGACCGCCCGGACGGGAGTCTCCGGGGCCGGCCTCTGGGCTCCATGTGGGGCCCTCTCCCGACCCAGGCATTTCTCGACGACACGTGAACTGTCCGGGGGCATCCACCGAGCACACGTGGGACGCAGCGGAGGGGCAGTGGCGCTCGGGGTCACGAATACTAGACACACGAAACAAAATACCGAAGAGCCAAAGCCGACGTGACATCAAACGCCCTCCACTTCGAAAGCACGACGGCAGCGTCTAGAGAGACCGGGGACAGCAGTCAGCGCTGAACAGTAAGAAGTCAGAGTGTCCTGAATGGTGGCATCCCCACGGGCCCATCGGAGGACAGCGTCTGTCATCCTCGGGGCCGGGCCTCTCCGACGCGCCCTGCACGGACCACGCAGGACCGCTCGGCCGTGCGGTTTCCACCCGGGAGGAGGAAGATGGGCCGGAACGGGAGACTCTGAGCCCCGCAGAACCTGGACGCGGGCCGCGCGCTCAGGCCCGCGCAGCCGCGGGACGCGCCGTGTCGGGCTGTGCAGGCTCATTCCCTCCAGCCCGGCAGGTGGAGGTGGGAACCGAGTCGCCGGCTGAGGCTCCGCAGGAAAAGTGGTTCGCCCCGAGCCATCGCCACCGGGTGAGGACGTCAGATGAAACGGCGTGACATCAGCGCGCAGCCGGGTGAGGACGTCAGACGAAACGGTGTGACGTCAGCGTGTCCCACTGACGCGGCCGTCCGCGAGAGGCGCTCCCCCAGCATCCGGGGAGCGAGGGGCCCAGGACAGACGTGCTGGGAGACACGCACCAGCGCCCTCTGCGAGTCGGACACGTGCGAACATGCTGCAGGGGACCCGCCGGCCGCTGGGCTTATCCACACGCTCCCCAGGCACGCGCGCGCGCGTGGCCTCAGGCCCTCCCCCCAGCAAACAGCAGCGACCCCGGGAGGCCGGAGTGAGGCCATCAGAGCGGTCGCTGCCCCGAAGGCCAATCCGCCACCGAGGACGCTGCAGCCCCGACTCGGCCCAGGGGGTTCAGAGGACACGTCCACTGTGACAGGTGGACCCAGACCGTGGCCTCCCGACCCCAGGCCAGGGTGCTGCCTTCCTCATGCACGGCACACCTCGGTGAGCGAAGGCGGCTGCAACACACACCCATCCCGCACACTCACCCCAGAAACACACACTCAACTGACACACACTCGACCCAGAAACACACACCCAGCCCACACACTCACCCCAGAAACACACACACAACCCGCACTCACCCCAGAAACACACACACAACTGACACACACTCGACCCAGAAACACACACACAACCCGCACTCACCCCAGAAACACACACTCAACCCGCACACTCACCCCAGAAGCACACACACAACCAGCACTCACCCCAGAAACACGCACTCAACCCGCACACTCACCCCAGAAGCACACACACACCCACACTCTCACCCCAGAAACACACACACAACCCACACACACTCTACCTATAAACAACACACACAGCCCATGCACTCACCCCAGAAACACACACACAACTGACACACACTCGACCCAGAAACACACATATAACCAACACAACCGATAAACAACACACAACCCACCCACGCACGCGCAGGCAAGCCCCGACCCCTGGGTGTGCTCGAGCGCGGGCGGCCTCACAGAAGCAGAGCTCAGAGAGGCGTGCGGCTCCCTACAAAGCTTTCACAGGCAACCGCGGAAAAGACTCCGGGCTAAACCTGAAAGGGGAAGAGCGGCCTTATTATGCAACAATGTGTCGTCCCTGCCAAACCCTGGGCTTGGAAGTTAAGAAGAGACAGCAAGCACACCTGTGTCCATTGGCATCGAGTTAAATCGATACCAAAAAAAATCAGGCAAACGGCCAATTACCTGTCACCTGAAGATTCTCATGAAGGATTTAAACAGTTTTTACAAGCATGAATTTAAAATTTCCATACTTCTGAGAGAGTCTTCCTCTATTTACAGAGACATTAAAATTTTACAGCGGTGTGCACGTGAAGTCAGGAAATAACAACACTAATCACAGGCACTTAGTCGCTGTGTGTTAGCAGCTTTCTGGGGATCCCCAGGTGGAGTTTCAGCGCGAGCCCGGCCCCACCTACTCCTGCCCCCCGGAGGGTTCTGGCGTCTCCACGGTGATACCTGGCCGTCCCTGTCCCCGTGTCTCTCCCGTCCCCCCCCGGTGCCCATCCCTGCGACAGGTTCTGTCTCTCTGTTCACGTGTGTTGGGCCCTGCTCGGGGACCGGGGGGAAGCGCGCAGACGGACAAACAGACTGCCCCGGTGGAGTCTCCCCCCACGGGGGGCTCTTCACACGGCGGCACATCTGGTCCCGGCAGCAGAGTCGGTTCCCCGCTCGGACGTGGAGGGCGGCTGTGCGCGGAGTGGCCGGGGGCACGACTGACCGCACCGCGGCCAAGCCGTCGCCTGGAGTTCCAGAGCCCGCGGCGCGTTCTTGCGAGGAGCCCCCGGGACCGCCGGGCAGCGGTGGGGAGGGGACGTCCTGGCCACGGGTCCCCGTGGTGGCGTCAGGGGCTGTGGCGAGGGCACGTCACGTGTCTGTTTCTTTTCCCAGAACCCAAGAAGCCGCCGTGTTTCACAAGAGTTGTAAAGTGGGTCTCACCGTTTTCTGTTCCACATTAGCGGACAATTTTTTCGCACTTTACAATCTCTATAGCACTCTCCGGAAGCACTCTGTGGGGCCCGGTGGGGTCAGGGGGATTCCGCCTCTGAGCGCACTGACTCCCAGCCTGGACCGAGGGTGGCCCCTACGGGCCTTGACCTTGGAGTCTCTCCGGTTGAGCTCCCCGAGCGGCCTGTTTGTGGAGGGTCACAGCAACAGCCCACTTTGTGAAAACCGTCACTCCGAACCCTGCATGGGACAAGCTGCATGTAAGCAGCTGAGACGGTTCTAGCCACACTCGGGCCCGGAGGACACCGCGCTAACCTGTGGGGCCTGAGGCGCAAAGCCCAGCCTCCGGGACGGCGCACTTCTTCCCAGAACCCAGACGCCGCCTCCCGGCGCGCACCCTTCCCACCTGGCGCTGCGGGACGCTCGGGGGCGTGTGAGGCTGCAGCGGGCGCCCTGCCTCTGTGGGCTCTGGGTCTGGCGACGCTCCGGCTCTCCGTCACGGTCTCCCCCTCTTTCCGTGCCGTCGCTCCTCATCCACGGGGTTTCTCTGCTTGCTGTGAGCTGCCCGAAAGCCTTGCGGACGGAGCGGAGGGCACCTGCCCTCACACCCACGTACGAGTGTACTCGTCCTTCTCGTAGGTCTGCACTTGGGAGGCAGAAGGTGATCACACGCTGTACGTGATGGGAGCCCACACCTCCGGCAAGTTAGTCCGTGTTCCCTCCGGGATGCCACCCCACCCCCCATCGCCCTTGGGCTGAAGGTAGTGGGGACCGTCTGCGCTTGACCGGCCGCCACGCACCTCCCGCCGTGAGGGGCGCCTGCCCCCCAAGGGGAGCCGGTAACTCGGGCGCTCACAGTCCCTCTTCATCCGTCTACGTCGGCGTCACCGTGGCGCGGTGAAAACCCACGTCAGTCTATCCGAACCTAAGCTGCGTTGGCCCAAAGTGGACGACTCAACTAGGCAGTGCTACTCTGTCAAGAGTTCAACCTTAAGAGACACAGGCCCTATCAAAAAAAACAAAACAAAACAAAAACAGAAGCCAGTCAGCCAGCCCTGCATTCTATGGTGCGGGGAGGACGTCTACGAGCTCCTGGGCGCGGAAAGGAGTCTCCCCTGACACTCCCCTCCCGCAGCAGCGCCCCGCAGACTCCCGCTGATGCCCAGACCCCGGGGTTTTATCCGGGGGTCTCACTTCCAGCTGCAGAGCGAGCGCTACCTACAGCAGCCGGGTGGTGACGGAGCCACGGCTGCGGAGGAAACCCTGTTGTCCCTTTACCGGCCCTCACACCCCGCACAGGGCCGGTGTTCCCGTCTGTCCGCGGATCTGGGAGCCCGGCGGTGTTACCGGGCGGCCGGAGGCCTGTTTACTGCCCATACTGACCTGCCGCCCCGACGCCGAGCCCACCCATCAGAGACCGGCTCCTGCTCTAGCTGGGACAGCTGAAGGTGACTCTGGTGACTGTCCTATTACCGTTACTATTATCACTGAAGGTAAAGTGTCGAGTGGAGAATGACAAGCCACCAGCCGCCCGGGGAAGAGCTGGCCAGCACACGTTGTCAGCATCCACAGCAAGGCCGACAATGAAGGGGACGGCGCAGCCGACTTCCACTGAGAAATGCAGGATTTCGACCCCTGCTTCACCGACTAACCCTCCCCCAGCCCCTCTTTAGAATCAGGCTCAGTACTTCGCTGGGGGTGGTGTCGTTAACGTGACAAAGCGGGTTTTCAGGGGAGCAGACTCCCCCAGAATCTGATCCCCGAGTCGCAGGAGAAACCGGGCCACAGCGAAGCAGCTGGAGACCCGGGCAGACGGGTGTCAGAAGAGTCCTTTAGGAGGTGACTCAGCGGAGGAAGGGCATTTGGCTGCACAAAGGGACAGGGAAGCGCGCTGGCCCAGGAACGGGGCATCGGGAAAGAGGGAGGTGTGTTTGAGGGTCGAACACGAAATAGGAGAGGCAAGTGCCAGCCAGCCGGGGACCCTGTGGGCTGCTGGAGGGGGCGCCCCTGCGGCCGCCGCCGCGGACAGCAATGTGGAGGGCTGTGCAGAAATGTAAAATGGGACTGCCTTCTGACCCAGCGACTCCACTGCTGGGAATTTGCCCAAAGGACACGAAACCGGGGTCTCAGAGAGACACGCCTGCGCCCCACGGCCACGGCGGCATGTTCAGGGCAGCAACCTGAGTGGTTGGGGGGGGGCGGGGGCGAGCAGGCGCAGAAAACGTGGTGCCTGCCTCCCACCGAGTCTGATTCCGCTGTGAAAAGGAGGTCCCGCAGCTGTGTGACACCGTGAGGGACCCAGAGGACATCGGGCAGAGGGCAGGGGGCCCTCGCAGAAGGACAAACCCTGCAGGGCCCCACTTCCACGCAGGGTCCCAGCAGGCAAACCCAGGACACGGGACATCGGACCGGGCGCACCGCGAACCGAAGACGAAGTTCATTCCGGCGGGGTGAGCGAGCCCGGCGCGCCGTCGGCCTCCGCGCCCTGCGCGCGCACGTTTGTGAAGAGCCGGTATGGGGTTCTCACCGCGGTGCAAGTTCTACAGCCAAGCGGGGCCCCAGAAGGAAGAGGAGCCGCGCCGACTTCGGGTGGGAGCTCGGGCGCGAAACACTCGGGAGCCGAAGTCACCCAGGAACAAGGAGGGCAGCATCTGAGTCCCCGCCGAAAGTGGTCACTGTGGCTTCTGCGGACGCTGAATGCCCCGGGAGACCCGCAGGGCGCCCCCCAGACGTCGGGGTGTGGACGCGGCGCCCCGCACTGTCCACGGGGTGTGGCCGCGAGAGACAAAGCCACAGTCTGCTGCTCGTTAGCGACTGGGGGAGGGGGGCCTGGCGCGGTTGGAAGGTAGTGGAGGCTCCGGGGCCCAGCGGCCAGCGCGGCTGGGAGCTGGGTGTATTTTCGTCCCTGCCACATCTCAGAGGCTCGCAGAGAAATTAACCTGAAGTGAAACCATGACAACCAGAGGGAGTCTGCTCCTCACGGAGGAAGTTTGCAGACCTTGCCCGTGAACCTGGACTCCGCTGTAATCATTCCAATCAGCCCACAGGCAGCATCTCCCACGACGGGAGAGGCCACCTTCCCGTGCCCAGCAGCTCGCCGGCTCAGGGCCGCCCGTCCCCACCCCGAGTCCCCCGAGCCCAGCTCTGCCCAGGAGCCTCAGGGCCCGGCGGGGCAGGGGGGCACCGCCTTCGCTCTTTATCCGCGTCGCTGCGATGCACAGCGTGCGTGCCCCTCCCCCAAACCCCGATGTTAAAGCCTAAGGAGGGGGCTGAGGGTGGGGTCCTCCTGATGGCGTTGTGGCCTTACTCTAAGGGACCCCAAAGCACCTTTGTCCCTCTGCCCCAGGGGACACAGCAAGAGAGGCTGTCTGAGAACAGGGAGGGGGGCGGGCTCTGCAGCCCCTCGATCTTGGCCTTCCAGCCACCAGGCTGCGGGAGATGTCAGTTCTATGAGCTGCCCCACCTGGGTCACCTTGGTGACGGCCGCTGAACTGCCACCGCCACTCCCAGGACGGGAAGGTGACTCCTTGGTGCCGAGAGCTTTCCCCGCCACATGTGTCCAGGGACTCTTCACGCCACGTCTCTGACCCTCCTCCACACGCGTGAGTCGAACAGGACCATGCGGACTGCTTCCGCCCGCACACTATCCTGGGGTGTTCTGCCCAAGTCTGGGCGCCACGGACTGTAGGTCCTGACAAGCAGAATTTCCCAGAAAAAGCCAATCAGAAGGCCAAGAAGCTGGACCCGTCCGCTGACAAGAAGGGCCGAGCAGGGCGCATCTGCACAGGCGGGTGGGCCGGGCCAGGAGCGGCACCTGGAGGCCCCTCGGAACGGAATGGGGGTGGGGGCTGGCGATGCAGCTGCGGCCTCTGTGCGTGCATGCATGCCCTCGGGATCCAGCCACCGCCAGTGTGACCTCGGGGCTGCCCACCTGAGACCTGGGTGGCCTCACCTCTCGAGGGGACCGCAGGGGACAGGCCATGAAAATGGCGCTCGCGGTTCCTGGCACAGGGGAAGGCACTCAGCAAAAGGAACGGCCATGAATATTTTACGAGTACTTAGTGGAATCGACACAGACGGGGCACACGTCGGAGCCACTCCCTGCAGAGACACGTGGATGCACCACACGGCCCACAGCTGTCGGCCACGGTCCGCCGTCCCCTCCGGGGGCTGGAGCTTCCGCACGCGGAGAGGGCGTAACAGCGGTGACGAGGGCTTGCTAGAAGGGGGGAAATCTAGAAATACAGAAAGAGCGGAGCCAGGCACAGCCCGGTCCCGGCACCGGGGCCCAGACTTCCGCAGGGACACAGGCCTGTGACTCGCTGGCTGACAGAGAAGTCCTGTGGCGTCACAGCGGCGGAACATGCCGGAAGCCCTCCCTCCAGGCTGCGGGAGCTCTGACCGAGGCGGCTGCCGGGGAAAGCTGCCGCCATCGAGCACGGCGGGGACCAGGAATGGGGACGTCACCTCCTGTGCAGAGTGGGCTTTGGAGGAGCCGCCCCTGCAAAGGGAGACAGGGACCAGGAACACTGCCCACCCTGTCGGAGCCGAGCATCGGGGGTCGCCTGTGAGGCAGGGACACTCGCCGGGGAAACACCAGGTGCTGCCAGCCACCCAGCCGCCCCAGAGCCAGGCACCACCCTGGACCCCCGCCGCGTTCCTCCGGGGCCTCCGCTGTGACACCGACGACGTGCTAGCGGCACAGGCCACAGCGAGGGGACCCACCTCCACTTCTGCAACAGGCAGGCAGGCAGGGCGAGCCCGGGGCTGACGCAGAGCGGGGACGGGGGGCGCAGTCAGCCACCTCTGAGCCTTGGGCTCACGCAGCCGCCCCTCAATGCCGCACCTCAGGGCTGCCCACCGCAGTGACTCCGTTCTTCGTCAGCCGGCGACCCTTCCACCACGTCCATCAAACCGTGCCCCGCCTCTCCAACCCCACACCCAGCCTCCACCGCCCCGGGGGCCTCTCCAACTCCACACCATCCTCACGTGTGGGAATGACTCCCGCCACCCCGCTTGTCCTGGTGACGGTCAGTGCAGGCGTCCACCTGGCGGGGCCATGGGGCACCTGGGTGTCCGGCCACACCTCCTTCTGCGTGTCTCCGAGGGTGTCGGAATGAGGTGCACACTCAGAGCAGGGGACCAGAGAGGGCGGACTGCCTCCCCGTCAGTGGGCCATGTCCAATCAGGGGAAGGGCTGATGCAAATGCAGGGTCCTCCGGGCCCCTATTTACTTCTCTGCAGAACCCCTGACACAGCCCAGGGCCCTCTGTCCTGCGTCCTGCGTGCCCTCCGAGCCACAGCCCGCTCCAGGTCCTCCCACGCACCCAAGGCCACTCTGAAGAGAGCCGCTTCCCATACCCTGCGTTGGGCCTGGAGCCCGCCTGCACGGAGGCTTCCAGAAGGGGAGACGGGAAGATGCTGATGAGTAGCAACGTGGGGAGTCTTGCTTTAAGCTAATTTTTCTCATTCTAGTATCATGCCGACTGTGTTGATTTCCAATGCTATTTCTTTTATGGAATCATGGCAAGAATAAATAAATTTTAATATCTTAGGAAATCTAAAGTTGGCCCTCGAAATTCAGTTTTCACTCTTTCCTGCAACGCACGAGTATGGGAATCACCGCCCTAAAAAGCATGGCACACATTGGTGTATTCGCTCACTTCCTCAGGGAGCGCTTAGTGGGGGCACAAAAGGCCGGGCTCCGCCCTGGGGGGTCGAGCCCCTGAATGCTGCAGTGGAATGGAGTGCAGAGGACGCCAGATCAGCTGGACTGCCCAGTGACAAGCTCTGTGACGGCGGAAGGGGCAGGCGTGGTGCACGGGCAGGGAGGACGCCGGGCAGGCCAGGACGGGAGCTCGGAGGGAGTCGGGACACCACAGGGGCTGCATGAGAGGCTGTGCGTCTGTCCTCATCTGCGGGAGAGGCTGGTCAACGGTGACAGCCCAGGGGAGCCGGAGGGTGATGTCAGAGCCCCCACAGGTGGTGAGACGCGTCCCCAAGGACAGAAGGGAAACCGAGCCCAGCAGGGGACAATCTCGGCTCAGGCAAACTCACAGCCACACTCCGGGCTGAAGAAACGGGTGTCTCCGAGAGACACCCAGTGGAAGGGGACCCCCAGCTGTCAGCGTGGTGTCAGGCGACAGCAGCCGTGATTCCGAACCGGAGCAACACGTGACCCGCGAGTGGCAAGTACTTCATAGCCTCCACCTTTCCAATCCAGCCTCTTCGTCACTGTCTTGCAAAGATGCCTAAGAGGGAAGTTCATTAAGAGACTGCTCTCCCCTCAGAACCGGCAGGGGTCCCGCCTGGCGGGCTCACCGGCAGCCACGCTGCACCATGGGGCCCTGGACGTGGTGCCTACTCGTCAAATCCGCACGGCCGTGGGGAAGCGAGTGGCGATCTGCCCCCCACCCTCGTCGCAGAGACTAGGAGACAGACAGGACAGAGGACACGTCAGCTACTCAAGGTCGCAAGGCTGTGGGTGATGTGAAGGCTGTCACCAAGGCCTCCGCAGACTTCACTTTGAAACACGGAAAGCAATACTCAAATTTAGTGTTCCAGCTCAGCCCTCACTTCATTCACCCCGGAAGGGGGAGAGCGAGCAACCGGGGTGAACAGCCAGGGTCCCCGCCCGGGAGGAACCTCATTCCTCCGATCGGCCCAGAGTCCTCAGGCGAGTGTGGCCACAGCGCCGTGCCCCTGGCAGTAGGGGACAACCTTGAGCGCCCTCCTTCTGACTTGGGCCCGAGGCCCGAGCTGACGGTCTGCCTCTCTCTCTCTCTCTCTCTCTCTCTCTCGCTCTCTCAGTGCAGGAAAGCGAGCAGCGCCCCACACTGGCGGCTGCGCCTCCTGCCCCTCGGTAAACGCCCCTGGCTCCCACGCTCTCCCTAAGGCCGGGGCTCGGAGGGGGCCTGACAGCTGCGCAGGCGAGTTTTTCCATCTTCGACGTGACCCTCAAACAGTCACAAGCCCCCTCGGAGCACATGGGCCCCGGGGCGAGAGCCTTTGGGTGCCAGGCGGGGAAGCCAGTGGGGGGACCCGGCGCCAGGACAGCTCTGAGGCACGGGGAAGCCTCGATTCCCAAATGTTCAAGAGACAGCTCGTGTGTGAAATGCAGTGACGGCCGCCCGACCTCCCTCAGCATTTCGCTGACCTTGGATGGGTGCTCAGAGCACGTCGGAGACGCCCACCCACGCGGCCCGGGGCCGGTTGCTTCCCGTGGTCCTGGTCTCTGTGGCCCGTGGCCATGGAGATTTCTCATCGGGCAGCAGATGTCAAGGACATTGACTCCAAAACTTATAAATATATATAATAAATATATATATATTTATGAAGAACTGCTTAGGCGGTGATCTTGTCTTAAGAGGCCGGACTGAGCCTTGAAGCCCCCCTAACACCCCTCCCGCCCCTTAGTGAGGACCCTCGGTCATGAAAAGCGGAAAGCCCCGCACACGGCTGCAGGCGCCCGGCCCTTCGCAGCCTCCCTGACCCCGGCAGTGCCCTGCCGAACCCCCCTTTCAGAGACAGACACAGGTCAGGACACCTCTGGCTTCTGCCTTCAAGCCTCCATACTGCCAATGAACGTGAAAAGGCTGACCCTTGGCCTAAAACAAACAAACAAACAAACAAACAACAACGACAACAAAAAAGACCCTGCTCTACCCTGGCCCGGGTGATGGATAGGGGTGGGGTCATTCGCCCCGCAAATACCTGTCGCACAGCCTCCGCTAGGCGAGGGGCAGGGCAGGCCGCCACACTCGCAGGTGGCGTCACGACGAAACGATGGTCTAGGATGCTTTCCATCTTCTCAGAGCGCGCCCCACGCAGGACACCGCCACGGGCAGACGTGCCAGCCGCCCAGCGCTCTGCCGCCGCCCTAAGCCATGCGCCCTAAACAGATGAGGGCGTTACTGACGCAGGAGTCCCCGGCCTCCCAGAGGCCGCCCATAGTCATCTTCCTTGGAGGCCTCACCAGAGTAAAGCTTTATTCGAGAAGCAGAAGAGGGAAGAGAACGTTGTCTCCCGGGGCATCGCGGTGGCCGTCAACCGGGGGCACAACTGTTCTTCACGCAGCACGCGCGCACCCTGCAGCGAGGCCACGCCCCCAGTGGCGAGGCCACGCCCCCGACCGCGGGAAGGCCACGCCCCCGCTGCCTGTGCGCCCGCTGCTGGCGGCAGGTCGCTGTGGCTCATCCCTGTTAGAGGACTGTGAACACCGTTCAGCCCACTGCTCCCAGCGCGTCTGAGGCACGCAGCCCCAGGGAGGGGCCGGAGCCCCTAAAACTGAATGCCCTCGGGCGTAAACGCACGTAGGCCCCACCCTCAGGAGCCAGCGCGCAGCACTCTGAGACGTAGGCAAGGCAAAGGCGGGCAACCCCAAGACGCGCAGGGCCCCCGCCCCTTGACAGGGAGGGTCTGTCCCCGCGAGGGCTGAACCCAGAGGCAGCCCGGGGCCACCGGCCACCTGAGGTGAAGGCACACTGCCTTGTCACAGCCCACCGCATAGGCCTCCTTATCTGTCCGAAAGTCATAAAACACAACCGCGTCTGCTCTGATTCCAAGTATGTATGTTACATGAGACACGCGGCACACTCACGTGCGACATGGTCAACGTGTGACCACATAGATGTGACAGACTCGCAGGGCGAGTCCTTTGCAGAATGGAAACCCTGAACGGGAGGGACTGTGGTTTGCAGAAAGATTCCCCCCTCATATGCTGGCCGCTGCCCGTGGAGCCGATGCCCCGGACCGACCTCTGGACGCCAGGGCAGGACGGGGCAACCTTGGTGCGGGCCTCAGGGCCACCAGCCTGAAAATGAAAGGCCTGCTTAGAAGTAGTGTCACTGCGTCGTTTACCTGCCCCGACGGCAGCGCCGTCTTGCCACAGGCGTCCCTGACCCCTTCCCCGTCTCCTGAACACCCCCGGCCTTGGTCTCCCGTCGGGCCGGAATCAGGGCTTCCGTCTGAACCGGCGCTTCCCAGAGGGCTGCTCCTTTTGGTCTCAAATACATGCCGGTCGTCTCTACACTTCGGCCTTTTATTTTTGAAGTTGACGAAAAAATTGCCGGGAAGGCCTTCCGCACAGTAGGCTCCAGAGACCCCTGGGTGTCAGCCCACGAAGCAGCGACTTCCCGACAAAACTCCGAGGACAGCGATGGGGCAGAAAAGGCCCAATTGCCAGAGAAGCGTGCGCCGCAGGCCGCTGGGCGGGAGCCACCGTCCTGCGACCGTCCCACGACCTCAGCCACATGCAAGTCTGCCGCCAAATGACGGCGTGAACGACACGAGAGGATGGAGCGGAACGGTGTCCCCGAGCACTGGAGCCCCCCAGAGAGGCAGCTTCTCCGTCCCCCTCCCGTGTGCCACATTCTCCAGTCAGGTGGGGGAAGCTTGCTCCTTCCAGGTGCCCGCGACACACGAAGAGCAGAAAACACTGCTGCTGACTGACCGTCCAGCCACCGTCACGTGAGGGTCACGGGCAGGCGCCGTCCACGATGCTGCCTTCACCCGCACGAACTCGGGAGGCCCGGGGACGCGCCGCCCTCCCCGTCCACCCGCAGCAGGGTGCTGGCCGCTCAGTGTGGCTCGGGGCCCTGGGGGCGCCCGTCCGGCCCCTGGTGTCCTTCCAGTCCCACCCCTGCTGGAGCCCAGAGAGGACAGAGGGCGGAGACATGGAGGGCAGCCCCCAGGGCCCAGAACGGGACCCAGGGGTCAGCGAACGGTCTGCCAGGACGGAGGGAGCTGCCCGCACCTGTGCCCTCCCTGGGGTGAGACGCACAGAGGATGACGGGGGCAGAGAGCCGCTCCCTCGCCACAGGGGCCACCTCTTAACCCAGCAGCAGGCCCTGTCCACTGCCGGCAGGGGGCCAGGCGCGGCACTGGGTGTCAAGAGGTGCCCACCCTCCCCCGAAACAGCGGGGCCCCCGAGGAGCTCACTTCTCTACACCGATTCTCTCTCATGAGGTAAGAACTGACACGGCGGCCACTGGAGAGCCACTGGTGTCCCTCACACAACGTCCCGCTGCCCAGCCGGCCGGCCGGCTGCCAGGCTGCAGCCAGGGGCTGACAGGCCAGCGGGGGCCGTGCGGAGGGCCGGCCTCCAGCGCATTAAGACGTTTTAGAGCCGGCTTGCAAGTCCCAACCTTAAAACCCTGATTATTTATTTATGCCCTTTTTGTCTAAGAAGTTAAATCCTCAGAGCATCTCAATTTAGATCAAAAGCAATTTACCAAACCTCACCTGGCACACCTGGGCCTCATGATTTGTTAATTACCTGCTTAGCATTTCCAGGGCTGGGGGGAAACTCCCCTCCCGTGACAGAGCCTTCCAGAGCGCCCCAGGGCTTCCCGGGCGCAGCTACCCAGCCGCGCGGGCTTCTGCAGAGGGCTTTTATTCTCCGGGGCCAGGAGCCCGGCCCCAGCGAGCCGACACCCCAGTGCCAGGAGTGCGCCTCGGCGACCCGATCGAATAGTGTGAGGGCAGCAGCGCAGCCGTGGGCGGCTGTCCAGCACAGGGCTGGTCGGGGCAGCTCCCCGCTGACATCCCCCGAGCCCTCGGTTTGCCGTTTGGCATTGGGGTACTAGAAATCGCCGTAATTGCCCGCTTTCACATTGCTTCCAACGAAAGGAGCCATTAAACGGCACAGAGAAGATGATCTCATTTCTGAGATGGCTGCTGTCGGCTCGCCGGCTTCGACCCTTCCTTCCTCCCCTCCTCCCTTCCTTCTCCGTCTCGCGGCCCGCCCAGCCCACCCTTCTCTGTCCTCTGCAGGACAAGCCACACTGGGGAAGGCCCAGCGATTCGCAAGGCAGGGACTTGATACCAGCCACACAGGCTGACTTGTTTCTCTCTTCTCCCCAGTGGTCGTGGCGTGAGGACACAGAGAGCGCGGGCTTCTGAGCGCTGCCGCAGCCTCAGGGCGGCAGCGGAAAGGGGAGCGGTGCGGCGGGGGGCTGCGCAGGGGCGTCGAAAACACGGTGTTCAGATCCCAATTTGCTAACTGCTTTCTGAGTTCACCTCGGAGGAAGCGGTGTGTGCTCCAGGCTTCGGGAAGAGCTACAGGGTGAAGACTGCAGAACTCACGAGCGTCTGTGTGTCGGCCGCGCAGCCGAGCTCCATGCCCATCACCGTGGCGTTCTGCTCGACCCCGCAGGAGTGGCGCCCCCCGCCGCCGCTTGGTGCTCCCACCGCACTTTATTTTTATCTCTCCCACGAAACTGGCCGCGTTTTAACTTGAATTGTAACTGTAATTACGGCCTCGCTCATTCATCCTGCTGCAAGTCCTCTAAGGCCAGATCCTATCTCTGACCCTCTCCCCCCCCCGCCCCGCCGGGATCCACCCCCACTCAAACCCGCCCCGCCCCTCCCTGGGGAGACACCACTCTGGGCCGCTAGCGTTCCCGCCTCCTGCCTGGCGGGCACCTGGCTGGTCTCTTCTCCTCTGCAGGACTCTCGGCGTCTTACCGACCAGAGGGTGCGTGTGTAACTCTGCTTCACACTCTAAAATTATCTGGAATGTCTTCACAATCATCCCTCCTCCCCCAGTCGGCCCTGTCCCGAAATCTTGGTCGGCGCGTTCACGTCCCCTCATCGAGCGAAGGCCTCACAGGGCTGGCGCCTGGAACAGCCTGGCCTCCTCCTCGGGCGGTGCTGGCGGGCGAGGCTCCCGTCAGAAATCTTTGGGGAGAGCTGCCACGGTCCCCACGGAGTCTGTCCCCTTCGCAGACACCGGAGCTTCCAACGGGGCGTGAGCCAGGGTAGCGGGAGGCAAGAGGCCGCTTCCCGCTGGTCTCCGAGGCTCCTTCGGCCTCGACCAAGCTCAGAGAACAGTTTCCCCAGCGACAGCCCCTCAGACACGCCAAGGGCCAAGGCCACCGAAACCCGAGGGGGAGCCACAGGCAGCTCCTCCCTCCTCCGGGGGTGGCGCGTGAACAGGGCCACGGAGCAGGGCTCACACGACGCCGGGCTCCTGCCGGGTGTGCGGGACCACGGCCCGTCTGCACGTGCCGCCAGGAGTGAGGGCTCGCGGCTGCCGTCCATCGGAAACGCCGGAGATGAGGGGAGCTCCGAGCGAGGTGGGGCGCCCCCCCCCGGCCGCTCATAGCCCAGGCCCCACATCTCCCGGCCTGGCCCCGCCCGGGGGCCGCCCTGCCGGTGCCCCAGCAGCTCGAACCTGACAGCTCAGACCCACAGGAAGGCACCCGCCCCCAGGTCTGCAGAACGCAGTCACTGGGCGGGGGGCGGGGCTCCCCAGTGCGACCTGACTGCGCTCAGCCAGCTGACCCTCACTGTCCCTCCCCACCCAGCAGCCTTGCAGGCGAGGGCAGATTTCTGCACAGAGGGGCCTGGGGCCTGGAGACTGGCACCGGTCACCAGTGGGCGAGAACTGGCTGGAAAAAAGCGTGGCAGACAGTCACGGAAGCTTGCCTGGTGACTCGTGCCAGCCTCTGTGAGGTGCCGTAAGTCATGTCCCCCCCACTGTGCAGAGGGTCCCAGAAGGCCACCACACTGAAGCACGTCTATCAGGGCATCGCAGGAACCATTTCAAGGTTTTGTGTAAGGAGAGAGCAGAAAGTCCACGGGGAGCCGTGGCGTGACCCTGCAGGCCAGGGTCCGCTGGGTGGCGGGAGGACACCAGGCGGGAGGGGTGGCAGGCGATCCTGAGTCGCGACCCCCACGGAGCGAGAGCCTTGCGTGAGGATGCCTGGGAAGACACGAAGGGTGTGTCGGCGAGAGATCGGGCCCCGTCGGGGCAGGGAAGACAGACACCCGAAGTCCTGGGCCCCGGGAAGGAGGCGAAGGTCGTCTCCCTCCTCCAGATGCGAATCTCAGCCTCTGGTGTGTTGGGAAGAGAGTTCGAAAGCCATAAACCTGCATGAAGAAATGGGGTTGGCGGAGAGAGGGGCGGGTGTCAACTGCTGGAACTGGGGGACAGGAAGGGGAGGAGGGAGAGGCGGCTGGATCCGGGGGGCGTGGCCGAGGGAGGCTGCTCTCAGCTGCGCTGCGCTCAGCGTGTCGGTGCGTCGGTCCAGCAGCTGCACACGAGGAGGACGGACGGTCTGGAAGGGCTTCAGAGGACAGCAGACCAGCATCGCCGCTGAGGGGCAGTGGGAGGGCTGACTCGGGCAGGAGACTACGGCTGCCGGGCGTGTGCGGCCTTCGTCACCAGAGATGAGCGGAGACGGATCCGCACCGTCGGTCAGGGAAAGGGGGAGGCGGTGAGGACACGGGGGTCACTCAGACGCGACTCTCGATGAGGCCGACACGCCGCCGTCACGAAGAGCGAGAGGGGCGGGGAACCGGGTCCGGCGGCAAAGCGTTTCGGGGGCTGTGCCCGGACTCCCAGCGCAGATCCCTCCGAGCGCGCAGAGCGGCCGAGAAGACGAAGGCCCCCTTCAGTTGGGAACCGCAGCCGGCGCTCGCCGCAACGGGAATCCGGACTCGCAGAGATGAGCTGGAGCACACGGGTCCGGCCCGCAGTCCGGAGGCCCCGGCAGGAGAGCCGGCGCCGCAGCTGGCCTGCTTCCCCGGCCCGGCGACCAGAGCGCCGGTCTCCCCGCGGCCTTGCGCGCTCACGCTGGTTGTCGTCGCCACCTACCATCAGCGCTGCTGGCCGGGTCTCGGGTTGCTGTCACCTCCGGCCGCCTTCCACGGCTTCCCTCGGGTTTGGCCGGCTCCGCCTTTGCCACCGCCTCTCGACCCCTTCACGAGGGGTCGGGAGTCCGCCCCTGTCCCGTCTCCCTTGGCGAAAACGTCCAGGTTACTCGCGCACCTTTACTTTCCCAGACGCACCCGCTGCTTGAGTCCCTAAAATACACCCCGCAGGGATTTCTGTTGTCGCTCCGTGAAAATGACTCGTCGGGGCTAAACTGCCGTTCTGTCGTGACAGCAGGCTCTCCCTCCATAAACCGAAACGCCCTCACGTTCCCCCACGGAGTCTCTAAGGTTCTGCCTACAGGCCTCCCGCGCTCCTCGCCAGGCCGAGGTCTCGCCACCGCCTGGCGCTGTTGCCACGTTGAATGCGCCTTATCCACCTCACGCAGCCCAGCTGTTTGCTGTCCCCGAGCAGACACACGGCCGAGAACCCAGCTTCTACGCCACGTCCTTTGGGCTTTAACGATCGACCCACTGATTCTGTGAGGTTTTCTGCGTAGATCATCGTGTCGTATGAAAGTGATGGACTGGTCTCGCTCCTTCCCGCTTTTACCCCGTACGTCCTCGTATTCCTTTTCCTCATCCTGTTTCTCTGATCGGGACACACGTCAGAAATGGCCAGGAGAAGCGTCACCCACGCTCGACCCCAATCACAGAGAAATGATCTAAAGCTCCTCCGCAAACCACGCCCACGTTGCTTCCCGTTCGCCTCCGTGGATACAGACTTGGGGAGCTCGGGAGTTCCTTCACCTCCTCCCTCCTGAGACCGGTCTCCGTGAGCGAACGCTGAACTCGGTCAGACTTCTTTCCTGCCTCTTCGGAGGTGACCGCACCTCCTTCCCCTCCAGCCATCGCGGCAGCGGATCACAGAGGGGAATGCTCAGGGATGAGAGGGATGAGCCTTGCTCAGCCGCGACGCACCCGCGCCGCTCCGCAGGGTCGGGGCAGCCAGCGTCCCCTGAGAACGCGCCGATGGGTGCCGGCGGGCGCCGTCCGCCCCTCTCACCGCTCCGGAGCCCCCACAGGGAGCCCTTGGCTGCTGCCCTCTGCCGGTGCCCCGGTCCCTGCATGCACAGCTCCTTCCCGGCTCTGTGGTCTCCGGGGAGCCCGTCCCTGCAGAGCCGTCCCCGGGCCCCCGGACCCCTCCCAGCCCCTGCGTCACTGCACAGAATGGCTGGTCGTCTGCTCCTCAGTGACACCCCCGCAGCGAGGACGCAGGCCCGTGTCCACACTGCCCAGGACACTCCCTGGGCCCAGCAGGCGGTCAGGAAACGTCCAAGTTCATGAGCAGAGCCCAGCGTGGGGTCTCGGCGTGCGGGTGCTTCACGCAGTTCAGGCCGTGAACCAGGGTCATGGCTGAGGGATGGCGCGAGGAAATTTCTGATTACCCAAGAGTACCTTACAAGGGCCAGACGACGAGAGCAGTCAGGGGTGGGGGGGCGGTATGTGTGACAGACAGACAGACAGACAGAGACCTTGTTTAAAACTAGGAAACCCCAGGCCTGGGTGCAGGTCACTTAAGGCTGTCTGTTTCTGGCATGTAGCATTAATGAAACTTGGAGAAACCTTCTAGAAGGCAGGCATCAGACAGGGGTTCCGGCCTCTGCCCTGCACCCCCACCCTGGGCGTGCAGGTGTGAACCGAATTCCCCGGGAGCTGCCGCTGAGCCGGGCAGGAGCGTGTCCGACAACCAAGCGGCAGAGCGGGGCTGCATGAACACCGTCACGGGGACTGGTGGGAGGGTGCCCGATGGGACCGGGGACAGGGGCTGGGAGGTCAGAGGGGACAGGACAGGTGGTGTGGCCGGAGGACGCATGGCTCGCCCAACAGGAGAGACGGCGAGCGGGAGGAGACCAGGTCAGCCCAGGTCAGCAGAGGTGAGTCGGGAGGAGGACCTGCCTGTGCCAGCCTCCTCCCCGCGCACTGCGGAAAGCGTCCCTCCCGGAGCTCTGGCCCCGGGAGGCGGGTCAAAGACGCACGGGCTGTCTTCTGGGGGCCGGTTCCTATCGCCTTAGCGTTGGAGGTTCCAGTTCGTGGGGAGGCTTTCTCTTCAGTGCCCGGCGTCCCCCGCCCCAGCGAAGGCCAGAGAGCAGGGGCTCCTCCCGCGCCGTCGGGAGAGGGGCCGGCGGCGCAGCCGGCTGTCGGAACCCTGTACGCTCTGAACTCCACACCGGGCATGGCGCTGAAGTGGCTGAAAGACAGCTCTGCACCTTTTTTGCGGGACAGAAGGGACCGGTTTCGGGAACAGCTGACTGATCCGCGCAGCCCTCACGTGGGAGGGAGGGACGGGAAAGCCTGCACTCGCCTTCCACGCACTGGAACGCAGCTTCCCCCGCTGGCGGTGGCCGGATGGGCGAGGGCAGTGAAGGGTCGTCCCTGACCGGCCCGCTCAGGGAAAGTGGGGCACCACGGGCTGCTAGGAAGACACCTTCCGTTTCCCGCGCTCGGCGGGCTTCCACAGACACCAAGACGGCGCTGGGGCCTTTCATGCACGTGGCTGCGAGTCACTTGTTCCGACTCCCAGTAAACCACGCCTGTCCCTAGGGCTCACATTCCTGCTGCAGACCCCCAGTGCCCCTGGGTGCCGAGCTGCACGGCGCTCAGTTACGATGCGGTGTTAGCGCAAATGGCTTCCGACTCTCCGTTCTGTTTTTCATGGACGGGCATCCACGTCACAAAACCACACCGCCGTGGGCAGTGAAGGCCGAGAGCCACTCAGAGTGGGCGGTGAGGCAGGGCCACGGCGTGGGGACCAGAACAGCACCGCTGAGCCCAGGGGCCGCCGCAGGTGAATCCGCGGAGGGGGCGCTCAGTCAGAGACACCCTCAGTGCCGCGGGGAAAGGCAGGGATGGAGGGCTGAGATGGGGGTCCGCTGTCTTTCTCGTGTGCGCCATCTCCTGTACGGGCACGTGGCCTTATGAGTTACGATCCCGTGTTCTGCGGAGCAGGTTTGGTGCCGATGCCCCGCAGGGGACCCTGCAGGACAGGGACGCAGCCGTGTGGCCCCTGCCCCGAGGCGGAGACACTTGGGCGGAGAGTTTAGGAGGATGAGGCGTGTGGTGCGGACTCTCGGCACAGCGGGAGTTAGGAAAGCACCAGATCTGTGTGGGGTAAACTTAAAAATTAAATTACAGCAAAAGTGGCATGAATGAGACCTTTGAGGGTAACGAAGACTTAGGTGGGAGGAGGAGAGGCGTTCCAGAGGCGGAAGCGACCCAATAAAGACTCGCAGTGGACAGCGGAACCCGGTCTCAGGGAGGTGGGGGGACTGGGAGCCACGGTTGCAGGGCGGGGGTGGGGGTGGGGGTGGGCGGGGCAACAGAGCATCAGCGGAGACCCTGGTCGAGGCTCTCAAGGCCCCGGTGCCCTCGGCAGAAGCGGGGGTGCTGACTGGACACGACCTTCCGGCGCGAGTCCACGGGACGCTGTCGGGGTGCTGGGGCCACAGAGGAGCGAGAGACCCGGCCCCCCCTCGGGCCCCAGGCCTGCAGAGCCGCCAGCCGCCAGGGATGACTTTGTGACCTGGGAGCAAAGACAAAGCGCAGGTGACAGCCCTCAGGACGCGCCCCTGCCGCTCCACGACTTCCCCTCGTCGCGCGCCTGTGACCGGGGAGGACCGAGAGCCGCCCAGACCGGGTTCTGGCGCAGAGCGTCCGTGACCAAGGGCCCTGGGACGGCAGAGAACGGCCCCCGAACAGGCCCCCGAGTTCAGGAAGGATCTGCACCCTCACGAGTGGCCCTCGGCCCACCCAGCCGGCATCGGTTTGCTCGTCGGGGGCCGGGGGCTGTCGGGAAAGAAGAGAGGGCCAGCGAGGCGGAGAGGACTGGGGTCTGGAAGGGGGAGGCCGAGCTTCCCCTGTGCTGGGGAGAAGACCCAGAACCCCAAGCCCGCCCGTCTCCTTCTGCGTCTGCCTTGAGCTCAGTCTTCAGCCGGAAGGTTCCGCCAAGGTAGCAAAGACACGCGAGGACGGTCGGGAAGTGCTCCGCACGCATCCCAGACCCAGGGTCCTCACCCCTGGTGACCGGGTTGGGTGAGGGTCCGGCGCAGTCCAGGCGGGCGAGGGACGGAGTTTGGGACCCCAGATCCGGGGTGACACCTGGCAGGCAGCGAGGCGAGGTGGTGCAGAGACGGCTCAGGCCCCGCAGGACGGAAGTTCAAAGCCAGTGACAGGGAGGGAAACCCGAGATCCCGAGTTCAAAGTCGACGGCAGCAGGGACAAATTGCTGCTGTGTCTCCCGTGCGTGGGCCCCAGGGAAGGCCCCGCCCGCGTCTCAGGGTCTGGGTGGGGCCGCGCTGCAGGTCGGCTCGGCTTTGAAGTTCACAGAGATGACAGCGAGGGGCACGGACCCCGCGCGGGCGGGGCGCAGGGCAGAGCGCATCAAAGACCCGCTCGGCTCCCGTTTGCTCAGGGCTGGGCCAATCTCCAGTTACAGCTCCCCCCACCCCCGGCCCCCGTGTGCTCGCTGCTGTTTGCGCAGGGTGAGCGTGCAGTGGGGACTCTGCGTCTGCTTCTCACTTTGGGGAAAAACGGCTTTGTGGAGGGAGGCCCCTACATAAAACTTGGAGGGCTCTGCTCCCCCTCGGAGGTGACTCTGGTTTGCAATCCGATCCGAGCAGGTTACTCTTCGTGTCTAGAATTTCCAGGAGGCCAGAAGACACTGGAGAGAGATCCGGACCGCCTGCCAACCAGCCGGGTAACCACACCGGCGTTTCTACGGCCCAGCTCCAGGCTGAGAGCTCGGGGCCAGCCCCTCGTCTGCAGAGCCGTTCTCCGGGTCAGGACACATGGACGAGCGCCCGCAATGCGCCGGGCCCCGCACAGGGTCCCCCAGACCGGGAGAGACAGGACGCACGCCCTCGGCCCCGGGACCTGGAGGGCGAAGAGACCAGTGCGGGACCCTGCCTGTGATGTGTTTGGGCCGGGCCCCGCCCACTGAATGCCACTGGCTCGGAGAAGGGAAGCCCAAAGCCCAGGGCGCAGCTCTGAGGAGAATCGCAGCGGAAGGGGTCGGCCCCACCGTCAGGAGAGGGCGGAGCACGGGGAGCGGGTGCTGGGGGCCTGCAGAGAGCCCGCCCACAGACAGGGGTCCACGTGGTGCGGTCCACAGCTGGAAGGCGAGCTACACCTGCGAGCGTCTGTGGTCACCCTGAACACAGAGGGGGCACGGCCAGCACACATGTCCCGGCGCTCAGGGCGTCGCGTTTTCGGGGCACCCCGATGGGGGCGGGCAGGCAAGCGGGCCCTCCCCGTCCACCTCCGAGCTGGGAAACAAGAGGTGACAAGCACATTGAACGTGGCCTCCGCCCGTCGAGTGGAGAAGCAAGGCGTCCCCACGAAGAACCAGGACTATCCGTCCGGAGGCCCTGGACCTGGGAAAAAGGTGTGACGAGGCCTCGGAGAAGTGGGGGATGAATCAGAACAGGGTCGTGCAACGGCCCAAAAAGACGCCCGGCGGGGGTTCCAGGGGGTTCTCCGAAACTGCCGAGTTTCCGCAGGTGACGATGCAGGCATGAGCGGTCTCACGCGACCTGACCGAACATGGGAGACAGGCTGAGGCCAGGGCACGGAGCAGACGTGGTGAGGGCTCGTGGGGCGAGGGCCACCGCTCCGGCTACAGGAGGGTTCTGGCCGCAGACGGACCCCAGCCTGGGCCCGGCGCCACAGCCGCCCCACACGGCGTCCCTGCTGTCCCCACCTTCCTGACACCACGCACCGTTAGCCCAGCCTCAGGTGTGAACTTGGGTTGCATCCAGAGCTTGGGACGCAAGTGTTCCGGTCTCCGGCAGCTGCTGGCTGGGCTTGAGAGGATGAGAGAAATCACACAGGGGTGGACGGGGGCCCCAACGCGCAGAGAACGACTGAGCTCCCAGGAGGCCCACGGAGTGAGGCGCCAGCTCTGGGGAGCCGGGCTCTGGGAGCCAGGGGACGGGGAGGAAAACAGGCCCAGGGGCCAAGGGCGGGGAAGGACCGCGGTGCAGGGACTCTGGGGGGGGGGGCACGGAGAAAGACCACCGGCTGGGCCGGAAAGTCCGTCCTGTTCATCCCATAAAAGACACGCTTTTCCTGTTCACCAGGCACTTACTGATTTGGGTGTTTTGGGCATCTCTCCCGTGTGGTTGAACACTGCTCTTCATTAATGCCTTTCATCGCCATCACCTTACCAACTCCAACTGGTCTTCCGACCGCGGAGCATCGTCCGGTGAGAAATCGCCAGCACGACACTTTGCAAACCACTTCTGACACGTTCCATCCGTCACAGCACCTTCTCCACACACGGCACAGATCTCTTTTTGCATTTCCATTGCGTTTTTAGCTGTCTTGAAATAATAAAGCATAATACGCCAAAAACGTTGCGTATTTTTTCTGTTTTCAGTATTAAAATGGCTACACAAAAGCTCACCAGTTTTGGTGTTTTTCTGAAATGCATGCTGACAGGACAGCGGCGAGAATACAAGCTAACAAAAATGTTAAAGACGACCGTTAGCCCAGCCATCCTTACAGGAAAAAAAAAAACAAGAAGAACCTTCTGGCCCACCCAACGCAACCGTTTGGAAGTCAGAGCCCCTCCCCCCCAAGCACTGCCGCGTGACCTCGGAAACAGGCGCCGCGGCGGCCCCCACGCGCAGCTCCGAGGTCCACAGAGCTGCCGCCCCGGACGCTGGAGGAAACCGGGGAGCACCTCCGTCCGGCCCTCCAGGGACACCGTCTCCCTCGAACTATCCCGGGAGCAGCGCAGCTCCTGTTCCGGGCATAACCCGATTACGAGAGAGCAGAGAAGTGGCCAGCGGCTCCCGGCCGGCGCCCAGTCCACCCAGCCCAGGCCCAAGTCCGCAGGATGCTGCGAAGGACAGCGGCCACATTTCCCCCCACGTCACGGACCCTCCCCCACAGCCCCCCATCACCCCGCCCGTCCCTGTGCCCACGACCTGGGTCACGGCGCTCCTGCACCTCCCCGTGGGAGCAGGCACTCTCTGTGTCCGGAGGGGCGGTCCCTCCCCAGACTGACTTCCCCGGGAGACGTGGGCGCTAGACGTCCAGGATTGCTAGATACACAGTTTGCCCGGGGTGCCTCCTTCCCGACCGCGGACACGGGTGAGTCCCCTGCCGCTGCTGGGGCCTGGCACGCGGCTCACACTCCGAGCCCCGGCCTGCACCGGGCCACCGGCGGCAGCGGGGCGGGCCTCCCGGTGACTCACCAGCACAGCCCAGGGCTGCAGCGCCAGGACGGGCAATTGGCGGCTGCAGCCGGGAACCCACCCGCCAGGCGTAGGATCTCCTGGTAACGTCCTGGCCAGACAAGCTCCGAAAAGGGGCAGAGGGAGGGCTTCCCCTGTTTTCACGGCAGGAATGGGCGCCCACGGGCCTGAGCCGTCCCCTGCGCTGTGCCGTGCAACTGACCTGCCGGGACAATGCTGGGATGGAGTCTCCCGTTGACGCGAGTGGCTTCCGCGATGCCCGTGACGTCACCGGTGACTCCGCTCAGAGATCACAGTCTCCCCCTCTGAGAAAGCGCCCCCCCCCCGCCGTCTGGTCCGCCCCACCGCCTCCCAGCGCTGCGAGTGCGAGGGACTGACTGCGTATCACGCGCCTTCGCTCACAAAACGCGCGTGCTGTTCGCGGCCTTTCCAGGCGCTCAGAACAGGCAGGTGCGGAACTGCATCTGCCTCCCGCAACCGGTCCTGAAACGCACGATGGAGGCGTGGGCGGGAGGCACGCGCTTTGCAGCGTTCTCAGTCGCGCAGCCAAGGGGCCAGCGCTCACCGCCCACGCGAGAGCCCTGAAGGAGGGATTCCGAACTGCCGAGGCAAGGTCGCACTGTTTGGTTATGTCGCCGAAACGGGAAACTGCGAGGAGATAACCGCAGTCACCGGATCAGCGTGTCGGGCCGTCCCCACGCTCCGGCGAACGCCGCTCCGACCCGCGACGGCGCGGATTCTGGAGGCGGCGAGAGGCCCGGGGGCGCCAGGCGTAGCGGACAGCGGAGGAGGCCCTCGTGCGCTCCTCAGCGCGGACCCCGCCCACCCGGTACCGACCACGCCCTTCTCCCTGTCTCCCCTGCCCAGCGCTCCGCCGGCTCTGTCATCTGAAACACGGAGGCTCTGGCTCGGTCTTCGCGCCGTGTCCGCCGCAGGGACGCACCCACCGCTGGACGTGTTCCCTTCCATCCACTGACGTCCGGACACAGTTTGGGAAACGATTAAAAAAACAACCGACCCCAGAGCTGGGCAGAGTCGGTGGGAACATCAGCCGCCCGGCCGCCCTGCGCAGCCAAGACCGTGCAAACGGAGAAAAGGCGGAGCCACGAAAAGGAGCAGGCCCCGCCCGGTGGGGCTCCCCCTGCACAGCCCAGGCTGCGTCCCCCCAGAGCCTGTCAGCACCTTGTGGTCTTCCAGCCCGTGTTCCATGTCCCAGTTCCTGAGCGCCGGGAATCTAATCCAGCGAGTTCATTCTCAGAAGAAACACTGTATCGGTAGAAGGGTGAACCGGATCCCGTCACCTTTCTGTCCCCGATGGGAGCCATCGGTGTGTTCATTTGCCTAGTGAACTCCACCCAAGGGGCGATGGCAGAGTGACAGGGAGGGACAGAAAGAATGTGACAGCCGTAACGATCACAGCTCTATTTCTCTCCAGAACAGTGAAGTCAGAGTCCTTTTATTGTGCAGAAATTATTTGTGTTTTAAAAAAATTACTGGAAGTGCAGAAAGCTCATCTTTATAAAAATTATTATACCTTTAGTTTGCTTCCTGTGAAAAGGTCAGAGGGCCTGGATCCAATTAATGGTAAAAATCTACTCCGGCCCACGACATAACTCAGGAGTGACTGCCTTTTACGGCCCCTGCCGTCTCCGAGACAAAGGCTGCTCCCGAGTCACCTTCCCTCGGCCGTTCACGACGAGACTCGTGGTGGGGACTAAGTCCCCACCTAAAACAAAGCAGGAGACACGCTCCAGGTCCCCCTGCGATGACATTCCGCTATGACAAGTGCACTGTGGCTGCCTCGTCTGCAAGACGAGAGGTGACAGGGACCAAGCCCTGGGCCCCGGCCGTGAGTGAGTGATTCCCGAGGCGCCCTCGACACCCAGCGGGGGGGAGGGGGGAGGAGGGCATCGCACGAATACCTCTGCTCTCCGAGTTCTGAGGGGGCTTTTGTGTGTCTTTGTGGCTTGTAGCAAAGAGCTGAAGTGGGCTTCCCTGCCTGGAATGCTTGGAATTCCTGGAGTGGCGGAGCGGGGAGCGTCCAGCGTCCGGTGCGGACGGCAGGACAGAGGAATTGCAGGACTCAGCAACAATCGGCCGGCCGGCCGGGCTGCTGCCCCATCCGGGCTGCAAAGGGGCCGAGGCGAAGAGAAGGGCGAGTCCCTCGGAGCAGGACAAAGCCCTTCGGCTGCGGATCGTCCAACAGAGAGCGGCTATGAAGACGGGGCCCTGTGCCCCACCTTCCCCGGGAGGGGGCCGAGTGTGAGGGGGTCTGACGCACACGCAGGAGCCACCAGGCGGTCAGAAAGGCCCAGGTGGCGGAAGCGTCAGCTGCAGGGCCCACGCTGGCCTGGCTCCCGCCTCGTCCCGAGGGGCGAGTTAGCGCTGCTGCCCTGGGGCCTTCGGTGGGCGTGGTCAGCGAGGAAAGGCTCTGGGGTTCCGGGGCCCGGCTCTCAGCAAAGGGGGTGCTCTGACACAACCCCACTGACGTGACCCAACACGAAAGCCATTCCATGACCCGTGACTGGACAGAGGGATTGCCTGACGGAAGGGGACTCCGGGCAGGGCGCCGGGCCCTCCCCGCACCCGCCCAAGGCCCGAGCCCCGCCCAGGGCCCTCCGACATCCGTCCCTGAAATCCCACAGCGCCTCCCGTTTGGACGTCCCCCTGCCAAGCTGTGCCTCTCACGGCCCTGCCGGGGCCTCCCGTCCGAGAAGGAAGGGGACCTGCCGGTGACAAGTGTCCACGTCCTCATTCGTCCTCTCCGGTTTTCTGGGGGAGTCGCTCAGCAAACAGGGCCCGTGACTCCCGAGTCCAAGTCCATAGTCTCTGTCCTCCCGAGGGTGACAGGATCGTGCGCTCGAACTGGAAGTCAGTCCAGAACGTTTCCCTGCACTTCATCCTTGACGCCTGAGCTCAGTGGTCAGCGACGGAGCGAGGCGGCAGGGGCGGGGGAGTGGACGGGGGCTGCGGGGGGTGACCGAACCAGCAGGGCGCGTCTGTCTGTCCTGCGAACCTGAGAAAACACCCGGACATAAGAGGAGCGAACCCCTCCTTGGCCACCTGGGCGGCTGCTCCCCCACCCCGCACCCCACACCTACCTGGGAAAGAGCCGGCCCTCTCCGGCTGTCACTCGTCACCTCCCGCCCGAGGGGCCCGGACAAGCCCTTCGGCTCTCGCTGTCAGGGGCTTCAGAAACCAACACCCGTGTCCTCAGAGGCCTGAGAAAAAGGGCGAGCAGCAGAGAGGCAGACACCCGACTGGGGTCCGCTCCCGGGGGCCGCCCCCACTGCCAGGCTGGCCGGGGCCTCTTTCAGGAGCTCGTCCTTCGTCCGGGCCCCCAGCCTGCCAGCTGCACATGCTCGGGCGGAGGGGACTGATGCTAACGCAGTTCCTCCTCTGTGCCAAGAAGTGCCCGCGTTCTCCGTGCATCTGGCCTCCGAGGATGGGGGTGAAGGGGCTGGGGGAGCCCAGGGCCCCGGGCAGCAGGCAGCCCGGTGCAGCGAGACCTGCGGGGGCTGGGTTGTGCGATCCGGGGGCCAGCGCACTCGGTGGGATCTCCTGGAGCACGCGGCTGGGTCAACAAACGTCCAACAACGTGATGAAGGACGTCTCCCCTCTCGTCCCGTGAGACACGCAGGCCGAGTGCCCCGGACACTCCCACAGTGCACGCCCAGCCCCGCCGCTCCCACCCTGCTCTCGGGCCCTGGGTCCCAGCGGTTGCTACCACGTAACAAACGATTGGTGGCGGCCCCACTCACTGACAGGGGACGAGCAGGCGGGCGCAGGGCATCCCGGGAACACGTCCTTGCGTCCACGGCACCCAGCGCTGAGACAAGAAAGTAGAGGGAAGGGGAAGAGCTCCCAGGAGGCGCCCACGAGCGCACCGCTGGCTGACCTTCTCCTTCAGGGTGCGAACCCCAGGGCAGAGCGAGGCCTGGGTGTGCCCCCCAGGCCTGCCCCCTCTTTCCAAACCACCGCCAGGTCCTGACCCCCGCAGCCCCGCCCTCCCGCACCAGCCCATCAGCTGCGTCCAGGCCTCTGCTCCCCAGCGTCCAGCGCTCGCCCGGCGCACAGTAGGTAGTCAGGAAGTGTTCTTGGAATAAGCGGCCGACGGGAGGGAGGGGATGATTTCCTGGCTGCACAGCGCATCCCCAGCGCCGGTCCGGAACGGCCTTTCTGAAGCGCCGCCCCGAGACGGAGGTATGAGAAGTATTCTGCTCCGGGAGAGAGAAAGCCCCCTAATCTCAAAATGTATGTTCAGCGGGAGGACTATTTGTATGAAAATAAAGGATAACCTGGAAGAATGCGCCGCGGGAGCTGTAATTTCCACGCGGCATCTGCCCTGCCCGTTTGAAGCCGGCGGCGGCACACCCTACTCCGCACCCCGCCGACGGTAAACAGTGTTTGAGGGTTCAGGTGCGCCGACCGGGGCGCCCCGGGCAGGCGGGCGCCTTCCCTGCCCCGGCTTCTGCGCGGCCCCTCTCGGGCTTCCGTCCGCGCCCCGCGGTGTCACCGGTCCGCCGTGAGCTCGAGGGGCCTTCTCAGGCTCCCGGTCTCCGGAAAACAGGAAACCAAGTTTGCCCCCGGCAAAATGTACTTAGCACTCAAAACGGCGTTTGTTTTTGTCATCTGCCCGAGAGAAAGAATACGGAAGGGGAGAGGTGAAACTGCGCGTGGACCTTGAACGCGTACTTCCTGGACTGTCTCTCACGGAGAGGTGAGACCCCGTTAGCCGCCCGACCCTTTGCCTCGAACATCGCTTTTTGCACAGATTTCGCTAGTGAAACAAGCAGCCAGCGCTTCGGCACGAGCGATGCTTGCAGAGTCGCTTTTCTGCAGGCGGAAGGGCAGACGGGGACAGGACAGCAGTGAAGCGCAGGCGGGGCGCGGGGCGCAGGGCGCAGGGCGCAGGGCGCAGGCCGCACGGGGGAGCCCGTAGGGACGTCCCACCCGCACTGGCCTTGAGAACCGAGGTTCGGGAAGGAGCAGTCGGCTGGAAAAACGACGTCGACCCCTTACCCACAGCAGGAAGCACTGAGCACGACCTAGTGAACCTAGAATCCAGCAGCCATGACCCCCACATTCGTTTTTAAAACCCTGAACTCACGTCTGGAGAGCCTGCGCCGCGGCGCCACCTGGCGCCCGCTCAGAGCGCGGCAGCCCGCCCGGCGCGGAGTCGCGGCCCGGCCCGGCCCGGCCCGGCGCGCTCTGCAGCGGTGGAGGTGTGACGCGCCACGCCGAACCCCGACGCGCTGCCGGGCGCAAACCCCGTCCGGAAACAGACCTGGGGGCGGCTCCTGGGTGCGCCGCCCGTGACCTCACCTGAGAAGGGAACACTTTGGGTTGGGTTCCACTGCCATCGACACCGAGATCCGGAAGCTCGCTCCCCCAGCCCCTCTGCCCACGCGCGTTTCTAAGAAGCGGAGGTGCTGGCGCGCGCTCTGCCACCGCAGAACCCAAACCCGCGCTCTCCCCGCCCGACGGGCCGGAGCTGGCCACGGGCCGCCCCAGTCACTGCCCGCCGCCTTCCCAGCGACGGCCTTAGTGGAAGATGAACTGGATGCCCTCCGACGCGCCTCAGACTTCCCCTCCCCACAGGGTCGTGGCTTTGCGTGCCCACCCGTCTTCCCGGAGCGCCTTCCCGCTCTGCCCTGGGCCGAGTCCTCCTCACCCAGGGAGCCGAGCCCCCAGCCGGCTGCCCGCCCCGCAGCCTTCCGGCCCCGGGGCAGCTCCGCACAGGCCGGCGGAGTGGATGGTGAACCACCGAGTGAGTGTGAGTGGATGGAGCAGCAGGCAGGTGGAGGCGGGATGGGGGCGTGTTCCTGGGTCCCACCCCCGGGCAGAAGAGCCCCAGCTCCGCCCTGCTTCCCAGGGCTCTGGTCCACAGCGACCCGGAGATGCCACCCGACACCCGGGGTGCAGAAAGGGGACGAGACTCTGAATCCAACAGCACTCGGGTGTCCCCGACTGACCCTGCGAACTCCCACGTCTGCGGGGGAGCAACGCGGGTCCCTGCCCCCACCCCGCCCAAGCAGCCGTCTTGCTGCCACTTCACTCGGTTGTTATGAAAAAGGGGGGAAAAAAACAACCCTTATGAATGAAACCAACTATTGTATCGATACTTAAAGGAACACTAGAGTCATCTGTTTCATAATTATTTTATAATTCACCCCATAATTTATTGATCTATAATTATTTTTAAGAGAGGCAGGCCTGCATCATTAGCACTGTTACATCAGTTAACATTTTCCTTGAAGCGAAGATTTAGCAACATCGCCCAGGATTGAGCAATGACGCCGCACCATCACCGAGAGGGTTTTAAGTGGGAGTCTTGGGCAAGCAGAGGCACCATGGCCGGTCCCCGCAGAGAAAGGAAGAGAGGAGGGGAGGGGGGCAGCAGGGGAGAGGAGGACAGGGCAGAGAGGGGGAGGGGGAGGGGGCGGAGACCGGGTGCCTGGAACTCTTAGGTCACACCAGCGCGTGGTCAGATGGGGAGGCTTCCAGCGGTGCAATAACGAGGGTGTGCGTGTGTGTGCATGTGTGTGCGTGCGTGTGTGTTGTCCCGGAAGTTGCCCAGCACGAGGAATCGCTCCAAAGGGAAACCCAAAAGCCGAAGCACCAGGCAACACACCGCGTCTGGGCACATGGGTTTCTAGAGAAGGTGGGTCCGTTCTTCTGCACAGCCGTGCGGGAAGCCACAGGAGGGCTCTGGGGGAGATGTTGCAGGCAAACCAGAATCCCCTCAACGCCCCGGCGGTGTCCGCGGTGGGCAAAGGCCCCCCGGACTCCCTCACCTTCGGAGGGCCTAGAGTTCAAAATCGCTCACTGTCATTTCTCTGGAAGTTCCAAATTTGCCTAATTTGCCCAAATTTGCCTAATTAAGTAACGGTGGGAGACTTTCTAAATAAAGTTAGGTTCTGTGTGGCTTACAATTTTTCAGAGTGTGTGTGTGTGAGAACAGGACCCCCGGCCACCCGGACCCGCCGCACCACAGCGACGCTGCCCCGGGCTCTGCGGGTGGGCACCGCGCACGGCGAGGCCCCAGCCCTGACCGGGGGCGGCAGGGGAAAGGGCTTCAACGGCGCTCGCAGAGAAAGTGAAAGGCCACGTGTGTGAGGCACACGTGAGACCTTTTACACCTCGCTTTGCCTTCGAGGATACGTTACGAGAAAGACATGGTCAGCCCCAGCCTCGGCCTCGGCCCCGGCCCCAGAAGATGAGCTCTGCCCCGGCCAGATGCCGCCCTCCGAGACACGGACACAGGGCTGCTGCCCAGGCGGGGCACCATCGGACTGAGACGCGCTCTGTGAGGCGGGGGACGCAGGAACACCGTGCGAGTAACGAGAGAGACTCTCACCGAGACGGGAGACGGGAGAGGCAGGCGCTCATCTCTGTGTCGAAACACGGCCGGGGCGCTGAGCAAGCCCCCAGGGGGCCAGGGAGAGGGACAGCAGAGAGGCGTGGGGTGGGCGGAGCCCGGGAGCAGCGAGCACTCGATGGAGACGTGGTCCTCCGGCTCCTACAGGCGCCGGGGGTGAGGTCTCCGGGTCCCGGAAACAGGGGCAGATGACCCTTCAGGAAAGTCGAAGTCGCTTCCACAACATCAGCAGTGACTCCCGGGGTCATTGCCACATTGCTGGTCTCCCCTCCAGGCCATCTAAGTCACTGCTTGGAAATCACTCTTCTGTCTCATTCAAGTCTTGTCTTTCAAGCCTAAAATGTCCAGCTCACCGCATTTCTACCCCGAGCTAAGGTTTAAAACTAGAGCAAATAATAGTGAGCTAGAAATAGCATGCTGTTAGAGTGGTCCCAAAATCTGCGATTAGACTTGAATCATAAAATAATGCATCATCTCGCCCCTCATCTTTGCCAGTCCCCCTCGAGTCCAGCCCCTTTCTCACTGAGCCCGTATTGCACAGACGCAGAGAACGCCAGCCCCCACGGGCAGCCAGGTCAGGGTGCTGAAGCCCGCGGGCGATCCAGAAACCTCATTTCAGCGCAATTCCCAAACTTTCGGCTGTCAGTACTTTATTGTACCTGCTCCCAGGAAACAGAATTGCTGGTTTATGAACGCAGACAAGTCCTCGCCCTCTGCACACCTGAGTGTGCTCGGTTACCTGGAGAAGAGGCCACGGCATGACCCCGGCAGACCCAGCCAGGGCAGCAACCCCATGAACCCTGACCCTCCCCACCCCCGCTCCCAGCCCACGGCCAGAGTGCCGGGGGAGGGGCCCCGAAGCCCTGCAGCCACGGGCCTGGCGTTGGCCTGATTTTATGGAAACTGAGACCCAAAATTCACTCCTGTTCCGGCTGCAGGAGTCCTGCCTCAGCGTAGGCAGCGCCAGCCAGCAGAGGAGGGGATTGCGACTTCAGTCCACGTAAACACAGATAAAAGGAGGGCAGCCGAACAGAGGGGCTCGGAGAGCCTGTCGGAGCCACTCGCCTCGGAGATAAGCCTGTGGTTGGGAAGACAAGACGAGGGCGGGAACTGAAAATCCCAGACGTGGCATCGAGTTCTCCGAGCACAGCGGGAAGGGTTTACCCGCCACTGATCCGCCCTCTCGACTCGCCAGAGAGCGCCAGCTCCGCCGAGCGGGTGCTGTTCTCTGCAGTCACAAGTGTTGAGTTCAACAGCAAGAAAACGTCCGAGGTCCCTTCCCCGGCGTTCACCAGGCCGCCAGCTCCGCTGGGACGCGCCAACCCTGCACACCAGGGGCCAGGTCCTTCTCAAGCCCGGCTGCACCCGGCATCCGCCCGAGGCGGCTGTAAGATGTTGATGCCCAAGCGCCACCCCAGCAAGTGTGGCTCGGCTGTAGGACAACCTCGGCTTCGGGGGCTGAAGGAAAACCTCAGGTGGTTCCGTCGTGCAGCCGGGACTGAGACCCAGCACCTGTCGGACGACAGGGGGCGAAGTGGAGGGGGTGGGGGGCGGGAAGAAGGGGAGGCGGGCTGATCTGATCAGAGCCCCTCCCCCTCGGTGCAGAGCGACGACCGAAGGGACAGCGGTTCCAGCAAGCCACACACGCCGCTGGTTCTGCTTCCACTCCTCGTCTTCAGGCAAAGGGTCCCACGGGGGCCACGACGCAAATGGCCCTCGATGACCAGTCTTCTCAAAAAACGGCAGCTTCATTGACTGGCCGGGCCTTCCTCGCTCCTCTCCCGGGACCCAGGCGCGTGAGAAACGGCGCCGCGCATGCGCACTCCCCCGGCAGCGACCTCGGCCGCTCCGGCGCCCCACCCGCTGCGCGCTGGGTCGAAATCTCCACTTGCAATTCACGGCTGTGGAACCCGAGATGAGTCCCCGACCGCGTGTCTTCCACCGGAGCGAATGACCGCGGCGTACTGACGCCCGGGGCTGCCGTCGGCCTCGTGCTGCAGGCAGGGACTCAAGGACTCTCACCCGAACTGCGCCGCCCACGTGCCCGCCGGTCCTTCCCCAGCCTCCTCGGCAGGGCTGCGGCGGGAGTCGGGCCTCACACAGTCGCTGGCTGCCAAAGGCGAGCAGCGGACGGCGTTTCGGACTCAGTTCAGAGACTCTCTCAGCGGGCACCGGTGGCCACACAGCTCGCTCGGTTTCATCGAGTTACACCCAGTTAACCAAAAACCCTGCGTGGCTCACGAGCAGGTACAGCCGGCCTCGCTCTTTAAAGCGAGCTGCCTACAAGGAGGCCGGCAGAAATCCCGCCCCTGCTCGGCAGCCACCTCCCCACAGCTCAGGGCCGGCGCTCAGAATCCCCAGCAACGCTCACCCCTGCAATTTGAACACATCAGACCCCACTCCAAAACTCACACGGGTCCTCAGAGAGGCGCGTGAGCACGCCACGCCGTCCCCGACCCTCAGCACTCAGCACTCGGCTGTAACGGGCCCTCTTCCGCAGGCGGGCTCTACAGAACGGAGCTGCCCGTGGGCGGTGCCCAGCAGTCTGGCCGTGGTGAGACCAAATCAGCCCCCACGGAGAAAAACCTGAGCATCAGGAAGATTGGCAGTCGGTGCAAAGGTGGTCACTATATATCCACACCTACACGGGTGGGTGGTGACGGATAGCGGATGGACGGGTGATGGATGGATGGACAGATGATGGGTGGACGGATGGATGGGAGGATGGATGATGGATGGATGGATGATGGATGGTGAACGGATGATGGGTACATGATGGACGGGTGAATGAGGGATGGTGGGTAGATGGATGGATGGACAGGCAGACTTCCTGGCAGCACCCCGGAGCCGAGTTACATCACCCTCATTCGAAGTCCACACACCAGCTCATGTGAAGACAGCGCTTTTCCGGGCACTGAGCTGTCCAGGGAGCCTGAGCAATGTGATTCCGAACCTACTGTCAGTGGCGTTTCACTGAGATGCGCATTTCAGCTGCACGTGGCTGCTGCTTCACCGGCCTTATGGGCACAGTGCTGGGGCGCAACCCTGCCCATCACGTCTCTCGGGGTCCAAGCGGCAGGCTTCAGGTCACTGAGCCGCCACATCTGTCTTCCAACATGGGGACGGCACTCGGGGGTGGTGTGCATGGTCAGCCCTGGCCCTACCTACACTCTCCCGTCGCCGTTTCCGCCAAGCCCCCCATCAGGGCCCCAGGGGAACGTGGTGACATCGAGAGACTGTCAGCCACGCAGAGGGCAGAGACTGTCACTGTTAAAAAGGCAGAGGGACCTGCCTTGCGGGCCAGCCGCAACCGGGGAGGCGACAAGCAGGAGAGACCTCAGGCAGAGCCCTGTGCCCGGCCGGCCAGGGTCTAGTTTATCGCCCAGTCCCCCTCTCCTGCTGTGGACCCCGAGTGTCCTTCCTGCGCGCCAGGGGCCGGCAGAGGACACAGAGGTGCACGGCCGCGTGAGTGCATTTGCTCATTCCGACAGAGCCTGTGAGATCACCCCTCCGAGTGCCAGGGGGAAACCACCGACAACGATTACTTGGAGTTTGGGCACAATCGCAAATGAGATGACGTTCTTGGCCCCAAGTTCTTGCTAAATCAAGGGCTTCTTGACACCACTCCAGAAATATAAATGCAGCCTGGCCGTCAGCAGGAAAAGCACCCAATTTGTCGTTTAAAGCCGCGGAGATGCTGCAGCACAAGTTACACGTGAGACGGCCTGGATCTCGGCACCGGGCTACACCATTTAATGCAGGCGTTTGATGAATTAGAAAATCATTTTTGCCCTTCGGATTCTCATGGTGGCATTAGGATAAAACATCTAAAAGACCATTTAAAAGCTTCAATCAATATTAAGATCATTCAAATCTCCCAATTAACAATTCCTGCCTGAGTCAAAGGTTGATGTAGATACATAAATTCTACAAAATGTCTCCGAAGATTCTTGACGGGTTTTTTTCTGTTCGTCGAAGCCACTGATGTGCCACGACTGGAAGACGGGTTCGAAAGGAGAGCGATCGGAGACAGAAACAGCCCACGGCAGATTTCACAGGGCAGGCCGGCCTCGGTGTCCGCCACGGTGGGGACCCCGGGCGCGGGGGCGACTCGTGCAAGGGACACAGGTCGGGTTACCTGAGCGAGGCTCCGCCGGGGGGCGGGGGGTAGCTGTGGGCAGCGGCCTCCCCCTCCCCGAGTTACGGGACGCGTGTCTGGAGAGGCGCCCCGTTCTGCGCTGCCTCCCGCCTGGGTGGCCGGCCCCTTGCCCTGGGTCCTGGGCCCGGTTCTCACTGGGTTTTCTTAGTCCGGTTTTAACGCCTTTACCCAATGGACGCAGCCAGCCGGGAAAATCTGGCTCTGGCCAAGATGACTGAGGAGAGAACCTCCTTTTCAGGCTACAGTCCCGATCGTGTGTTTTCACGTGCAGAACCGTTCTGGAAATACGTGACTTCCCTGAGCCTGCTAGAAGGTGGTGGACTCCCAGCGACGGAAAGAACTACGCTCTCCTATCATGAGGGTTACGGGCTGGACTTTAAAGTAGCAGCTTCAAATGCGTTCCCATCGACCACACCCGCATCTATCACACCCCGAGCAAGCACCTGTCTCCAAGGAACAGACCTCTTCTAAGGGTTTAGAAACCAGAAAACCTTGGAAGGGGCTCTGACAGCGGAGCTGGGCCTGAGGCGGCGCCAAACATCCCTCCGGGAGCAAACTTTCTGTCTCTCCCCAGCTGCCCTTCGACCACAAGTCTGGGCGCTCACCGGTGATGGCCCTGAGGGTCCTCGTTAGCCCGAGCAAGCGCCCCGTGACGGGAGTCGCCGTCCACCCACCTGTGTCCCCCCCACAGTCCCTCGGCTTTCCATCCCCCGCGGGACGGCCTTCCTGAGGGTCCCTGGTCATCCGAGAGCCCTTCCACCTCAGGGCCTTCCCACCGACTGCCCTTCTGGAATGTTCTCTCACACGTGACCACAGAATAGCAGCGAGAAACACCCCCGGGCTCTCAGACGGTGTCCGTGTAAAGGAGGGCCGGAGCGCTCCCGTGAGGGTATTCGCTTCGCTTCCCTCTGACCCCGAAGTGCCAAGTCCCCGGAGTGCCCTTCAGTCGCCCAGGTCACCGTGCGCCCTCGGTGTCTGCGCACGCCTCTCTGCAGAGCAGAGCGGGCCCGCGCTGAAAATGACCGTGGACGCAAAGCCGAGGTCCAGAAGGCTCACTGTGCGCGCCCGCACGTCTGGGGAAGCAACACCCACTGTGTGCCGCCGTGTCACTGGCGAGTCCCAGCGGGCGCCGTGGGGACAGGCCGGCCCGCATGCCCCACCAGGGCCGTGTCCAGGACGGGGCTCGGTGATCCCCCCGGAGCCCGGGGACATGACGCTTAACAAACAGGCGGCCGAACAAGGTGGGCTGAGAGACCCCAGCGGTTTTCTCTTCCTGGAAAGCGTCCCATGCCCGCGGCACGCCCGTCTCGTCCCGGTTCGCACCGGCACTGTCCTCACTGGGCCCGTGAACCTGAGCGCTTGTCGTCGGCTGAACACAAACGCCCGAGACACGGCGCAGTCTGGGCCTCAGACGCGTACAGATGGGGGGGAAGGCGACGCGTCTGCCTTGAACATCCGGGCTGCTTTACTTATATTCACGCCAATAACGTTAACGTGTGCCGCGGAGAACAGTGTGTGTTTCCTCAGCTCACCACCCACCCCTCCAAGGTCTTCGTGCTTCCTGCTCCTTCTAGAATGTTCTTTCCCTCCGGTGCCCCCACGGCTTGCTCAGTCACTGCATGCAGGTCTCTCCTCACGTGCCCTGGGTCCACGGGGACCTCTCCGGCCACTGGCGGGTGTCAGCCGTCCGCCCCCGGTCCCCGGCTCATTGCCCTGCGGTCACTCCTGGACCGAGTCCCAGGAGAAGGCAGCTCAGGGCTCCGCCCCGACATCCGGAGGGTCCTGGGCCGTACCGGGCTCCCCACCAGCCTCTCCGAAGTCAAGGTCACGGGAAGGAGTACGAGGCAGCGACCTCACAGTGGGATGTGCGGGGATTGAGATTTTGCCCCGGACAGAGGACAGCCGGGCGCAAGACTGAAAGCTTCCGAAGAGGCAAGCGCCAGAGCACAGGCGGCACACACAGGGCCCGCGGCCCGAACCCAGCCCTCCACCTCGTTTCCCCCCGGCGGCAGCGCCGAGCCCCTGCCCCGAGTTCAGGAGCAGTTACACCGATACAGCCCTAAAACTACATTCGGCCCTCCGAAGGCAGCCGCGAGGCGGGCGTGGCCCCCGGTGAAGACGAGCCTGACGCCCCTGGACTGTGAGTCTGGAGTGGTCGGCGTCGGCGGGCTGGTCTGGAGGGGAGCACCGAGCCTCCGATCGGGCGGCTGCGGGGCTCTCAGGGGAGGGGGTCATCGGGAGGAAGCTGCTGGACACACCCGGGGGCCTCTGGCGTGGCAGAGTGCCAAACAGCGTGGGTGTACGTGTGTGTGTGCGCGTGCGTGTACTGACACATGAATTTCGGGGTGGGAGGAGGGGACATGCATCTAAGATTCCCTCCTCACTCCGTCCCAGTGGGGCTGCACACACGGGCGGCGTCGCAGGGCCTGTCTCCCGCCGCCGCGCTTTCCCCGGCCCGGTGATCCGGCTCTGCTGGCTCTGCCGGCTCCCGCCCCGCTCGCCGAGCCCGACGCTGTGTGGACAGCGCAGCACGCCCCTCTCGCACCGCGGCTCACTGCCGTCTCCCTGGCTGCCGCACCCCAGTCTAGCCGTGTCTCTCGGAAATAACCGGAGAGAGCTGTGCTGTTTCGCTCCACCAGGTCCGGTCGGGACGCTTTCCAAGGGCCAGGCAACAGTCACACGTAAGCCCAGGCCTGAGAGTTCACCCACCGGAGCCCCATGTCAGGGACGTGGGGTGACCTGCGTTCATGCCCGCGGCCCCCTGCACCCCGGCGCCGGGCACCGCCGCTGTCCAGAAGGGCAGCTCTGACCCGAGCCCGGGCCAGCAAAGCGTCTCCGGCGTGAATCTGCCTTCCGTTCCAACGCTCTGCAGAAGTCCATGAGAAAGGCGGACGGAGCGAGCTCAGCTTGGAACAGGGAGGCACCAGTCGCCGCTTGGCGTGTCCCGAGCATGGTTTGCGTCCGAGACGTGGAGAGGAGCGTGGTCCTTCGAGGGCCGGCCACGCCGTCGGGCCCCGGGGTTTGCCTCTGTCCCAGGAGGCGGGCAAGACGTCCGTGGACCGGACGGCTCGCCGTGACAGGAGGTGGCTGCAGAGACAGACAACGTGGACCTAAAAAACGGCCCCTCCCCGCCCCCCATGAGTGCTGGCCCCGCCCTCTGCCCGGCCCTGCCAGGTCCTTCCGAGTGGACGCCGTGCAGCCTCCACCGCGCCCCACGCACAGCAGCTTTCTGAGGCGTCTCCGCTGGTTGGTTTCGGCACAAAGCCTTCGCGTTGTAGCGGCGTCACTCTAATAATTATGCGGCGTGACAGAAGCCCCCCCGTCGGCGCTCGGTGACGGTCCCCTCGTGTCGTCGGGGGAGAGTGGCTCTGGCAGACAGCCGGTACGTGGAGGGCAGGGGCTTCGCTGGGGGCTGACGCCCGGGTGGCTCTTGGCCCTCCGTCCTCGGGCCTCGGTCCCTGGGGGTGGACTCTCGGGCCCCGAGGCACAGCCCTGCACCCTCGGGACCTAATCTCTGCGGGAAGCACACGGGAAAGTCTGTGATGCCACAGTCGGACGGCGTCCGCACTGCTGCCTGGCGGCCGGGGCTCCAGGTGTGGGCAGAGGCTCACGGGCCCAGCATCACCCAACACAAGACGAGGCGACCCCCGGGAGGAGGGCGGTGCGGACGACCAAGTTGGAGACGTCCTGCGGAGGGACCGACGGCTGGGAGACGTCACTGCGGGGGAGCGAGGGGAGGGCGCCGCGCCCCGGCTGGGGTGATATCGCAGGCCCTGTTCTCCCCACTCCCTTCACGGTGCCGGCCCCTCTGCAGCCTCCCGCACGGCCCTCGGCCGGCTGACCGTGACTCTGCCGCGGGAGGGTTTTGGGGGAGTGTGCACGCACACACTTTACTTCCCTGGGTGAGGGCTGCACAGACAAGACACGTGCACGGGAACCTGGGTCGACGGTGGCGTGCCTGGACTGCGGCGAGCGGCCGCCCAGCCCACGGCCAGCGGAGGGTCCGAACGCCTCGGGGACGCCGTGTCCCCCAGACCCTGACGGGCAGCGGGCGGGGCAGCTGTCTGGGAAACAGCTCGTGCTTCTCCTCCCAAACATCGGTGCTTCCTGGGAGCCCGAGTTTGGGAAGCGCAGCTCGGAATAGGCTTCTTCCCTCCCTTTGCGCGGTGTGCGCGTCTGAAATCCGGGCCAGCCGCGTGTGGGTGTTCGGAGTTCAGAATGTTTCCCCGTCTCCACCCGCCGCCCGTCACCAACCGCAGCTGTGCGTGCTTGTGGGCACACGGGGTCGGCGCTCTGTGGGACGCACGCGCGGTCACACGTCTGGTGACCTTGGATGGAAGGGTTACACGGGACACGGTGTCAAACCCATCTTCACCGGGGCCGCATCAGCCTCGTGGTTGCCTTCAGAAGGACGAATGTCATTTTAGGCCTGTGTAAACGTAACCAGTCCTGAACAGTCAGCGAGACCCCGGTGCTGCCGCCGGGCGGACACAAGGTGGAGGGCCTCGCGTTTGCCCTGTGGCGTAGGCAGTGCGTCTGCTCTGCCCTCCTGACGGCAGCGCCCCTCCGAGGACCGAGGTCCTAGTAACACACGTGCCACCGGGTTCTTTCCCTTCTGCCTCCAACAAGATGGGAGTCTACAGAAGCACAGAAAACTGCAGACGGGACCCAGTGAAGGCGCCTTATCCCGGAGAGAGGATCACGCCGGGACCACCACCCCCCCGGCCCCCAGTGCCAGGAAGGTGCTCAGGACAGGAGCCCCGGGGCTCAGACCCCCTCCCGGTCCGACCGCCCTGCAGAGCCAACGGCGAGGCCGCAGTCCTGCCTCCGTGCCACTGGGTACTTGGACACTCGGATTCTTGAGTGGGGGAATTATTTGAGAAACAGAGACACAGGAGAATATCTGTAATATCAAAGGCCCTCTCAGTCAGGGACAAATCTCCAGGCAGATCTGAGACGTGGAAGGGGGTGGGGAAGAGAGAGTGATGCCCTCCCCCGTCTCTCCACTGATAAAAGAATAACAAATACCAAAAAAATCTGCCAAACAACAAAGCTTCAATTTATTATACATGCTCATCAATTTAACCCAAAAAAACCCTTAAAAGCCTGAGGGTGATCCAGCCCCTTTAATGCCGGGCCCCAAGCACGCCGCAGATCAAGGCCCAGGCCCCAGCCTGCTTTGTCTGCAGCAGATGAAAGCCGGGCGCAAACAGGTGAAGGCTTTTTTTGAGTCATCACCTGCAATTAAGCCAGGGAGAACTCAGAGGCGGAGAGGAGAGCTGAGCCCGGGCGAAGAAGACGCCCCCGGAGCAGGTGGGCGCTTGCCGCCTCTGGGCCACGCCCCTCCCCAGGTGCCCGGCCCCCGCCCCGGGGTTTCCTGCGAGCGGACGGCCGGCTGCAGGGCGGGGAGGCGCGCCGGCCACAGGCACGCTCGCCTGCCACCCCGCCAGCGTGTGTCTCGGGCTCGCGCTTCCTCTGGAGACGCCGTCCCGTGCGAGCTGCACAGTGTGCGGGACACTTCGCTTCCCACGCGCACACAAAGTCCTCCCCAGGCCCCAGGGAACGCTGCCCGGGGAGCAGGCCTCAGACGTCCTCGCTGCGACGAAAGGACGTGTGCCCGCGGGAGGTGGCGGCTGCCGACCATTTCACGACACGCAGGGTCAAGCCCAAAAGCACCTGCTAAACCGGTCGGCCGTGGAACGGCCGCTGTCACTTTCTCCTCCGCCAACACTCCCGCCCTCAGTGGTTAAGGTCTCCTCAAAGGGTCCAGGAGGGTTCACCCCAAGTTTGGAGACCTAGCCCATCGCCTGGGAACCCTTTCTCCGCCATGAAGTCCCTTCGACCCGAGAGAGCACAGTGGTTTTGACAAACGGCCCCTCATTTCCGACTCCCCGCGGGGCAGCCGCACTGCCGGGCGGCCGCTCTGGGTGCCCTGTGCCCCGCCCTGTGCCCCGCCCCGTGCCCCGCCCCTCGCGGGGCAGAGGAGGGGCGTGCCCACTGGGTGTGTGGGAGCGCGCTGCGACCGGGGGACTCCGCCCACAGATGCGGGCCCCACCCTCGTGTGCCGCCACTGAGACACCCCGACCGAAGTCTCGCCGGGACTTTGAACCAAAATGAGTCAGCCAGAAGTGGCTGCCTTCGCGTGCAGTATGAAGCTGAAAACCCTCATCTTCCCCGGAGCCCGGCTGGGAAGACCCCAGAACGAACGTGCTCTCTCCTCGGGTCAGAACCGCTCGGAAGCGCCCAAAACTCCGGGTGCACCTGACAGCTTTCATTTTCGTGAATCGATAACGAGAATCGATTACAGCTTGCTCTCTGTCGCTCAGAAGCTAATGGCGATAATGCATTAGGCCGACCGAGACAATGGCTGGTTTTTGGCCTCTGGAAAGATCTTTTCCAAGGTAATAATTTTTTTTAAATCTCACAATCAATAAAGAGAGCAAAGAACCACGGCGCTCGGGTAAAACTGGGCCTCGCGCTGGCCCCCAGGCCCCTGCTCCCAACCTCAGGCCCTTTCGCCTTCTGGGGCACCCCCGGGGGGGCCATCAGCCACGTCGGGGGTGCTGGCAGCCCCGCCCCGCTCTCGGCGCCTGACCCCACGGGTCCTGGGGCAGCGTCCTGCCGGCCGGGCGGGCGCTCCTCCGGAGCCAAGCCGACTGCGTGCGCCGAGCAGAGCCTGCGGGGTCCCCGCCTTCCGGAGCTCGGTGACCGGGCAACGCGCTGAAAGGGCCTTTCCGGGAGCCGCATCGTGCGATCGAGGAAAGGAACGTGCAAACAGCGGCAGGTCGGGCAAAACGTACCTTTTTCTTAAGCAAGTACGACGGACGCAGCCAGGCTACTCCGCCCGCAGCCTGCCTGTCTGCAGCTGCCGCACAGCCCACCCCAGGCGCCCGACCCAGCGAGCAGCCTCGCGCTGCTGCGTCCCTCCAGCTTCAGGACGTGGAAGAAGAACACGGACGGAGAGGCCTCCCGGGAACCCCACGGAGTCCGTCGGTCCGGCCCCTGCAGACAGGAAATACTCGCTCAACCTCCGGCAGAGTGGACCGGGCGGAGTCCGCGGCTCAGACCCAGTGTGACCGCAGCGGGTGCGCAGGTCGGCCACCCGACCTGCCGGGAAAGGACACTCTGCACCGGGACGCAGTCCCGGGCAGCTCGGACCTGGGAACAGGCCAGCCGCTCTGGGGCCAGGAGGACGGGCTGCCCACCTGTGCAAGTGCCGGCACAGGGGCCGCCTCCAGGCCAGACCGGTGCCCGGCCAGTGCCCGTGCCTCCGGCCCCGGCCGACCGTGAGGCCCGACAAACCTCACGGACCCCACGGGCCACCCGTGTCGCTGTCCCTTTGTCAGGACTGGGGGCGGAGGTCAGGCCTCACCTGTCCCTTCAGGCTGGTCACCTCGGTGGCTGCCAGGCAGCTACCTCCTCTCGCCCTCTGTCTGTCAAAGGGATCGGCACTCTGCAATGTGAGGACCCTAGAACCTTTTTAGGGTCCACCACAGCCGCAGCGGCGACCCGACTTGCTCTCACGGCCACACCGCCCGGAGCCCGGCTGAAGTCTGCTGCAGGCGGGTGCAGGAGGGCGGGCTCCCCCCGCCCCGCCCCCTGGCCAGCCCCCGGGAAAGGGGGGCTGGGGAGGGAGGTCTGAGACTCCCGGCTGAGTTCCCCCTTTGTCCTCCTCAGCCCCTGCGGCCCGCGGGCAGGAGGAAGGGTCGGGGTGGGGGCCACCTTCCTGCTTCCGCTCAGGGTGGGCGGTGTACGGGCTGGGACGGGGTTGCAGTCACCGGTCTCACTCTGCGATGACTCCGGACAGGGCGCAGAGCGGAGCCCAGAACTCTCCGCCCTCTGAGCACTGCCCCACGAGGCAGCTACGGCTAGAAGGGACGAGGAGACCAGAAATGGCGGACGCTGAGGCCCAAACACCCACCTGTCCCTGGTCCTCTTTTGTCATCCACCTCCCCCACGGCCCCCTTAACCCCGTGTGCGCTCCCCCGGGGAGCCGGTGTGAAGCCAGGCCGCCTCTCCCGACCCGGCTGGGACTGCCAGTGCTGGGGGAAGGCTGGCTGAGAGGCAGGACTCGGGCCTGTCCCCGGGGAAAGAGTACTGCCTGAGTTCATGCACGGAGCACCTGCGTGCACAGCCACGAACCGCCCACACACTGTTTCAGTGAAGGGTGCTCCACGCGTGGCAGGAACGTGCTTCCACGTGCACAGCCATGAACCGCCCACACACACTGTTTCAGTGAAGGGTGCTCCACGCGTGGCAGGAACTGCTTCCACGTGCACAGCCACGAACCGCCCACACACACTGTTTCAGTGAAGGGTGCCTCCATGAGTAGCAGGAACTGCTTCTACGTGCACAGCCACGAACCGCCCACACACACTGTTTCAGTGAAGAGTGCTCCACACGTGGCAGGAACTGCTTCCCCTGAAGCAGCCCTCTGTCGGGGAGGCAGTGTGGGGGAGCTCTGTACTCAGTGCGGACCGCCCAGCTCAGCTGCGAGGCCGCCGGCCGGAGGACAGCTCACGGAGGGGCACCGCTGTGGAACGGCAGGACTGCAGGGCAGCCCTTGGGCAGGGATCCTCCCGGAGGCTGTGCTCCCATGAGCACGTGTCCTCGGTGGCCCCGCTCCAGCCGGGGGGACGTGGTCTTCAGCGCCTGGAGGACAGGGAAAGTGCACCTCCTGGGCCAGGAAGCTGACTTATAGAGAGAGAAGTCCCTGCCACCGGTCTCTGATTGGTCCATCCTCATGCAAATAAGGACTCCAACTCCTCGCAATCTGATTGGTCGAAAAGGCGGTGTCCTGATCAGTCAGAATGGGTCACTGATGGGCAGTGGAGGTGCTGATGGTGATAGAGCTGTGCAGCTGACTGGACAGCGCAAGTGTCTGTCCTGGCGGTGGAAACTGGACCCCAGGAAGCCTTCGAAAGGACGGGCCCCGATGGCAGAGACACGGTGCAGGCGGGCGGTTCCAGTCTCCAAGCCCCAGGTTTAGAAACAGCTGCGGGGCTAGTTTCACATTTGAGTCCAGCCAGCCGACAGGGGCCCTTCTCGGTAGGTCTCTTGTTTCTTGAGTCAACGGCTGTTGCCTGAATTCATGTCTAACTGGGCATCTTGGATTTTCTCTGGCGGCCCTAACTCTGGCTGACCTAGAATCTGACCTGGTCAGACCTGCTCTCAACGCTTGTTTTCTGCAGCCCTGGTAACCGTGGACTTCCCGGAGCCCGGAGGGGAGAGACCAGAACATGCACAGCTCCGTTACAGGCAGCGTGACTCGCACCGTGCAGGTCACACACCAGCTCCTCCCACGCCCGCCTCTCCCCTCCTCCTGCTCTCCAGGCCCTGCACTCAGGAAGTGCACCCAGCCCCTCCGGGTCCCGGCCCTGGGCCGGGCGCTGGCCGGTGTCCCGGTGTCCCGTGGTGAACGAGGCGGGCGAGGCTGCGAGGGGCGCGCATTCCAGAGGAGGGAGTCACGCAGTAAGGGCGGAAGCTCGGTCGGTCTAGGCCTGCCCCTCGCCGCCCCGCCAGCAGCAGCAGCCTGGCTCCTTGGTCCGAAGTGCGTGTTTGTTCAGTAAACCTGGGCCGCTCCGGCAGCTACCGGCTCCTCTGAACGCTGCTTCAGGCGGTGTCTGCCGGGGCTCCCAGCGGGGTCCCCCCCCCCACTGCACCGGGCACTGGCAGGTTGCTGCCCCCCACCCGGCACTCGCTTCCCCACAGCTCCACCCAGCGGAGGGGGCGCTGCCGGGATCCAGCACGCGGGCCGGGCTTTAAGGGCAGCCCGCTTGGGTGCTCGCAGGTCTTCGTTCACAAACTCCCTGCAAGCTCCCCCGGACTGGTCCGGCCACCCCTTCCTTCACCGTCTCACGACGTCGCTCAGTCTCGGTCTGGTTCCGCTCACGCAGCCGTGGGAAAACAGACTTCCCCACGGGGCTGGGTGGGGGGTGTGCTCCCCTCTGTCTTGCTCGCACTGGGGCCTGGCGGCCTCCTGCACCCCAGTAAGTGAAGAAGAGCAGCACGTCCTACACGGAGCTGGCGAGAGCCGGGATACTCGGTGAGGACTCGCACCAGGGCCTCCGGCTGAGCTGCCGGGCCGGGGATCCGGCCTCGGCCCCGCCTCACGGACATGTGGTGTCTGTGACGCATGTTACGGCTGTGACAGAAGGGCAGCCGGGCGACCCTCAGGCCGGTCCCGAGCCCACGGCGCGCCAAGCCTTCATCTGCTTCCCCGATCTCTCTCTCTCTGGCGTCCTCAGTGGTGACCCTATAACCGGGGACTCACAGGTGTGGGGGCCTCGGTCACCACTTCCCAGTCCTCCAGGCAGGGAGGGCGGGGCGCTGCAGTGAGAGGGGCTCACAGACCGGGCTGGCGGCACACGGCACCCAGGCAGAGCAGAGGAAGCCCGTCCACCCAGGCCAGGAACGCGGGCCCGGCCTGACAGCGACAGCAGCTCCTGGCCCCGGTGTTCCGTCCCCGGTGTTCCGTCCCCGGTCCAGCCTCCAGGAGACACAGCCCATCTTCCTCTCCTCTCCCGTCCTGGCCTCCCAGGAGCTCTCCGGAGCCTTCAAGGAAACGCGCTTCCCCGTTTCAAGGGAAGCTAGCTTGAACGGGTTCCCGTTTCTTGCCACTGAAGGAACTCTGCTACAGCAAGAAGACGGAGCTGCCCGGAGCGCCCGGGGCGCTCGGGCCGAGTGCAGGGTGGCACCGCGGCAGGCAGCTCGGCCAGCTGCACGGCCTCTGCAGGTGGCAGCGGTGAGCACACGGCCGTTCCCCTCCGCGCCTCTGACACAACGCGCTGCCCCGCGGGACAGAAAGGGACGAGGTGAACTGACGCCCGATTCAGCGCCGGGCGGGCGGCTCACGCCACTTCCAGGGCCTGTTGGGTTCTGACAGACGGACCTGGGATGGAGCACCCTGACCCCGTGGGAGCTGTCCTAAGGCGGAACTCGGGTGCCAGAGCCCGTGGTTAGGGAAGTCGATAATTGTTAAGTACATTTTATCAATTATGCTACTGTAGTTGTCCCAACCTTCCCCCTTGTGCCCCCTCCGCCCGGCACCCCCAACGGCGTGCGATCTGGAAGGCGGTCCTGAGAAGGTGAGCCTTCCCAGCGCTGTCACTGCAGCCCTCCCGCCCGAGGACCCGCGCCCGCCGCAGGCCGGCGTGGCTGCGGCTGCGCCACAATGCGGTCACGGCGCCCCCTCGGCAGAGGCGGCCCTCGGCACAGGGCGGCGTCCTGAACCCTGGGAAACATGTGCGAGTAAATCTGGGCTCTGAGCCCACAGGGGACGAAAAGCCCTCGGGGTAAGACAGGCTCAGCCGCCGGCATGAGGCCGGCGTCCCCGTGCCCACACAGCCAAGAGGCCGTGAGCGCGGGAGCCCGGCGGTTTGATGGCACGGACGCCCCCCGCCCGCCAGGGCAGCCACAACGCACGTCTCTGCGCAGGCCTTCCGATCTCTCCCACCTCTCTGTCCGCGGGCGGCGAGGGAACGACCCACCCGAAGTCACGGCGCCGGCGGCAAACACCCAGGCGTCACAGGCCCCGGGCAGTCCCCTCACTACCCACCCGACCACCAGGTTCACGTGCCATCATCCGCGGTCACCGGAGCTTTTGCCCAGTTCCGCCATCATCGGCTGAGGAAACGGTCACGCCCCCGCCCTCGGTCCCTGGGCGGTGGGGGCGTCCACACTCTCACCGACACAGACCTCCGCGTCCGGCTCCCCACCACGAGCGAGGCGGGCACCCAGGGCGCCCTGGGAAGACACTCCTGTGTTGTCACTGCCGACACCCAAACCCCAGCCGCCGAGCCGCAGGGTTCAAGTCCAGGTACAGGGAGCGTGACCTCCGCTCGGAATTCCCGCAGGTGGGTCTCTTCCCGCTGTGTCTCTGACCTCCCCTCCCGCCACGTCGCAGGGCCTCGCCCGCCGTCGGCGATGCACCAGCTGCCCCGGTCCCCTCGGAGTAATGGGTCCCCTGCATCCCTCTGTTCAATTCCCGACCACCTGGTCTGGGCCCTGAGCTCCAACAACCTGCCCCGTGAGCCACAGCACAGACACGCTGCGCCCCCTCTGCTCCTGCCCACGCTCCCGGCCGTCCCTGCCCCTCTGCTCCAAACCCAGCTCCATCACTGGGGCTCACCATTGCCAATCCAGGCCCCATACTCGCCCCCAGCAACCTTCCTGAAAACACTGCCAGAAAATCTCTAAACAAGACATTTCCAGTAATGGCAGCATGAGAACGTTAGACGATTTTGCTCCACAGAAAACAAGCAGGAAACTGGAAAAATACCTAAAACATCAATTTGGGGCGCCGGAGAGCGGTCCAGGGCGGGCAGCAGCGTGAGGACCGTCCCCTCCGAGCCGGCCTACCCGCAGCGGGGACCCGAGAGCCCGCGGCCTGGCACTGCCGTCCTTCCTCCCCCCGGGTCGGACGCACGGGCCGCAGCGTCCGTCAGGAGCCGTGGGCTGACTCGCAGCTGGAAGCTGGAGAAGCAAAGGGGACACGGCGAGGCTGCTGTCCCCAGAACGCACTCCTCGGCCGCACCCCGCCCACGCGCCGAGCGAGGACTCCTCACTGTCCCAAAGGAACATCAGAGCACAGCTCGGCTCCAATCAGGGCCGGCCGCCGAGCTGCATGGGCGACGCGGACCGCAGGGGCGGCGACACCAGAGCCCCGAGCGGAGGTCCCGGCGGCTGCGCCCTGCACAGGAGTCGGCGCGTTAACCCCCCCCAACCCCCCAGGAGCAGACCCCGGTCACAGCCACTTCCAGGGGCTCGCAAAAGTGTCCAGGCTTCGTACGCCGATCAGGAGGCTGAGTTCGTGAAAGCGCGCGCCCTGCTCACGGGGACAGGCGAGCAAGAGTGACTCGGGTGTCCAGAAGTTGAATGTTTTTAGCAATGGCTTTCTCAAAGCTATTATAAATATGTTCCAAGATCTGAAGGAAAACAGGTCCAAAGAACTGAAGGGGAAAGCGCTGGGCGCGAGGGAGCGGGAAAAGCGGAAAGACTGTGAAAGGGACCCAGACAACGGCAGGCGCGGCCCAAACCACACCACCGGTCACGTTACACGTAAGTGCACCACACACTCCGCTGCAGGGCGGAGGCGGGGGGCCTGCATCTGAGGGCAGGTCGAACCGGGCGGACGCACGACACACCCCAGGGTCGGGGACACCGGGGCGGCCGCGGGGAGAGGTCTGCAGACCCGACCGCGCGAGCGCTGAGCGCCCGGGCTCCTGGGACGCGGCGTTTCCTGCTAGGGAGTGACCCCGTTCCATAGCGACGAGGGGCTCGTCAGCAGAAGTGTGGGGTTCGGACACACAGGACCCTCCGAAGTGCACGAAGCAGAGCCTGGCGGAGCGGAGAGAGAAACCCGGCGAGGACGGGGGACTCAGCGCCGTCCGGCCACGGACGTCTGTGACACCCCCACCGACAGTGGCAAGAATCCTCTTTTCAAACACCCCACGCGAGTTCGCCGCGTGCTGGGCCGCGATGCGTGTCCCAGCAAAGCGAGCAAGGCTGGCATCGGGGACAGCATGTTCCCTGACACGAGAGAACTGGACTGAAGTTAATAACAGAAAAATTTCCTGGTGAATCCCCCAGTGTGTGGGAGGGATACAACACACTTCCAAATAAGCAGCAGGTTGGAGGAGAAATCACCAGGAAAAGAGCTACAGCGGGAACGCAGTGGGGATGAAAACAGCACGTCAGAGTTTGGGGGACGAGGCAAAGTTGCGCCCAGAGGGAAATTCACCACGGAAAGCTTGCGGCAGAAATGCAGGAAGCCACAGGCGATGACTCATCAGTGCAGTTTCGAAGGCCACAGAAACAGGGACGAATGAAACCCCGAGTGAGAAGGAAGGGGAGTGCGGAATCGATGACGCGGAAAGCTGACGAGCGGCAGAAACACAATGAAGCCAAAGGCTGGGCCTTCGAAAGCGTCAGTAAAACGGGAGCCTTCAGCCAGCCTTGCGGATGCTGCAGGTCCGTCACTGCTGCGCGGAGAGCAGGGGGAGAGACTGGCCCTTCCTCGCTGAAATAACCACGCGCTCACCCGCAGGCCCACTGGGCCCACGAAACGCGGAGACGGCGCCCGCAGGACACTTCCGTGCGAGCGCCCCAAACAGGACGCGTCAGAGCCGCAACGGGAAGGAGCCCCAAGTCCATCAGCCGTGAGCGGCTCAGCACAGCAGGGTGCACCCGAGCCAGGGACCCTTCCTCGGCAACAACGGGGAATCAGCTCCCGGCACAGGCCGCCATGTGGGTGCGTCTGCAGAACAGGCTCCCGCAGGGGCCAGACACGGACGCTGCACACCCAGGTCCTGTTTGCGTGACATCGGGGGAGGGCAGAGCAAGGGGGTGGCGGGTGGCTGGGTGGGGTAACTTACACTCTCATTAACATATACGTGGAGGGAGGGAGAGCGGGGAGAGGGGGCAGAGAGAGGGGGCAGAGAGGGGAGAGGGAGGGAGGGGCCCACACGGCGCACTTCTAAGGCTCGCCGGTGCTGCTGGCCAGGGCCCTCCTCACTGGCCTCCCCAGTGCTGCTGGCCACTTGCCCATTTTCACCTTCAGTCGCCCCCCCTAGTCCCACATCCTACTGCCTTCAACCCCAAATTGCTTGCCCCTTTCAATCCAGCTTCTGAACTTCCCATTCCACCCTCTCTAGACATTCGACTCTGGTAACCTACCAAGACCCGGCTCGTGTCGCCTCCTGTCTGGGCCTCGTGTGACGGCCCCCCGCCCTCCTTCTCACGTCCGCCCTGGGGTCCCCAAGCCAGAACCACGATCTCCCCTCCGAGCCTCGACCCTGGCTGGCGGTCTGCACTCGCTCCGCCCACCCCCCGGCTGGCCGTCCATGGCGGCCACCTGTGGAGAAGCCTCCCGGTCCCCTCCCAGAGGGGCCGCGGCACTAATTTCTGCTACATTCCAACCTAGACCTATCGCAGCGTCTGCACAGGCTCTCGTTTTGTCATCTGAACCCCCCGCCCCCCCAAAGCTCCCCTGGGCTGCTTGTGACCAGTCTCCCCGCCGACAGCAGGTCCAGGTCTTTCCCCAGCTCCCTCCCCTTGGCCACCAGCACCCTGACGGACGGTCACTTCCGCTCCTGACACACCTGCAGCCGCTGGCCTCCCCACCCACCGCGGCGGACACCCCCAAGGCTCAGCCCTGGGCTGGCTCCCCATAAATGTTTGACAAAGTGCTGATCCACTCGCACAGTTTCAGAGACGCCTCCGGGAGGAAGGCGGTGAGATCTCGGCCTCGAGTCCTTAAACCCTCTCCGTCCCCCAGCGTCGCGTCCGAACGCGCCCTCTGTCCCGCCGTGCGGAGCAGAACCAGAGCTCCCCCATCCTCCGCCCCGCCGAGCCAGCCTCGTCACCTCCGGCCACCATTTCTACCAGCAGGCCATCATGCCTCTGGCTGTCCACGTTCCGAAACCGGGCTTCGTAGACTTGCATGCAGTGCGTGCCTATCCTACCCCGAGTGTGAGTGAGGCCGACCTGATTCACTGTTCCTATCCCAGCACAATTAAGACAGTGCTTTCCACGTAAGACATCACCAAACCCTGTGTAACACAACGCCTCACCTTCCCTAGAGCCGGAGGCTCTGTGACGGGCCCCTTCAAACTGCCTCTGGTATTTACGGCTTCCTCGCCCTCCCACCCCGACCGCCCGCCGCCCCGCCAGGTGCCTGCCCTTGAATTACAGCCACGAGCATCGTAAACAAGCCGGGCTCCTGTTTAGCGACTCGCCTCCCGCTCGAGCCGTCAATGCCGAATTCATATTTCACGGCGATCTTCTGAGCCTAAAAAGCCCTTTCCCATAATTTAGGACGCGGCCCCACTCGCTCGCTCTGGACGAGGAGTCTTTCCCAGGCAGCTCGGAGCCCCGCTCCCCACTCATCTCCCTTCCTGGAACGTCCATCTGCCGCTCACTCATCATCCGAGCCAGCCCCATCCCTCAGCGTCCAGATCGATGTCGCCCTCCATTAGGGAGCGGTCCACCCTCCCCAGGTCCAGGGCATTTACTGCCTCTCCCCTTCGCACGTTTTAATATTTCAGATGTGAGGCTCTTCCACTTCTAACGAGATCAGACACCGCTCGCAGCGGAGGGCGGCGCCTCCATCTGCAGCCCTCGCCGCACCCAGCGCGGTGCTCACGGGGGAGGGGGGCCCTGGGCGCGGCGTCGTGAGCCCGTCCCGGGCCCCGGACGAGGGAGACGCCCACGCGTGGGTCTGAGGACACAGGCCTGCAGGACGTTCCCCGACGCCCCACGTCGCTCCCTCCACGTGAATTCCACTTCGGCTGGGGCCCTGCATGTCTCCCCACAGCTAACCTTCCGTTTCCGTGACGTGGGTTGTCCCAACAAACAGTTCCCGGGAGTTTTTTGCTTGTTTATGAAACACTTTAGAAGGGAAGATAAAACGTGTGCCAAAATGCTTGGGAGAGCGAGGCTCAGAAACCCGAAAGGCGGTGTGAGTCCTTCAAACCGAGACCCTTGTAAACAAGCCCCTGCTCCCCACAGAGCCACCGGCAACAGCGACGGACACCAGGACACGCCAGCGTCAGCTGAGGGTCCCCACGTCCCCGCAGAAGAAGAGCCCGCCCAGAACTCACAGCCGGGTCGGCAGCAGCCTCGGAGAGGACAGGCCCCGAAGATTCGAGGCCCCGTGACAGGGGACAGGGCATGAGTCTCCCACGGCCGGGAGGCGTCCGCCGGCCCCCGAGCCCGAGGTCCTCGTCCGTGTCCTTCTGGTGACTGACGGGCGGTGTGTCCAGTGACAGGCCCCTGTCTGGCCCCAACCCCAGCCCCTCCACCCCCGAGCTGTGTAGCCTCCAGAAATCACACACTCTGTGCCTCAGTTTCCCTCTAAAAACTGGACTTAACAACAGTGCTGACCCCCACGGGGAGGCTGTGACTCCTACAGAAAGCCTGGAGCAGGGCCTGGCCACAGTCAGCATCACCCCCGAGTGACACGGCCATGGCTGCATGTGCCCCAGGGCCACACAGCGTCCTCGGTCTCCCACTCGGTCCCACCTGGCCCTGCGGCCACCTTCTCGAAGGTCCACGTCACCCTCCCCAGGTCGGTTACCAATGCCGCCACTGCCTTAGTCAAGGACACACTCCCCACTCGTCCCCGAGTCCCAACGAGACAGGCCCAACGTGACTTGTTCTGTTAGCCCCTGGTGCCCAGGGAGGCGTGGGGGGCGGGAAGGAAGGGGAAGGGGTCAGGAAGCACAGGTGACGGTTACAGGACAGTCACCGGGACGGAAGGTCCAGCACGGGACCAGCGTCATTGACACTGTAGACCCTTGTGTGGTGCCAGGTGGGCACCGGACATACCGGGGAACAACCTTGAAAAGTGTGTGACTGTCCAACCACCGCGCTGGACACCTGGAACCAATACAAGATGACACTGAAGGTGCCCGTAACTGAGAAAAAATTTTAATTATATTTTTGAAGGACTCAGATGCCCGGACCGGGAAAGGCCAGACGGGCAGAGCCCAACGGAAACGCCGCTGCAGCGAGTCCTCTTTCTCCGCACCGATTCGCTGTGAAAAGCAGCCACCCGCTCACGGCCAGAACCGCCAAACTCCGAGTCCTCGCTCCTGTGCTCCAGTCCTTCACGGTCACCACCTTCTGTTCATGTCATCCGCTCGGCCTTTCCTCCGGGCAGACCGCAGCACCGTATCGCTCATGCGCTAGGCGGTCTGCACCACACCGCCCCTCGTTTAACCGCCTTCCCGCTCACCAGCTCTTCTTCCGAACCTGCCCCGCCCACGATGCTAAAACCGAGACAGGCCGCCATCTTCTCCCGCCTCTCAAAGAGGGGGTCCGCCTGGAAGGGCGGTGGCCGTGCTCTCGGAGAGGGGTGGCTGGCGTCCACCCCACTGACCCCGGCTGTCGCCGCTCAGAGGGGCACGTTGGACGCTCTGAGGTCAGACCCTGTTGGCAGCGCGGTGCGTTGGAAGGGACGATGAGCAGCCAGACAGACCGGTGGTCACTTGTCCCTGCAGCGTCCCCCCACCCCCCTCTCGGCACCCCACCTCCTCCAGCATCTGCGCGGAGGCGGGAGGGCGAGCCCCCACCACAGCCCAGGCAGAGCCGGCCGGGCCAAGGCGGGGTCTGCGCACCGGGAGGCGGGGCGTGTCCCCGGCCACTGGCCCTGCCTGCCTGTGGCCCTGAGGCGGCCCTGCCTCTTCTCAGGCCCCCCGGCCCCTTCCTGAGTCTGTCAGCCTCTGGTCAGACTCGGGAACAGCCCCCCATCTTTCCAGTAAACGCCCTTCTCTCTTCGTCTTACATCACTGCCATTTCCACTGTCGCCAAGGAGACCCACGGCCCACACCGGAGTGGGGCTGAGAGCTCGTGACTGTGCGTGGCCTCGGTCTCACACCGGCCACACTCCCCACCGCGGCCCCGTCCCCTGCAGGACACGAGGTGTGTGCGTGTCACCCCGCCTCCCATCTGCCCGCTCCCCGGGGTGGTCACACTGGCTGGGATGGGCCACCGCTGTCACCACAAGACTGCGTCCACTTCTCGCCACAGAGACCGAGAGGAACCAAAGCACACGCTTCTCTGCGGATCTCCCCTCCCCCACCGCCCCCGCCTCTGTCCAGGGCATTTGTACCTCTTGTTCTGTCCCCACCTGAGTCCGCTACAGCCGTCCCAACAGGTGGCACCCCTGGGGGCGGGGGGCAGCAGGCGACCTGGAGGCGGGACAGCAGGGGACCAGTCCCCCGAAGCCAGGACAGAGGAGCAGAGCCCGCAGACAGACCCAAGGAGGGGAGGCAGCTGGGGCGACAGCGAGGGACCGCGGTAGGCTCCTGGGGGCAATCCGCAGGAGAGGGGGACAGCCGTGTGGGGACGCAGGGCTGAGTGAGGCACGTCCCCCCGCTCACCAGGAGGCCGCTTGGTGGAAACGAGGTGCCTTTCCAGGCATTCCTTTCCCTCCCATTCCGCTGGAAGGCACCAACTCCCCGCAGAACGGCCTCGGCCCGGCCCGCCCTGCGGGTCCCCCGTGCAGCCCTGCTCCTGTCCCCGCAGCGGACGCCAGGAGCTCAACACCCCATTCCAATGCTTCTGTGGCGCCCTCTTCCTTTGCTGGGGGGTGTGAAATGGTTCGACCGCTGTGGGAAGAAATGCAGCATTTTCTCCCCAAGCTAAACACAGAATTAGCACAGGACTCCGCAATTCCGCTCGGAGGTGTAAACAGGCCGAGGCCAGGTCTGTGACCCACCGTTCAGCACCGTGCTGGTCACACGGCCACAAGGCGTGCGACGCCACTGTCCACTCACCGACGAGAGTGCCTCCCGATGGAAGGCCCCTCGGTCCTGACCAGGGACCACGGCCCCGGAATCGTGGAACTGGAGAAAGCCAGGCACAGAGGACCGCGCACCACACGCCCTGTTTCCATGGAGCACCCAGGGCAGGTGCAGCCCAGCGACGCACAGCCCAGCGGTCTTGGGGGCCAGGGGGGCGGGAGGAACTGCTTGCCGGACGTGGAGTCTCCTCTCGGGGCCACACCGACAACCTGGACCCAGGTAGAGTCGGCAGTCGCACAACCTCACAGATACACAAAACATCACGGAATCCTGCCCTTTCAGATGAGGTCTTTCATGTCCTGTGAATTTCACCTCAATTTTTTTAAAAAATGAAAGCAATGTTCCCATTTTACAGATGAGGAAAAAGGTGGAGAGTGGGGTGCACCTCGGGTCCAGGGCCAGAGGCTCCTCCCGACCACTCGGCTCCCAGCCTCCGACCCCCAGAACTAGGGTGGGGGGGGCGTGAGGAGGGCGGGGCTCTGCTCTTGGGGGATGCGCCCACCCGGCCTGGGAACAGCAGCCCCGAAGGGCGGAGGTGGCTCCGTGCGGACCTCTGACGCCTCTGACGACGAGGTCTCACACTCAGTCTGCTGGTGTCCGTGTTGAGGAGAAACGCGCCCCCTCACGTCCCCACCCTCCGCTGACGAATGTCCTTGCGTCCCCAAGTGAGGGCGTCTCTGCACATTCAGCTCGCTCCCTGTCCGTCTTCGGGGCGGGATGCACCTCCTGACCCCTCCTCCCCCCTCGTCCGTGCCCTGAATCATTTGGAGCCTGTTCCGTCAGGTTAACACTTTTTTTAACCGTAGGCCTTCACGGGCCTGTTGGTTCTCCAGGGTCGAGCAGAAGTATTTTTAGCCTCCTAATGCTATTGATTTAGTTACTTTTAATTTGATGGTCTGTACTTGACATTTTTTGACCTTATGTCCAAAACCAAAGTCTTCATTATGCTCACCTTTAAAAAATCGCAGCGGAGCTTTCTTTGATGACTGGCCAAATGGTGTCACTAAAGAGGAAGCAGATGGCAGACGCGGGGCTATTAAATATCGAGTAGACTGTGTCGGAGGGGAATGCAAAGATACGATGGCTAATTCGATCCTATTTTTAGACAAAGTCATCCTTTTTCCACCCCAGTTAAAAACAAAAATGCCCACCTAATAGCAGAAATGTATCGGTAGTGTTTATTATCTGCCAAATGAGGGGGCTATAAATACCAGCGGCCCTGTGCCCTTGTGCGGTGTCTGGACACCGGCAAATCGTCCGTCGCAAAGTGGGGTTTCGTCCTCGGCGCTGTTAAGTCTCCCGCCCCTTCGAGACACCTTCTCCGGGACGAGGGACAGAGACGGAACCTAAGCCCAGCGGCCCCTTCCTGGAGCCCCTCCGTGCCCGGGGCGGGGGGCCTTGGCTTGAACTTCTGCCTCCCGGGCCCCGTGGCCCACCGTGGGCCTGGCCCTCTCCACGGTGCTGACTTTCAAAGGTGTAATAAGGGTTTTTTTTTTAGTCTCTCAAAATAAAGATGGAAATTTTTAAAAAAATAAGTCCCCAAACAAATCCATCACTTTAAAAAGATTTGCAAATAAAGATCTTTTCCAGGAAAAATAAACGCTGCAAAGGCCAAGACACTATAAACCGAGAGACATTAACAACCATGCAAACGTGCGCCCTCACGGAGGAACCGGCGCCCTCTCCCGGGAGGGCAATAGGCCGGGGAGGGCTTGCTTGGCTAGGATGGCCCACTTCTGACAATACTCTCTGCAGGAATTGCAATCCCCGCCGTGGAGATCACTGCCGCATCTGTTTGCCCTTCTCCCCAAGCGCCCCCCCACCTTTGGGGGGGCGGCGGGCGGGGGGTGTCACTGCTTTAACGAAAGGTAAGTGGGCAAACGCTCCGCAGACCGCACCGCGCGCGGCCAGAGGCAGCCCGGCAAATGCTAGGTGCTTGGATGAGTCCCGAAACTCTCAAGTCTTCCCACACGTTACCTCCCTGGACCTTCGGTGGGCGGCCCTAAGGTTGGCCCCGCCTCCCTTTAACGCCCGGCCCTCTGCCCGTCCGCCGCAGGCGGCGCTGTGCCCGCCAGGAGCAGCGGAGATGCTGGCCGTCCTTCCCGCGCCAGAGGACAGCTGAGCGTGCAAACAAGCAGGTTCACAGCGACGCGAGGGGCGCGAAGCCAGGGGAGGAGGCAAGGCTGTGAGTGACGGGGACGGGTGGGCGAGGGCTCGACACAGAGACAGAGCAGGCCGCAGGCACGCAGGGCAGCACCGCGCAAGCGTGGCTTTAGCTCCTGCGCGTCGTCACTCTGTGCGAGCTCCGGCCTTTACACCCCTCTGGGAGCGTCCAGGAGCGGGGAGGTGACTCCGGGGGGGCGGGGCGGGGCGGCCGGACCGGCCTCCACACCCCCACCCCCAACCCCACCGGTCTGGCCGTTCTCCCGTCCACACGGCTGAACTGAGAGTCGGGGGGACGTGGCACCTCCCCAGTGAGGCCGCCTCAGCGAGACGGAGAAAACAGCCGCAGCGAGACCGACACGGACGCCCCCGGGTCTCTCCCTCCCCGCCAGGATGCGCACAGTCAAATTAAAGCTGTGACCCAGCCGCAGTGCCAGCGCGAGTGAGTGCGAGCGCTCTCGTTTTATCTCCGCGGTGGCCAGAAACCTCTTCCCGCCTTTCACCTTCCCGGCTGCAGGGGAGACAACACGGTCCAACTTCTAGGACTTCGTTATATAATGCCGTGCACTCTTCATCGGTTAGTCTGCGTAGTGGACTTGTCCTGCTTGGGCTTAACCATAAATAGTTACAGGAGTCTGGATTCCTGGGTAATGCCTGGGCCACGTTCTGCATGTACCTGGGGCCTAATCACCGTTAGCGAGTTAGAAGGCAGAACGGGAAAAAACCAGAAAGGTGCAAATATGATCGCGGAGAAGACAGGGAACGGGCGCTCCCTCCACACAGAAGGGGAGACACGGGGGCCGGGGCGGCTCAGCGCCCGCACAGCCGGCTCCGGCTCCGGAGCCGCCGTCCCCAGTCGTGCTGGCCGCGCGGCCCCGCGGCCCCTCTCCCTGCAGCACTCGAAGCAGCCCCTTGAAACGGAGAGGGCCGGTGACCGACTTTTCTGAAGTTAGAAAGAAAGGGAGTCGGCGAGGGAGACAGCGGCAGGCCTGGCACCCCAGCCTGGGAGGGAGAGGAGTGCTGAGGGGACAGCTCGTCCGGGAAGGGCCCTCCCAACGCGAACAGTTTAGACGGTGCTGGGGAGACGCCTCCTCCTGACCCCCGTTTACAGAGATGAGACGCAGGGCGCTCTCGGTTGACTTGCCCCAAGGCAGCTCCCCAGGTAAGACGCGCGTGGGAATCGTGGAAGTGCCGCCCCCACCCTGTGCTGCGGCGTTCACGGCGGCCGTCAGACGTGGCTGTAGGCACAGGACGGGAAGTCGGGAGCGCTGGCGGAGCACAGACAATCTGAATTCCCTAAAGGTCGCTTGCTTTAAGTAACCCAACACGTGAGATGGAGAACATCGTAAGTCACAGGACAGAGACACTGAGATACATTTTCTTTGGAAAACGAGCGCCCCTCATTTCTTTATCGTGCTCCTCAGAGACGTGTGAGCTCCTGCTGCCCACACCCGCTGCTCAATGCAGGTAGAGAGCCGTCTGCGAGCCATGCAGTCCACAGGACGCCCTCGTCACGCGTAGCAGACTCCTGACAGCTGGTCAGAGAGGGGGCGGGGCTAAGCCTGAACCCTGCGGGTGCTGCCTTCAGGTGTAGTTCCAGACGAAGGAGCCAGTGCACGGGGGTGGGGGCGGATAATGGAAGGATGGATGGATGGATGGACAGATGTATGGATGGATGGGTGGATGGATGGATGGATGGATGGGTGGGTGGGTGGGTGGGTGGATGGGTGGGTGGATGGATCGGTGAGTAGATGGAGGATGGATTTGTGAGTGGATGGCTGGACGAGGTAGCACTGTAAAGAAAAGCCGCACAAAGAAAGTGGCTCTTGACCTGAGACAGAGATTGACTGGAACTTGGGCTGATGAAAAAGCAAAGGGTGGGCAATCCTGCAGAAGGAATACCAAGAGAAAAACCATGGGCATGGAAATGACTCTGGCAAGTACCAGGGAAGTGAGGGAAGGGATTCACCTCGGGACCCGAGACCACCGAACCCTAAATTCCAGGGAGAGATCCACAGGGTTTGCGTGAAGCGTCCCCCTTTGCTCGGGCTGCCGCCACACAGCGCCACAGACTTGGTGGCTCAAACAGAAGCCGGTGGTGTCTCTGCTCTGGAGGCTGGAAGGCTGAGCTCCGGGGTGGGCAGGGCTGGCTGGTCCCAGGCCTCCCTCCTCTCTCTCAGCGAGCATCACCATTGTCACCATTGTGGTGTTCTCCGTGCACGACCGTCTGTGCCCAAGTGTCCCCTTGTCACGTGGAAGCCAGTGGTGTGGGTTGGAGTCTGCCCGACGGCCTCACCTCGACCTGACTCGGTCACATGCACAGCGACTCTACTTCCAAATAAGGTCACGGGGCAGGGACTGGCCCGTGCACACTTGGGGTGGGGGACACAGTCCAACCCACAGCAGGGAGCTGTGCTCTGACCACCAGAGACCCCCGTCTCAGACTCGTGCACAGGGAGAGACAGCTCTCCCACTCCCCCGGGTTCTTTTTAATTCGGCATCATGAGGGCTGGGATGCCCCCGATTTCTTAGGGAGAAGGGCAGAATTCAATGAGGCAAATACCTAAATTAAAAATTATTTGGGTGGCCCCCAGCTGGTGTGGCTCAGTGGATTGAGCGCCAACCTGCGAACCGAAGGGTCACTGGTTCGATTCCCAGTCAGGGCACGTGCCTGGGTTGCGGGCCAGGTCCCCAGTAGGGGGTGCGCAAGAGGCAACCACACACTGATGTTTCTCTCCCTCTCTTTTCCCTCCCTTCCCCTCTCTCTAAAAATAAATAAAATCTTTTAAAGAATTATTTTTGTGGCCTCCATTTTATGAGAAATAGGCAAGCTGCTGCCCAGCACAGTCACGTTACACGTTCATTTTTATTCCCTTCGCTACCTGAACTCACCACAGGAAGAACCAGCACTCACTCACCAAGGACCATCTGCCCAGCCGCGGCGCGAAAGCTCACAGCCCCGTCTGGTGCAGCCACTCAGCACCACGGCCGGGGAGGTCGCTTCTCCTCAGCGACCCCTGAGGTTTGGCTCACTCAACCCCTTGGTGGCCGAGCACGGACTCCGTCCCCACAGGCCGCTGTCAGCCTCGACGGCACCCTCAGGGACAAAGCCACTCTGCGTTCAGAGTCGGGACCGGACAGGCGGCAAGGTTCTCGCTCCCGTGAGGAAGACCGACCTTTGCCCCTGGGGGGCACGTTCCCCGGGCCCCCGTTAACGGGCCTCACGGCAGCGCGCTCCCCCCCCCCCCCCGACTCCAAGGTCAGGCTGCCTGAGCCACGCCAGCCCCTTCTCCTCACCTTCTGGAACCACCAGAATGATGTTCATCTGCGGTCGGCTCAGGTGGCCCATGAAATCTGGAGGATGATTAAGTGAACACTTACTAGTTAAATGTTAACATTGAAAACTGTCTCCAGGTAAAGGAAGTTATAAACAACTAGATTCATTTCTCTCGTCCCCCTGAGGTCCTGACGCCGGAGAAGAAAGTGAGTAGCAGTGCAATCACTGCCCACTGTTACGGGCCTTATGGCCGCGCACATATAGGGCTTTACGAGCGGGTTTTCGATTCGCAGGCCAAGGAGACGGGTGTCAGTTTGGTGCTCCCTATTTCCTGCCCTTCCCGGAATAGCAGTAATTCCATTTTCATCGTAATGGACTTACAATTCCATTTCATCACGTGCGAAGTTATATTTAGGGGGCCTCGCAGAACACCGACGAAGGACGGCTCCCCTCGACTTCCCAGGAGCCCGGCCTGACGCGAGGTCACACAGAAGGAGCCGCGCCAGGGGGACGTTGGGGTGCAAGCGAGTCAGGAAGTGAGTGATCGCGGCGGCGAAGGGCACGCAGACAGTGTCTCGGGCTTGTGGGTGGCCTTTCCCAGGGGACGCACAGGGCTTTCCAGTCCGACGCGGAACGGGCGCCGTGTGACACGCTGGCTCCGCAGAGCGGTGAAGGCGTTGCCGAACTGGCCAGGTGTCCTGAATTCGGACATCTGAAGGCACTGTGACCCCCCAAACGGGCCTGACCGGGAGGTCCCTCCCCAGGGCGCACGCACGTTCAGGCCTGCTGCTCGGCAGGGGACCGCGGGAAACCGTCACCGAACGGAGCCCTCTGTCCTGGGCGGGAGGAACAGGAAGCCGGTGCCCACGCTCGCCCGGGGACCAGAGCCCGGCCTCCTCTTCCCGCCGGGTCTCTGTGCCGCTCTCCTCCGTGCCACCACTAGCGCCGGGCGCGGAACGGGGGGGAGTGGGCACCGTGCGTGGCCTCCTTCTGTCCACTCCAGCGCCACGGCCCCTCACTGAAACGTGGACACACCGTACAAATCGCTCACCTACAAACAGCAAAAACGCCCCCCGTTTGCTGGGCGCCTGCTAGGCGTCCAGCGCCACACCGAACGTGCCTAAGACACGGGCACCATCATTGCCCCGTTCTCCAAACGAGAAGGTCGAGCCTTCAGCCCGACCTCGGTCGGGAGGGAGCGAAGGGCCCAAGACCCAACCACCCCACGCGCTTCGGCGCCGCACACGCGTGACACTGTCCCCCGGTTCAGAGCCCCGTCAGCGCGGGGGATGGAGGGAGAGGAGGACGTGTAGGAAGGAGAAGTGCCGGCAGGGTCTGGGCGTGAGCCTTTCTGTCCCACGTGACCTGCGGGCTGAGCTAATCATTCACAGAGCTTGGTTTGTCCTCGATCTTGCGTCTCTACCTGGCCAGGCGCCTCTCCCTCTGAAATGGTGCCAGGAGGAGGTCGTCCCCACAGACCGCCGTCCCCCGTCCGAAACGCCTCTGGTCTGCGGTCCAAGGTCAAAGGCTTCAAGGAAGCGGAGGGCGCAGAGCGCTTCCCAGAAGCACGGCACCCAGAGAAGCCAGGTGCCTCACGCCATAAATGTCATCATTAAAAAGTCTCTGTTTTCCTGTTAAGTGCTAAATTAATCAAAATTATAAAATTGGCATTCTTCCTCATTCTCCACTTATGACTCAGAAACGAAGAAGAAGGGTTTCTCCATCGCCGAGCAATAACGACACCCCGTGACTGCCACACACACCCTGCGTGCTTTGAGAGCTCTCTGTGCCAGACAAAGTGTGTATGACGTGATCCCTCGCCCGGGGGGCAGGGGGTGGCAGACAATTTAGTTGCAGGGATCAGACCCCCGGAACGTTTTTAAAAAAGAGCATAATTCAAGATGAGCCAGACTCTGTGAGGCAAATTTTTACGGCGAATATCGCGTTTCTGAGTGAGCCGCAGAAAGTGGGGTTAAGCGGGAGAGATGGCGGCGGGCTGGTGCCCTTCCGGGGGAAGCAGGCTGGGGGGGCTCGGCAAGGCTGCGGGGAGCTTTCCTCCACCCGGACCAAGGGGGGAGGTGCTCGGATGGCCCCCCAAACCAGGCGGCTCCCTGGGGGCTCCGGTCCTCAGACCTCGCCGGGAGCCCCTCTCGCCAGGCACGGCCCGCCCCCTGGGCTCCGACGGCTGTTACCCGCCCACGCAGGGGGAGGCTTTCTGGGGGTGCCACGGGCTCCCCAACGTGACAGCCCCACCAACACAAAGCCATCTCTTAAACGCACTTATATCTGTCAGACTGACGATTAACGTGGAGAAGTCCTCTTTTGATCTATTTCATTTTTCTTGAGTTTACTGGGGTGACAGTGGTTAATGAGACCGTGCAGGGTCAAGCACAGGACTCAACAAACACCACCTGCACGCGGCATCGTGCCCCGCACGGAAGTCCAGTCCCCCTCTGCCCCACTGGCCGCCGCCTCCTCTCCCCCGCCCCTGGCCATCACCACGCTGTGGTGCACGCCTGCGTCAAACTCCACACGCACATACATTTCCTGAGTCCCTTCACCTTTCTCACCCAGCCCCCCCAAACCTCTCCCCTCTGCCAGTCCGGTCTCTGTACCTAGGAGTCTGTTTCTATTTTGTCTGTTCAGTTATCTTGTTGAGTAGATTCCACATATGAGTGAGATCAGACAGTTCTACGTTTTTTTAAAAATCTGAGAAATCTCATGTTCTCCTAAAAATAACCCCTGGAGTCGAGGTAGTGCCTTCAGTTTTCAAAGCGACTCCAGGCCCGTGGCCTCCCGTTCCCGTGCAGCAGGAAATGTGGCCCCTCCTCGCCGTGGAGCGAGGAGACGGGAGGAAAGGCGGCCGCCCTGCTCGCCCCAGGATCCCAGCGACCCGCCACGTGGGGGCACGGCGGGTGAGTGCGGACCGAGCGCCCGACGGTGACGGTTCGTCTGCTGGTAAAGGCTTTGTGTGTACACGGCAGGATCTCCGTTTGGAAGGGACGTGAGCCGCGCTTTGGAGGATAAAGCGCCCCGGTGTCTGTGACGTCTGTGACTTACGACGCGCCAGCAGCAGCACTGAGGCCACTCGGCGATCACCGCAGGTCTGCGCGTCCGCTAGCCTGACGCTGTCGCTCACGCTTGAAATTCCCCGTGATACGTGGACGGGGAAGCGAACGGTCAGCCGTCGACGGCGTCTGCTCGGTGCCCGCCCTGCGGGCACCGTCCTGCTGGAGTGGAGAGGCCTGCTCGGGGGTTCCCGTGCGGCCGGCGCCCGGCCTGCGAGCTGAGGCTCGGCTCAGGTCCCCGGCAGGCGGGCAGGTGGGGGGGCCGCTCGCCCCCTCGGGCTCCAGCCCCAGCTTCCACCGTGAGAGGCGGCGGCTCCCGCCAGACGCAGGGCTGTCCTTGGGAGCGACATCTCAGCGCGGCCTCAGAAGGCGTGCCAAGGCAAACAGTGGCGTCGGGACAATGGCCGTTGGCCGGCCTTGTCCTCTTGCTGGTCGTGCTTTATATTTTTAGCCCTGGACCTGGCCCCCACTCCCACTCACCCCCTCTCGGCTCAGGGCCCTCTCTGGACAGTCTCACCCAGGGGCGCCGCCAGCTCCCGACGAAGGGCTGACCCGCACATCTCCAGCCGGCCAGGCCCGCTGGCTCCCCTCCCTCCTCGCGCACACGGACCTCAGCCCTGCCCCCATCCCCCGTCCCCCACCCCCCGCCCCCTGACCCCCGCCCCCTAGGAAGGACGCACAAGCAAACTCCACACAGCACGGACCGAGGGAGCCAGACGGAGGCCGGGAGTCACGGCCGAGACTGCCGGTCAGGGGAACCATGCGAAGACCAGGCTTAGAAGCACCGGGTTCCGTGGGACGGAGGGACCACGAAGGAGGCCCGGCCCTTTCCGATCGGTGTAAAGGGGACGTGTAGGAACCTGCACAGTCTCACTTTCTACACAGTGATTTAAAATGGTAGCAATGGGTGGCAAGATCGATCCCTTTTCCGTAAAACACGACTAGGCGCAGGTCTGAGTCACACGTCATCTGAGGGGACAGGTCACTAGCGCCACCAAGCGTGAGGCTGCGCCCGCACGGCCCGGTCCGTTCCTGCGGCCGCACGAGGCGGCGTGGGCTGAGCGAGCGACTCCGTGAGCAGGCGTGGCGCCTCCGACCGCGGGGGTCCCTGTGGCCTGTCGCCCTCACCCCCACCCACTAGTGTGTCCGTCTGCCCAGGCCGCCACCCCCAGACGGGGCGACTGGAACCCCGGGACCTGCCTCCTCCCCGTCCTTGAGGTCGGGGGGTACGGGGGCCCCCCTGAGTCTGCTCTGCCGGGCTGGCGGCCGGCCGCCCTCTGGGCCCCGTCCGCTCGGTGTCTCCCCGTCTGCACGAGGACCCCAGTCCTGTGGGACTCAGCCCCCCTCATGGCCTCACTTCCACGCAGTCACACGCTGGCCTCCTGGGGCCGGGGCTGCAGCGGGCGAGCGGGGGCTGGCGGACACGGGCAGGCTGGGTTCCTCTCCGCTTCGAGTGGGAGACCGAGGCTCGGAGCAGCTCTGGGGTCTTGACCTCACGTCTGAACGAGGGGCCCAGGAACTGTGTGTGCGCAGCTCACGGGGTCACCGACAAAGTGGAAAGCCGGCAGAGCGCCGCCGTCCAGCACCTGTGCTGCGGCGGACGGGTGGGGACGCGTGTCCACCAAGGCCGGAACGCGACGGGCCTGCCCGGCGCGACGCGGACCCTGGGCTTCCCCAAGGTTCCGGAACAGGAACCGACGGCATGGAGGTCGGAGGCAGGGCCTGCTGCCCAGACGGGCGGCCGCAGGTGAGAATCGGAGCGGCTGCACTCGCCGCAGCCGGCGGCCCCATGCGCGGCCACGGCGGGCCTCCCTCCCTCCTGTTCCCCAGGCGCCCTGGCCGCAGTCCCATCCCTCCTGCGTGTACGTGGGAACTACAGCCGTGTCCTCCCCCGGAGCCGCACTCTCCCTGCTGCGACAGCCAGGAGCAGAGGCCCAGGCCAGTGAGTGTGGGGGTCGGGGCGTCCGCAGGCACCTGGCCACGTAGCAGTGGACAGACCGAGAGGAGGGTGGCCACCCCCACCACACGGCCCCAGCCCGGGACACACTGAGCCCGGGTGGACCCTGGGGCCCCTCCCCACCCGCCCCCCTCCCAGCGTCCCACCCCAAAGGCAGGTCTCGGGGGCTGCCCTTCCCGGGCTGTTCCGTAACCTTGCCCCCGTCAGGAGCCCCGTCGCTGAAGTCCCTGAAGTCCCTGAATTCACATTCTGTCCCTGCCAGGAGACACTGACAAGACGTCATTACAGGGAAGTAAGGAAGAGGTTCGATCAGGCAGCGCGTTCCAATCGATATTCCACGTTCTCGTCACTGCGTTACAAACGAGACCGAGTTCCAACACTAAAACATCCGGCGAAGGCATGCTGGCCTTCTCACCTTGAAGGAGAGAAGGCAAATGTTGATGCTGCGATCTCACACCTTCGGATGGCAAGTCTCAGCCAGCCAGCAGTGGTCCTCCCTTTCGTTAGGACGCCCTTAAAATGACCCTGGTCTGTCGCCGCAGAAGTACGTGGGGCGACGGTGGCACCGAGGCCCCCGTCCTGGGTCCCCTCTGTCAGCACGGGCAGACAGCACCCCAGGCAGAGACCTCAGCTCCAACCCTCGGTTGGTTTCTGGCCCTCGGGCAGGCTGTGTCCTTCTAGGGACGCCGGGTAACGACAGCCGTGTGGCCTCCCAGGGGACCTCGGTGCCTGTCGCTCGGTGGAACGGCCCCGGGGAGCTCAGCATCCTGCTAGCAGGGACTTGCACAGCTGCCCCCCCTCCCCCGGCCCCGCCACCCAGAACCTCTCCCCACAAGGCTGAGCCACAGTGAGAAGCCCGTTGTGATTGGGTCAAAAATGCAAAAAGGCGCTTTAAAAACTCACACACACGCCTGACGGTGGGGTGACACGAGGAAGCCACCACGTCCAGTCTCCCGAAAGAAGACTCCTGCAGCTCGTCCAGCAGGAAAAGAGGTTTCTGTTGAAAGCGGCGAGTTTTGGGTTCCGGATCTCCCCTCGAAGACTTCGTGAGTCCTCAAAGAGGAACCTCCCACCGAGAAGATGCCTTTGCCCTAACTGTGCGTGAGCCCCTCAGGGAGCGACGTGCTGAGTGCCGTCGCCGACGTGACGAGGACTCTCCCGGTCTCTCTGCGCTGTGCTCCCACCTCCCGCCAGGAACACCCTCCAGCCACCACGGCTCTGGGGTCGCCTGAGGCCTGCACCCCTCGCGTGGCCTGGGGCTGGGAGCGCCCTGCCCACGGAACTCCACGGCCGTGTCCTGGGCACGCCCGCAGTCCCCCTGAGAGCGCAGACGTCTCCGGATCCGCCCGCAGTGCCCCCGCCGGGCTGCCCTGCATCCCAGGTCCCCACTGTTTCCCCCGCTGCGTGTGGATCAAGTGACACGCTCCATTCTTTTACTTTTTTAAAAAAGCGTCGTCTTTGGAGGCCTTTGATGTTGAACTCAGGACGACAACACGGATGCACCGCCCAGAGGAGAGGACGTCGGAGCGCGAACGGCAGACCCCAGAGCCCGTCGTTTCCGGCGTCTCGATTTCCTCGACTATAAAAGGTGACCCACAGCATCGTCACACGGCTTCTGGAAATATTACAAAGACAACGCCGTCCACCCAGGAGCCGCTGTCACTTCCGCAAGACGAAGGCGCCGCGGGGCGGGCCTCTGTTCCGAGAGTCTCACAGGCGACATCCTGGCTATTGAGAAGCGGCGAGAGGCCCACTCTGCACTTCAGCGGCGAGGGCGCGAAATCGGAACATCTGGGCTTTTACATCCTTCCCCTCCCGCACCTGACGTCGCCACCCCCTGCCCGCTTACATCCCCCTGAGGTGTTAGTGGAGGTTTGTGCTGTTTCTCTAAGGCGGGATTTTTTTTTTCATTTCAATGGGAAATGATGGAAAATGGAAAATGTATCAAACGCTGGAATTTCGAGGGCCGTGGAAGGAAGCCGGGCAGGTCTTTGGGAACGTTCCAGATCATTCTTCGGTCAACCCCAAATGCCGACACCTGGCTCTTCTCCCTCCCTGGAGTCACACCCTTTCTGAAGAGAGTTTTCTGGCCCATCCACGAAATTAAAACTCAGGAGTCAGGCAAAGTCACCAGATGGGTGAGCCCGTGTCAGTTACTGGAGCAGAAACCACAGGGAGAGATGTCTCACCCCATCGGGCTGCTGTCACCGCTCAGCACAGCCTGGGCGGCCTGTGACCGCGGACACTTGGGTCTCGCAGTTCCTGGGGCTGGACGTCCGGGGGCTGGACGTCCGGGGTCCAGGCGCCCGCACACTGGGCAGGTGGTGGGGACCCGCTTCTTGGTTCGCAGACACGTGACCTCGCACGCTGGACCAGGTGAGGGCGCTCTCTGGGGTCCCTTCATCAGAGCACCGGCCCTGCCCCTGGGGCTCCGCCCACCCGACGGCCCCACCTCCTGAAGGCCCCACCTTCTAAAGGCCCCACCTCCTGATGCCACCCCTGGGGGTCAGGACTTCAACGCAGGGACTGCGGGGGACACAGACATCCCGCAGAGCTCGAGGCAGCGCCCTGACGGGAGTGTTTTCGTTAGAGGATGCTCGACGTCCTCCTGGCTCTGCGACCACTTCGGCCTCTGGGTAAGACACCCGGCGGCGCCTCCTGGCTTGAACTGCCCGTCCGGGCCCCTCCGTCAGCCCACTGCGCCTGCGCCGCCCGGGGGCTCCGCCGCCGACGCCCGGAGACCTGCCACCGTTTCAGCCCGTCTTCTGCTCCCATGAGGCTCCCTCCGCTGTGGTCTGACAGCGGTCTCTGTTCCCTGTTTTTAGATAAAACTTGCCTTTCTCCACAGAGAGCTCCTGATCTTCCCAAACCGTGGCCTCAGGCTGGTTGTGCACCGAGTACCTCTGTCCCCGAAAGCACTGCACTCCCCACCCCAGGACGTCGCGCAGGCCCACACCCACCCCCTGGTGTCCGCCTGCCGACAGCGGGCAGCTGGGGCCACTCGGGTCCCGGTGGGGCAGCCGCGGAAGCAGCCAGGTGCCCAGGTGACCGCTGGGGGGAAGCCCGTGGAGGACAGGGGCAGAGGGGACGGAACGGTCAGGGACCGACATCCTCAGGCCGAGTCGCAGGCCTGACACCTGTGGAAGGGAAAGGGGAAGGGAGGGGACGGGGTAGGGGCTCCCGGACTGCCACGTGGGTCTGGGGCAAAGGCGGGCATCGTGCCTGACAGGTGGCCCGGCCCGGGGACCTGCGGCAGCTGCGGCAGCGCCGGGAGCCCGCCGGCCTCAGAGGCGGCACCGCTGCTGGGCGTGGGGAGAGCCGAGCAGTGCGCTCCACGGAAGACATTGAGGTGGGTTGTTCCTGGGGGTTTTTAATATATTCTTGCTTATTAAGTCTATTGTGAACCTTAAAATAATATTTCGTCAATTCAAAAAATTCAGGACCTCCCTCCGCTTCCCAATGGTCACTTAGCCCTCACAACGAATTCGGAACAACCGCCATCTCCGCAGCGCCCAGTCTCCCCGAGAGTCAGCGGGGATGTTCCCGCACCCAGCCCACCCCCGCAGAACCAGCCACGGTCCCCTCACTTGGCTCCGTGCTTCTCCTCCTCGAGTTTATTGTGGGCAGGGATCGCTGGCGTCAGGAAACGGATGCACCGCTCCACACAACCAGAAAACGAACGAAGTTTTACTGTTAGAATAAGTGGAATTTCAGAAAACAGAACACAGACAAACGTGGCTGGAACCAAGACGGGACGGTCAGGAACCGCGGCTGTCCTGCCCACCCCTCCCCCCACCCTCTCTCCCTCCCTCCCCACCCCCACTCTGTCCCCCGCCCTGGAGCCCGTGGTTCCTCCTCCTTTCTCTCTTCAGACCAACGTCTCTGCTCACGGCCCCCGTTTCTCCGTAGTTTCGTCCAGCACGCAGCTTCGGTTCGTGGGGGCCCGGGTCCCCCTCTGCGCCGCTCGGTCCAACTCCACAGGACCGGAAACCTGCCGCATCGCTGGCCGGTTTGAACCGGCCGGTCCGGGTGGGCACTCCCACTCCCGCCCCCAGCAGTCCGTCTGGGCTGTGAGGGGCAGAGCCCGCCCGCAGGGCTGCTCTGGGGGGCGGCAGGCGAGGGGGGAGGCCTCCGGAGGGGCAGCGAGAAGGGCAGCAGAGGCTGCCCTCGCTGACCGTCCTCCTGGACGGGACGCGTACGGGTGTCCTCGCGAGTGGGGTCCGCTCTGCACTGTGTCACCCCCGCGTACGGCAGCGACCGTCTTGACACTTGTGTGTTTACTGCGTGTCCAGCAACTTCGCTGCCCTCACCTAGTCCCGTGGTTTTTAACTGGATTTCTTTCAGAACTTCCGGTCCAGAGCTCCGCTCCTTCCTCCTGTCTCTGACGCGGGTCCCTCTGATGCCCCACTCTTCGGCCCACACGGGAAACCGGGAAACGACGTCACGGGTGTCCAGGGACGCTGGTGACCGATGCGAACCCTCACAGCACGCACAGACCGAGGGGACACCGGAGGGCCGGGCTGCAGCTCCCAGGGCGGAGACGCCATCCCATCGTGAGAGGCGGAGGGGAGGCGGGCCGGGTCGCGCCCTCTGTCCACGGGCAGCCAGGGGCCCGTGTGGCGTCTCCTCCAAGGTGGGCGGCCGGCCAGGCAGGGTGCGGGCCGGAGAGGTGGATGCACCTCGAGTCTCCACGGCTGCTGCTCGTCTCAAATGAAACCCGCGGGCAGGAGAGGGGGTGGGAGAGGGAGCACGACGGCCGGGGGAGCAGCGCCCGGCTGCAGGGGTGCGTCCGGGCCGGCCCGCGAAGGTCTCCCCGCTCCAAATCCGGGGGAAGAACTGAGGTGTCGGTTCCCTCTCGGAAGACCCTGGAGCTGCTCGGCACCCGTGCACCCCCTCCCCAAACTCCGAGCTCCGAGGCAGGACGCAGAATCAGCGTGGCGCACCGAGGCCCCGACCGCGTTTCACCCAGGGCGGGGGGCGGGTTCGGTCCAGAGGTCGTGGATGAGAGCCAAGAGGATGCCCTCGAAGGCGGCCTTCTGCGTCGACCCACAGAGATAAGCAGCCGGCAAGATCTTTCATCTGCACACACTCACTCCGTCCACACACACACACGCACTCACACGCACGCACGCACGTCACCACACACACGAGCTCCGGTGATACCCCACCCCCCGCCCGAGGCGGTCTGTCACACGACAAACCCAACAGGCCACAAGGACAGGAAGGACGACCTCAGAAGGAGGACGCGTTCTTTTGTTCTGAGTGGAAAAATCCGGCTTTCCAACCGGTGATTTCTCCCCAAATGAGTGGCGTAATTTCCATATGAATCTGAATGAAATTATTTTAAGAATCTGAAATTTGATCCCGCAGTTCATCGGGAGCCTTACGTACGCATGAATTGAAGAAAAGTCGGGGAAAGGCGGGCTAGCAGGCAATAGAACCGGCCAGGGGAGACTCGGGCTGCGGCGCACGGCCGTCTGCGGGAAGGGAGGCTCTCCGCACCGCCCCCCCCCCCCCCCCCCGCGGCAGACGCAGCCTGCGCGAGAGCTGGCTCCCGGGGCTGCATTCGGGAAGCAGTCTGTCCAATCCACTCCTCCGGGCTTGCAGTCAAGTGTCAGATGGGTGGGTGGAGACGAAGGGGAAGAAACCGGAACGACAACAGAAATAATCAGACTGTTGCAGAACCTACACGTGACGTCAAAGCAGAGACCGTAGACGTCAGAGGACGGGAAACGTGAAGTGTCTGCAGGCCGCAGATATCCTTCACTGATTAAAGTAGACACTCATTAAAATTAAATCTTCCTCGGTCCCAGGAGGAACCCAAAGGCGGACCACGCCCGCGCTGCCGCATCAAGGGCCCGCAGCGCGTCCCACAGCGAGGTCTGGGAGAGGGGGCTCCCGTCGGGCACTGGTGGGGGTGAGAGGCATCACACACGTCCAAAAATGAATCGGGCAACACGGAGGAGATTTGTGCGTGTTCCTGTGCCTCCTGGTCTTTCTGCCCATCGCCGCCCTGAGGAGCTGGCGGGGGCGCTGGGCACCGCAGGCGGGCAGGCAGCGTCGCACCAAGTCTGCCTTCCAGTGGCCAGACAGGGACTGACACTAACCAGGGGCCCGGTGTGCACACAGGGCCACCGAGCCCTCAGGAAGGATGAGGACGGACTTCACTGAGGAACTGGGAAGGGTTACGGTGTTTATTATTTATTTGTTGTAAGAAATACACAAGAAAAAGCAATACAGGGAAGTTATTTCGATAAAACAAACTGATCAAAAACGTATGAGGGGGAACCCAAAAGAGCCAGGACTTTATTTGTAAAAATTTGTGCATTTATTCTGACCTGTGAACCTCAGTCACCTTCAAAGTCCTCTCCATTGGAAGCAATACAGCCAGTGAAACATTTTTTAAGGAAATATTTTTTAATAAATATATTTTATTCATTATGCTATTACAGTTGTCCCATTACCCCCCCTTCATTCCCCTCCACCCTGAACACCCTCTCCCACCCACATTCCCCCCCTTTACTTCAGTCCATGTGTCATAAGTTCTTTAGCTTCTACGTTTCCCCTACTATTCTTGCCCTCCCCCTGTCTGTTTTCTATCTACCATCCATGCTACT
>CM052549.1:82423853-82488879 GCA_028533065.1 Trachops cirrhosus
TTTCAGGTGCAGTTGTTAATAATTGTGAGTTTGCTGTCATTTTACTGGACATGCTTTTTACCTTCTTTTTCTTAGATAAGTCCCTTTAACATCTCATACAATAAGGGCTTGGTGACGATGAACTCCTTTAACTTGACCTTATCTGAGAAGCACTTGATCTGCCCTTCCATTCTAAATGAAAGCTTTGCTGCATAGAGCAATCTGGGATGTAGGTCCTTGCCTTTCATGACTTGGAATACTTCTTTCCAGCCCCTTCTTGCCTGCAAGGTCTCTTTTGAGAAATCAGCTGACAGTCTGATGGGAACTCCTTTGTAGGTTACTGTCTCCTTATCTCTTGCTGCTTCTAGGATTCTCTCCTTCATTTTTCCCTTGGCTAATGTGTAATGATGATGTGCCTCGGTGTGTTCCCCCTTGGGTCCAACTTCTTTGGGACTCTCTGTGCTTCCTGGACTTCCTAGAAGTGTATTTCCTTTGCCAGACTGGGGAAGTTCTCCTTTATTATTTGTTCAAATATCTTTTCCACTTGTTGCTCTTCCTCTTCTCCTTCTGGTACCCCTATGATTCGGATGTTGGAACGTTTAAAGTTGTCCCGGAGGTTCCTAAGTCTCTCATTTTTCTTGAATTCTTGTTTCTTCATTTTTTTTCTGTGTGGTTGTTTCTTTCTTCCTTCTGGTCCACTTCATTATTTTGAGTCCCAGTTTCCTTCCCATCACTATTGGTTCCCTGTACATTGTCCTTCATTTCTCTTATCATAGCCTTCATTTTTTCATGTAATTTGCAACCAAATTCAACCAATTCTGTGAGCATCCTGATCACCAGTGCTTTGAACTGTGCATCTGATAGGCTGGCTGTCCCTTGGGCACTTAAAAGTATTGGCTCTGCAGCTTTGATCTGTACTTCCATTTGAGCCTTTTTTTTTTTTTTGGTCTGGTTGTGCCTGTTACGTGTGAGGGGCGGAGCCTTAGGTGTTCCCCAGGGTAGGGCACCCCAGTCGCTGGATTATGAGGCTATATGTGGGGGCGGGGCCCGAGAGGGAACAACGGCGCTTGCTCCTCTCTCACTCGGATTTCAGTCCCTTCCCCCACTTCCCCCAAGCTAACTGGGCCTTTCTGGTGCTGATTCCCGTGTGGGTGGGCTTGTGCACGTTCTAGGACCCCGTGGGTCTCTCCCACGCACTCTCCTTGGGGCTGGGAGTCTCTCCCTGCGCCTCAGCCCCACAGGTGTTTCCAGTCAGTGCCCCGAGGCTCTGTTGCCCGGCGCTGGGACCCTGGGTTGCGCGGTCCATCTCACTGCCCACTTTCGCCTGGTTTATCTGCGCACGAACGTGGCCCGGACAGCCAGGCGCCTTGCACGCAGTGCCTCGCTTCCCAGTTGCCACCTTGCGGGGTCTGCCAGCCGTCTGTGCACTCGGGATGCCTTACACGACCAGGATGCGTTACACACCTGGGACCCAGTGCCACCGCTTCTTGTGCCACGAACCCTCTCCACCCGGCTGCCCGACTCCGCCCCTCCTACTGGTCTGGATGAATGTGTATATTTTAACTCCTTGGTTGTCCGACTTCCATACAGTTCCATTTTCTATCAGATCTGGTTGTTATCTTGTTTCTAAATTGTTGCTGACCTTAGTTTGGTTGTGGGAGGAGGCACAGTGTGTCTACCCACGCCTCCATCTTGGCCGGAAGTAAAATCTGGATTTTTAAAAAAATTATGAACAAACAGTAAGAGCAGAGGGATTTTCCCTTTCTCCTTGAAAGCTGTCCCCGCTGCACTTTGAACCTTCTCGCAGTGATTGTGCCCAGTGTGTAACCCTCGGGCGGCTTCAGCCGTGGGGAGAGAAAGGCGGGAGGGCCTGAGCCCAGCCTTCCCGACAGCGTCTCCTTCCGGCACCGCTGGCGGGAGGGGCGCTCCCTTGCCTGGCGTTCTCCCAGCCACACTGGCCCACCACCCGGAGGTTCGGCCTCGGGCACACGGAGCTGCCCCCTGGGCGGTGCCCCCTTCCCGCTGGCCAGTCGCCGGCCGGACGAGTCGGGCCGCCATCGGTGAGGGCACACGGGAAGGTCGAGGCACAGACGAGGAGGGAAGAACCTCCGCTGAGCACAGAAGAAGGAAAACGGGCGGGGCGGCGACTTCTCCGTAAACGCGTTCCGGCGTCTCTAGTGCACCTTACGGCACCTGTTTCATCGGTCATTACGTTTCTACTTACGATCCAAACTCGGGAATAAAGTTAAACAGGTGCCAGGTGGGCCATTTACCAGCAGGATTCCTATAAAACGTGATTTTTCCTCCCCGAGAGAAGAGAACCACCTAAAAGTGACGCCATCTATGTTTAAATCCGTCCAGGAATTGTGCGTTGAAAAGTAAGCAGGTGTTTGCAGAGTCGGCACGACGTGGTCAGAGAAGTGCGTTGAGTTTTATCATTTTAACCTTGGACCCTCGAGTGATGCACAGTCGTCACGGTGGTCAGACCCCCGCGTCTCTGACTGGAGCTTGGGGGCGGGTGAGCCTGGGACAGGCCCCAATGCTGGTGGGACGGGCCGTGGGCAGAGGACAGGGTCGAGAGCAGGCGGCTTGCAGCAGCTGGAGTGCAGGGCGCATCTGGGGGGCAGCGTGTCCTGTGGGAAGGCGGAGAGCCCCCACCTTTCTGCCCCCCACACCCTTGTCCGCTCTCCTTGCACCCAGGACCTTTCACAGCTCATGGGACCTCCCCCGACCCCAGACAGACGCAGGCCCCGATTTCACGTCTCTCGGAGAGTCCCACTGGCTGAGCCCAGTCAGTGTCCGCTGTCCAGTCCCCTGGGGCCACCGTGCGCAGGCCCCGTCAGCCGTGGCTTTTATTTAACACACGAGGATGGTCGGGGACTCAGAAGGAGGCCGGCTCACTGGTCGAGTCGGGGCCGCCGAATCCGTCTGTTCCAGTGGTTCCCCCTGTGCTCCCCTCAGGCACGCAGGGAAAAATACGCCGGGCTAATGATTCACGCCAACAGGCACTGTCGGACCAGAGGTTCCTTCTCCTCACTTCGCGGTGACCACGAGCTCGTGCGTCCCTCACTGGCCCACCCCTCGTGCTCGGGGAGGGTCACCAGCCAGGCCCTGCCCGACCCTGCCCTCCACGAGGTCTTCCCCGCCCTCGGGCCCAGCAGGACCACACGATTAAGCAGCAATGGCTTGTTCTGCGTCGTCCATGTCCCAGTAATCACGGAGATTCGCCGAGAACGTTGTGATCCCACGAGGCCCTGAGGATGACCAGCTCACACCGGGGAGGAGGAACCGGCGAGGCCGATCCACACGCACGTGTGCCCGGCGAAGGGCACTGCCCCTCCCTCAGTGTGCCCTGCCTGTGCCCCGCCCCCTCGTCACCGGAACCCCACCAGCCTCGCCACCAGCTCCTGAGCCCCACAGGCACCCCCTGACCAACCTCCTGGCCTCGGGGGTAACGGAGCAGGAAATGCACGTGGGTTTAGAATGGTTGGGATAACGTGGCACTACCCGAACCACCAACAGCTACTGAGAGAAGCTAGAAGGATTTAACTTCTAAAGGGGCTCGTCTGGGCCAGGGTTACATTGAATATACTTGTCTGCTTTCCCCATTCATCTGTCTCTGTCAGACCCAGACAGGCACCCTAAGAGGGCTGAGAAAAGTTTTACCCCTCCACGGAAAAAGCAGGGAAGAAGGGAGAGGGGGAGCCCCGTCCACCTGCATCCTCCAGACCGGCCAGGCTCCCCGTCAGCGTGGAGGGCAGAACACGCTGTGATGCCCGAGACTCGGCACCGTCACCGGTCTGCGGGGAGAGGTGCGGTGCGGCCCGTGCCACCGATGGAACACGAGGGGACGGTGACATTTTGTCCTCCGGCTCCTCTTCCCCCCCCACCCCCCACATCAGCTGGGCCGGCGCCTCCCTCCTCCCCACCTGGGAGCCGCCCCTGAACGGTCAGACCTGCTCTCCATCCTGGAAACACCCCCAGACGGCACACCTTGGGGCTTCCTGCTGCCCCACCTCCGCACGGAGCGCGTCCACCCGCTGCCCACACCTCGACCCGGCCCACAGCGGAGCCGGCCAAGTCCCCACCCTTCCCGTGTATCCTCCTCGCCTTCATCAGGAAGGGGTGCGACATTTAATTAAGAACAGACATTTCAAACTCAGCACCTCCCCCGTGGCCACCCGGAATCGGCCCCTCGTCCACTCCTCACACCATGAACTAGGGGAGTCGGCTGGGCAATCACCCCCAGGAAAGACGAGCCTACAGACCGTGGGCTCCCAGAGTGTGGGGCCCTTCTTTATCCTTATTGTCCCGATTCCTGGCACAGAGACACGGGCAAATCCGACACCAGTCATTACTGAAGGATTCAATTATTTTTACTGCGCCACGCCACAGCTTCCAGGAAAGCCTCGCGTCATTAAGTAATAGCTGCCGTTTTCTGAGCCCCGCCTGCGTGTTAGGGCCCATTTCACCTCGTTGAGTCCTTGCAAGAGCCCTCTGAGGCACAGATTAGAACGATGAATAAAAGGAGATTAAGTAATTTGCCCGAGTTCAAGAAGCTAGTAAAGGACAGACACGGGGTTCAAATGAGATCCTTCTCTGACTTTTGGTGACAGTTCAAAATGAATGATCTTCACAGGCTCACTGGTCTCAGTCAATCAGAGCATCCCTTTAAACACGACAGCCGAGACCCAGAATGCCTCCCGGGTGGTCCAACCCCCGGCCCAGGACGCCTGGGGTTGCAGCCCCACACCAAGCCGTAAGTTTACCTGAAACCCTTCTTTGGCTCATCGGTGTTCGTTAGAGTTTGTGCATCGAATGTGTGGCCCGGGACAGCTCCTCCTCTTGCAGTGTGGCCCGGAGATGACAAAAGGTTGGACCCCTCCCCCACCCCCGCCCGGCCTCAGACCAACAGAAACTGAGCTGAAAACGTAAGCACACACCTCCAAAACCGCACTGTGCACACACCCACGACCTGCCTTCCAACTCCGCCACCACCGCGTGGGACCCGCGGGTGGTTCCTCGGGTGAGGAGCGCGCCTCGGGACCTGCGTTCTCAAACCTCACTGGGGGGAGGGGGGGTGGCTGTGGAGAAGCCACTGGTGGGAAAACCGCAGCGTGCTCACGCCCTCGAATTCCAGTTCGCCACCCGGGAGGCACGTGCCGATCACAGAGGCACCAGCGGAAGGGCCTTCGGGGAGAGCAGCGGGGCCTGCGGCTCTGTTCTACCACCAAGACTGTCTCTGCCAACCGCCCGGTCGGAACCGGGCTGTCGGAGCTGGGAGACCGCGGAGGAGAACCGGGGAGGGGGGGGCGGTGCATTTGGCATCTTGCCGTATTTTGTCCCCCATAAAAGGGCAACGAGGGACAGAAGGTGTTTCAGACTGGTGACATTTATGCATTCATCGGCAAACATTACCCAAACGTTCCCTTAAAATGACCCTTCTTGACTGAACGTGGTTTAATGGAAGATGAAAACAAGGGTCATAAACAGGATTTTGACACATGGAGGGTTGATGACAAGTGGGGCTACCAGCTGGCCTCTGACCATCCCCCCGAGTCTTGAATCAAGTGCTTTGTAAATGTTGGGGCCCCTGTCCCCAAACCAGGAGGCTGTCCCCACACCCCTCCCGTACCAGGACCTCTGCAGCCTTCGCTGCTCGTCTGGGGCCACTTGTGAAGCCACTTACCCTGCCTCCCCCATCAGCGGAGCCCACAAGGCACAGCGGTGCCGGTGCAGAAAGGAATCTAGCCCCACCACAGTGGAAGTCCGAATCTGCTGTCTGGTGGGAGGGCTATGGGGGGGGCGGGGTGGGGGGCGGTGGGAATGAGAAGGGGAAGGGCTCAGCAGCAGAGATCGCCAGGACAGAAACTGGTAGGAGCACGCAAAGCCCAGCGTGGCGAGCGCCACCGACAGCCCCGCAGTGACCGCGGTCGGCGCCCGGGGGGCGCTGCACTGGCGGGGAATCCCTTCGCAAGGTCTCGGGATGCCTGGTCCCTACGCTGTACACCGGAAACTCATCTCGTGTTGCAAGAGTAATCGATACATAAAAAATAAATACTTCTAAAAGAACTTCCATACTACAAAAAAAAAGTCAGCATCAAAAGTACCAAAACTGTTGGCTTAAAAAACTGTTTCAAAACAATGTACTCACCAAAATTTTTTTTTTAATTTATGTCATCAAGGAAACTAATTTATTTATTTTAAAGCATAAGTTAAAAATTCCTTTTTACCCTTAAGTATAAAGCACGCTTTCTGACCATCCTTTTCATCTTATTGGCACCTCTTGAAATTAATTTTAAAATGCTCACTGTTCGTAGAGACAAAAAAAAAAAAAAAAACCTGTGCTAGGAAAGCCGTAATTGGACTGACGGCCGTGGGCACCGGTAACCTGGTGACGAGCTGCTGGGGCGGGGCCGAGGGCCTTTGCCCGGGAATCACGACTACGGGGGCCCGTAAAGATCAATCGAGACGAGCAATCAGTAACTTCTCCAGCGCCCGTGAGCGCCGCCTGGCTGGGCGATGCGCTGGGCAGTTCGCCACGCGCGGCCGTGCGGGGACTCACGGGGAGCCCACAGCCGGACGAGGGGTGAGGTGACGCTGCACTTAGTGAACGCGCGACCAAAACTCGCGCTGCGCACCTCGCTGCGCACCTCGCTGCCCGGGGGTCGGAGAAACCACTCTCGGTGCCCCGTTTTATAAGAACTGAAAACAAAAGAGGCAGTCGTGTCCCCGCCCGGTGTGGGGAGGGGATAATTAAGGAAAGGAGGACGCCTGTCCCCGTCACAGTCAAACGCCTTAGAAATTAAGGAACTTTTCTCCCACTCTCTTTTCACCCGAGGATCAACTTTTCCTGCAAATTTTTCGGGAGTCATGCAGGTCTGTACCCTCAGTCAAGCCCAGGGACCAACAGGCCGTGTGAGTAAATGAGCGAATGGGGCGTTAACAGCTCGTAAAGGGTAGGTCCTGACCCCGAGGGGACTCGCTTAACTTTGCACCGTGACAGGCTATTAATTAAAGGCATCAAACTGTGTGCTTTGTACATTAATCTCCAAAGCAGAGTTATAATCACGAGAAGGTGCCCAAGCAAACAGATGGGCTGTGGTGAGTGTTTTCTCGTGCTCGGAACAGTAACTAATCACAAACCAGTGGGGGAGGCCAGGGTTCCTCGACGTCACTACTTAGGACGACCAGAAACGATGCTTGAGACATGCACGCAGTAACTGTTGAATTAGGTTTTAAACAAACATATATGGAAAATGTGAAAAAGACCCTCTCCAGTTTTCGTCACCGTACCAAACTGGTTGGTAACACCCTTTTTAGCAAGTGAGGTGACAGACCCCTAAGTCCAAGGAAGGACTTCCCTGTGGGAAGTTCTGGTAGTTATGATGCTTCTGGTCGAATGACGTTGCGTGTTCTTCTCATCAGAAATTTCCGAGGGACAATGAGACGAAAGCGCTTCCTTCCCAATGGCCACTGCTGACTGAGCGACCCACACACAGGGTCCAACACAGGGACGCACTGTTAGACCTCGAACGGCTTGTCGAAATTTATTTGAAATGACCCTTCTTTAAAAAAATGTGTTTATTGATCTTAGAGAGAAACATCGACTGGTCGCCTCCCGTTCACACACTGACCAGGGATCGAACCTGCGACCTCCTGGTGCACAGGACGCCCTCCCACCCACCGAGCCACGCGGGCCAGGGCTTGGAACGCCGCTTTTGAAGCGTCCTTCGGAAGTCCTTGAGTGGGCAGTGTCTGTGGTGCCAGGTCTTTCCATCCACGGCTCCGTTTAACGCGGGACAAGCCAGAAATCACTCCAGCAAGCGGAGCAAACGCAGAGGCGCCGCAACAAGGGGCACGGCTGTGCCCACTCAGCGTCGCCAGAGGTCGAGGGCAGTGTGCCGGCGGGGCGGCACGCCCGTCCGTCCGTCCGTCCGTCAGCACGCCCTGGCCGGCGTTCCCCAGAAATCCCGCCCGGGCGGGAGGAGGTGCGGAGTCCTCAGGCGGCACAGATCACCCCCGGGCTGCAAGGACGGCGTCGCCAACCCAGTGATGCCCCTCCCTCTAGGCTGGCACCAGGCTGGTGCTCGCGGCAGTGGGGCGGGCCAGGCGGCGAGCGGGGCTCCAGGCCCCCCCTTCGTGAGCAAACCGAGAAAGGGGGAGAGGCTGCCCGTGAGTCTCTGTGGCAAGTGAGGAAAGCTTCCCCCGGCCCCCAGCGAGCTCCCCCTCGAGTGTCCTTGGCCAGACATGGGTCACGTCCCCTCCCGAGCCCACCGTGAAGGCGCTCCGGGACCGCAGCGCTCAGTCGGCCCCGCACCGGAGGTCCATCCCCGAAACGAGGGGCCGAGACCCCGGGCTGAGGCTCCGAGGAGCACACACAGGGCCCCACTGGCGGGGCTGCGCCGGTGAGGGACGCACGAGCCTCACACACGCCTGGGCGTCCTCACGTGCGTGCAGTTGAGTTGCCTGCTCACTCGCAAGATCTGGCTTGATGAGTTAATTACACCAGAAACTGTAACTAATTACTGAGGTGCAGCTCCAGGTGACAGGCGCATAATCACAGGGCAATTATCCTTGCTGTGTGGATCGCGCCATGTTAATGAAATGTGAAAGCCGCACGGCAATAAACATCTAATTACCCGGCGAGCGCGTGGGGTGGCTAGTGAGCGATCTGGGGAAGGCCAGGTCAGCCCTGGACGGATCCGCCTCCCCACTGCTGCAGGCTCAGGGCTGCTGCGCCCCGCGGACGGGCAGAGTCTGCTCAGAAAACTGGCGGTCCCTTGTTTGTCTGAACCAAGGGCGTCACGGGTCTTTTCATCGGGGTTCAGTTCATGGCACCCGCAAAAGCCATAAATAACGTAGGGGAAGAACAAAGGAACAAGAAGAAAAAACAGGAGCAAAAAAAAAAACCCTCTCAGATTAAAGAAAAGTCTGAAATGGAAACACAGCGCAGGGCTGAGCAGGAGTGGGCTCCGATGAACGAGCTGTCGCTGGTTTTTCTCGAGGATCTTGGGGTATGCCTCCATCCCCCCCATGGGAGAACAGGCCCAGCCCATCCCAGGCCCCCTCTCAGGGTTTACGACTCCCACCTTTTACCAGGGTCCAAGCACACACCCTCCTAGTGGGTCTGCTCTCCCAGAAAGCAGGAGAAAAGCAATTTCAAAAGAAAAAAAAGCCTCTACCCAGTGGCTGGCAGTCACACTCGTTTGGACCAGTTAAAAACAGGGCAGCCCAAGGGGCCTCAGCGCCACCTGCCCACGGGGGCGGCCGCGGCCCGGGGAGCGCGTCCCCCACGTCAGACGCTCCCAGACCCTCGCAGGCAGGGCTGTGACTCACTCAGCAGCCACAGGGGTGTGTCCACCTGGTCCCTGTGGGGGCATTTCTGCTCATTACTTGGGAAACAGAGAGGCTTATGTCCATTTAGATAAGCAAGAAATTAAAGCAAAAGAAAAGGCGACTTTTTAAAACTGTGATACATGCATTTAATGTCCAGGAACAAAAAAGGAACCAACTACTGAGATGCAGCAAAGGAATTTATTTCAACAGCATTATATGGAGTGGCAGCAGCCAGACCCAGGAAAATACGCACTGACTTCCCCGTTCACAAACTCCGAGAACAGGCGAAACTGCCCACAGGGGACAGAATCCAGACGGCGGCTGCCGACCTGGGGCAGGGAGCACGGGGTGCCTGCAAAGGGCCGTGCAGAACTCTCTTGGGGGATGGCAACGTGCTATTCCTGGTCCGGGGCGGAGGCTCCGTGGGTAGTGACGTTTTGAAACTTAAGCACTACACGGTCCCCGAGCCACGCTGTGTCTCCCTCGCCCTCCCAGCAGAGACCTCAGGAGAGATGCTGACCATGCCCCGAACGTCCCTGACAGAGGGGAGGCTGTCACGGCGAGCCGCCACGCTCCCCTCCACGACTCCTGAGACCGTGGCACACGCACCGAAGTCCACACGCGAAGGAACTGCCTCCCTCGCACAGGCCCTCGCCAAGTGTCCCCCTGGTGACTGCCGCCACCAGGTCTGGAGGGGCTGCCTGCGCGACCCAACACGAAGATGGAATGTCGGAAACGGGGACAGGGAGGGAGAGAAACTCTGCGCCTCTCCGGTGACCACGAAGGCAGAAACGTCTCCGCGGACTCGCTCTGCTCGGTCCGAGGCCGCTCGGAGGCCGCTGCTCCGGCCCTGTGCGGTGTTCCTTCCAGCGCCCCGAGACCGCGCCTCCAGCCCGGGTTTCGTCCCTTTTCCTCAGACGCTCCGACATACAGTCTGCATTCCCAGGAGCCACGATAAGGTCAAGATTCGGTCCGGGGCCCAGGCCGCCGATTTCTGCTCTCAGTTCTGGAGACAGCGCCCAGGCCGCGTCCCAGTGCTGGCGTGCTCTGTGCCCCCTGCAGCCAGCTGAACTCGCTGCCCGCCAGACCCCCACCTGCGGTTTAGCGGGTGACTCGGGGTGTGCGAGTGAGGTGCAGAGGCATGGGACATGCACACGCACGCACACGCACGCACAGTCCGTGAATGCACAACGGCCAGGCTCCAGCTCCGCTCGCCTGCTTCCTTCCCACACGACCTTCTGGCAGGGTCCGCGGTGATTCTCGGGCCTCGTCCGTGAATGCTCGCAGCTGCTCGGCCCCTCACAGACAGCGGCTGCGGTGCCCTTCACAGGGCTGCTGCAGGACTCAGGGTCAGAGGACAAGGCCTGCAGGGTCACCCGGCCTGGAGCACGGTCAGGGGCCAGAAAGGACTTCGCACACGTGCTGTGACCGGAGGTGCAGGCAGGTGCCCCACTGAGCCCGCAGGCTGACCCGGTGCGCAGGCCGGAGGGGCGCGGGGTGGCGGTGGGGGTGCTGCCCCGAACCTTCTCTCGCCGGCGGCAGGAGCCCGAGAGCTAGAGCCCCTCCCCGGTGAGCCTCGGTCACGGCAGCCGTTCTGCCGGAACAGTTCTGAAAACCAGAAATGCAACCCAGTCAAAAGGCAGCGTTTTCTTAGGTTTTTTCAAGACCCCAGATGGCACACGACTTTAATCCAGAGTATCTGCAGTGACACAAACAGCAGCGGTGACAGGCACGCCCCGTGATGCCCGGCATCATTCGGCAGCGCCAGGCCGCGCGCCCACAGCTCTGCCCGCCCTGGGCAGACTTCCCGGGAGGGCGCCGTCTGGAGGGCGAAACGGAACCTGCACCCCCGCCGCTGCAACCAGCCCGGCCAGCGGCGTACTTCCGGCAGAGTTCCCTGAGTGGCCGTCAAGTTCTGCGGTGGGTGGCACAGGACTGGCGTCAGGGTCTAGCACACTGACCTGTGGGAAGGACGTGAAGCTTTGGCCCTGCAAAAGGTCACCTTCGTCGTGTGGCTCCGAGGCGAGTCAGGCCGGACAAACCTGAAAGTCACACCCCCCAACGGGCAAATGTGTTCTCAGCACCTAGTTCCTTTGGGATAAACTGACAGACTCTGTGGCCCTACTATGGGGAGTCACTCAGGGGCGTGTAACAGTGCAAACATCCTTTAGAGGGCCGACCTCCATTCCGAACGATCTGTCCCGGTTGGGAGGTGATGCCCGTCTCCCAGTCTGTGACCCAAGCCCGTGGGGTGGGGGACACTTCCTCCTCAGCCGACACGTCACTGCCCGATGCCCAGCACACAAATGCTTGTGGACCGAAACGCACAGTGTGACAAGCTGGGGGTTTTCTTGGCGGGGGCAAGGGGTGCAGGACGTTTAAAGAAAGATAACACAGCATCCCCGACCTCAAGGGGTGCACGGGCCTCGCTGGGCAGAGAAGGCGTCACAGAGGACAGGGGAGCCCAGCTCGGTCCTCACCCCCAACGGACAGCCAGACGCCCGGGTCAACACGTCCCCCCGTAACCCCGCCTGCTGGGGCCCCTCCCGCCTTCCCTCCCAGAAGTTACGGGGTCCACACCTGGCACATCACTGGCCAGCCGGTCTGAGGGTGGGGCTGACTTTGGGACTGGACCATCCTGGACGCCCGGCAGGAATGTCCCCGGGCAGAGACGGCGCTGTGACGCGGGCCAGACCGCCCACGAATCAGCTCACCTCAGTCTACGCAGGTGTCTGCACCTCTGACTTCCGCAAAGCGGCGACAGACCCTACACGGCCTCTCATGTGCCCCCCACTCCGCCCCGTTCACAAGGCCGCCCTCCCACACTGATGACAGTAGCCCGGGCACTGCTCAGGGCACATGAGTCTCTCCCGGGCGACTCCCAACCGCATCTCGGCGCCACCCAGAGACGGCAAAGGGCAGTCAGGGGCGCTCCTGGTGCCTCTGCTACCCCCGCGTCATCGCTGAGAAGGCAAACGGGGACCGCGTTTCATTGACCGCAGCGCAGCGCACAGAAAATGCCCCGTCCCAGGCGCCGGTACCGCCCTCCGCTGTCCGAGGGCTGCGCTCACTAACGCCACGCTTCCTGACAGCACCCGACTTGCACAGCTCCCCGCTCGTCGTCCTCAGTCCTGACTCGCGAGTTCACTGCTTTAAATCCGAGCACCGCGGCCCATCACAGCCTCCCAGCAGGAATCAATACCCTTCACGTCACCAGGGTGCCTCACTCGGTCCCCATCACCGACTGTGACACACGGCCTCCCGTCACTCCTCCACAAGAGGCGGCGTCTCCGCCCACCGCGCACTCCTCCACGCTCTGGCAGGTCTGCAGGAGCTTCTGGACATCTTCGGTAGCAGAACCGTCTTCCGGAAAGAAGCGTGCGTGGAAACTCAACGGACGAAACAAACACCAGCGACAGGCTGTGGGGAGTGCGTGCCGCTGAGTAAACACAGGCCAGGAGCGTCTCGCTAGCAGCAGCCAATGGAAACAGTCAGGAACCCCGAGAACCCGAAGCCTGAGCTACCGCCGAGCCCGGCAGCTCCCCAGGCTCACGCCGGCCCGCTCCAGCGCGGGCCGGCTCGCACAGCGCCCCACGCGGCTGGCGGCGGAGGGCTCCCAGAGGAGCTTCCTTAGACTCCGACGACCTCCCGTCTCGGGGACCCAGGAGCTTGAAGGGAGGCGGGCAGGAGGCCACAGAAAGGAGGAAAGACGCCCAGACTTGCAGTGCGCGCTCCGCTGGACGAACTACGGAGCTCGGCGCCACCATGCGCGGTCACTTGCTGCCGCACGCTGACCCTCGCTAGACCGCACCCAGGCACCCGCTCCCACGCCGCGGAACCGTGGACAGCGCACGTGTGCACGGTCACACGGTCTTCCACAGCCTGGACGTGAGTAGGACCCGCGAGCCGGGATCTTCTTTTTTTGCAACAATTATCACTGAAGAGCTGTAACTTTTTAAATTAATGATAGAGTTGTAAGTTTAAATACAGTTCCGGCCAAGATGGACGAGTAGGTAGAAACCCTTCGCTTCCTTGCACAACCAAAAGGAGGATAACAACCAATCTAAGCCAATAAACCAGAATTGCCAGAAAATCAAATTGCATGGAACTCTGACAACCAAGGAATCAAAAAATCAACCAGAACCACCAGACCCGAAAGGCTGCAGACCGCACCCGCCGGGCAGACTCAGAAAAACTACAGCCACTCAGCAGACCGTGGGGGCGGGGCTGGCTGCCCAGCTCAGCCGGCTGAGCCGGAGGGGCCGACCTAAGGGGAAACTGAGACTCAGAGCTGACTGTGGACTACGCTGGTTGCCGTGGTGGGAGATACTCCCAGTCTCACAGGAGAGTGTGTTGGAAAGTGCGGTAGAGAGGGGCAGGCAGCCACACTGTTCCCTCTCTGGCCCCTCCCCCCCAGGCAGCCGCAGACAAGGAGGGTCGATACCTAAGGCCCTGCCCCCTTACAACTTACCAGCTGCGCCAAGACAGAGAAACAGGGCCCAAATGAAAGAACACAGCAAAACTCTGGAAAGGGAGCTGAGCGACGAGGAGACAGCCAACCTACCTGACGGAGAATTTAAAGTTCTGGTCATCAAAATGCTCACAGATCTGATTGAGCTTGGTTGAAAAATAAAAAAACAAAGGAAGGAGACCCACAGTAAAATAAAGCAAAATATTCAGGGAACCAACAGTGACAGGAAGGAAACCAGGACTCAAAGCAACGATTTGGAACAAAAGGAAGAAATAAACATCCAACCAGAATAGAATGAAGAAACGAGAATTCAAAAAAGTGAAGAGTCTTGCAAACCTCTGGGACAACCTGAAATGTTCCAACATCCGAATCACAGGGGAGCCAGAAGGAGAACAGCAAGAAACTGAAAATTTACTTGAACAAATAATGAAGGAAAACTTCCCCAATCTGGTGAAGGAAATAGACTTCCAGGAAGTCCAGGAAGCTCAGAGAGTCCCAAAGAAGTTGGACCCACCAAGGCACATCATCATTAAGTTACCCAAGATTAAATGTAAACAGAAAATCTTAAAAGCAGCAAGAGAAAAGGAGACAGTCATCTACAAAGGAGTTCCCATCAGACTGCCAGCTGATTTCTCAAAAGAGACCTTACAGGCAAGAAGGGGCTGGAAAGAAGTATTCCAAGTCATGAAAGACAAGGACCTACATCCCAGATTGCTCTATCCAGCTAAGCTTTCATTTAGAATGGAAGGGCAGATAAAGTGCTTCTCAGATAAGGCCAAGTTAAAGGAGTTCATCATTGCCAAGCCCTTATTATATGAAATGTTAAAGGGACTTATCTAAGAAAAAGAAGATAAAAAATATGAACAGTAAAATGATAAACTCACAACTATCAACACATGAAACTAAAAGAAAAGAAAAATAACAAAAACAAAGCAAACAAGCAGAACAGGAACAGAATCAGAGAAATGGAGATCACATGGAGGGAGTTCAGTGGGGAGGAGGAGAGGGGAATGGGGGGAAAGGAACAGAGAAGAAGCAGCGTAATTAGTGGGCATAAAATAGACGGGGAGAGATAAAAACGGTATAGGGAACAGAGGACTCAAAGAACTTGTGTGTACAGCCCATGGACGTGACTAAGGGGGGGATGCTGGAGGGCTGGGGCGCAGGGTGGAGAGGGGATGGGGGAAAATTGGGAAAACTGTAATAGCATAATCAATAAAAAATACTTTAAAAAGAAGAAGAAGTTGAAATGCGTGCTCCCAAATGGCAGGGTGGTCTTCATCTCACAGTTTGCCCGAAAGACACTGACCCAGGAACACGAGTCGACGTCTCCCCGGTTTGGTGTTTCCGTAAGACCTGGGACGGGATGCCACGCGAGGAGGTCACTGGCCTGTGTTTCTAAGCTGTTCAAACTCTGTGCAAGAAGGTGGACGCCGTGGCGCGTCCGCACACGCCGGCCCCGAGCGCCCGAGGGCACCGTGGGGACGGCGCGGGCTCCTTCAGCAAGCCAGCGGCCTCGCGTGCCTGGCTGCAGCGTCCCCTCGTGGGGAGAGGCGCAGCCAGGCGGCCCTGAGTGTTTTTAAAGAGCTCCCTTCTGAGACGCTAATTTGATGTTTTGGAGGTTCGTGATGTCTTCCCAAGTGTCAAAAATAAAACGGCAGCGCGACGGGTTCCAAAGATTTTCTTAAACGATATATAGTTTTGGTGCTGAGTAATTTCTTAACACAACTGTTAATGCCTGAGATGTTTTTGTCAAGTTTTGCAGAAACACTGTAAGTGTTTAAGATGCCACCACACAGGCGAGCAGCCAGGGGAAGAGAGCTCCATTACCTAGGACTCTATGGAATATTTATAAGATCCAATTTAAAACAATTCCAGGCAGGCGGCCAAAGTGCAAGACAGTCGCTTCGTTTTTATCATTTTGGCTTTTTATGTAATTCAACAAAACAGCAAACGAAGAGAATTCGAATAATTTTAGGGGCCCCGATGACACTTTCCTTACGATTGTTCAATAGACTCATAGATTTATTTTTATGTAGTTACCATGTCTTTGCCAAGGAGCCCGGAGAAGTCTTCAGAACTCAGTTTCGCTATAGAAATGGCTGGTCCCTGATGGGTTTTCAGTCTAATCTCTCACGCGGGGAGGACAGAGAGGGCTGCCCGGAGCGCCCGCAGCCGAGGGAGGACCCCAGCCACACACGGTGCAACCAGACAGACAGGTGGACCGTGTGCACACACCTGCACACGTCACCCCGAGTCCCCGGTGAGGGGTCATCCTCGTCAGTGTGCTGGAAGGGGCGAGCCCCCGAGTGGCAGCCACACCTGGCCAAGGAGGGGACACGTGAATGCCAACGATTTGGGTAGAGGTCGACCTTTCTCAGGGAAGTACAGCGGCAGTGACAGTACAAACTAGCCCTTCCTCAATGCAGACTCCCTCGCTCCAGGCCAGATGAGGGGGCGTCCTTTACTGAAAAAGACTGGGCTTGAGTGCAGCTGAGCTCACAGAGCGCACAGACCGCCCCCCCTCGGCTGAGAGTGCCCAGGGACGCCAGGGAAGGAAGTGTGCCCTCGGACAGCTGGCGACCCCAGGCCCCAGGCCCGGTCACCAGGCTGGCGGCCCACCGGCTGCTCAGTGCGCCAGCCTGGGCCCGAGGCAGGGGGCAGGGGGCAGGGAGCGTGGACGGAGCCCTGTTCTGCGGCTCTGGATGGTTAACAAGGGCAGCCATTCCGTTTTCTTCTTCAAGACTCCCTCTGCCATTCTCGGCCCCTTTTCATCTGCACATAGATCCAGAATCAATCCACTCCTTTACAAGACTGCAGGGTTTTACTGGCACTGCACTGAATCTGCAAGATGTACTTGGAAACAGCGGAATTTTCACGAAAGTGTGTCTTCCAGCTCCTGGGTGACACAGCAAGTCTCTGTGAGCGAGGGTCTCCTGAGCCCCCGTCAGCGATGGTCTGTACCGCTCGGCGCAGAGGCCCCGCACCCCTTCCCCGGGACTTACTGTTCGGTGTTTCGTGTTTGTGAGGTTACAGGTACTTCCCTAAAATGCTGTTTCTCGCCCTCACAGAACGGCGTGCAGAACTGAAGCTCTTACTAACCTAACGCGCTGCAACCTTGGCAACTCGGCCTGTCGATTCTGACGGTCTTCCTGCGGTTCTTTGGACCCTCCGTGCACACTCTTCACGCACACTCCATGCAGTGCCAGGACACACAGAATCCAGTCTCTGAGCTATTTTCCGTTTGCTGAGTGGTTCCCCCAGGAGCACTGGCAACTCTGGTTTTTAAAGGAAGATGCAGGAATCACGTTTCCAGCTCACCTCAGTTAGACTAAAGGACATTGGAACTAGAATCCTCTGGCCGCCCACCTCCAGCGCAGGCTGAGCTACTGTCGGCACGCTGGGCCCGCCTCCGCCTCCTAAACGACCTGCGTGTGAGGTCGCCTTCCGCCGGCTTTCCTCCGGCTTGGAAACAGGGCTGTCTTTTTACACTTTACACCCCGACACCTCCTGGAAGATAACGCACTCTCGATAAACAGCGACGGAACCACACAGCCAAGCTCAGAGTTGTCAGAGTCCAGCACGCTAGTTCGTCAGAGGGTCGTGCGCGACCTCACCCGGTCTTCGGGAAGACCTCGGGGCCAGGACGAGCAGACGTGATCGCAACTGTGCCCCGGTCTGGGCAGACCCTGGGACGGGGACACGGGCACTCGGGCCGCCCCTGTGGGGGTGCCACCTCCGCACACCAGCGACACAATCACCTCAACACAGGAAGTGGAAAAAGTACAGGCTTTGGAGTGGCCCGAAAACAAGAATAAAGAGACAGTGGCTGCCCGCTTCCCGGCTCAGGAGCTGCGGAACGGGCCCCGCAGTGGCGGCCGGACCCTCTGCTGTTGAAGAAAGCACCAGTGTGAGACGTTCGCGCGGCCCGACCAGGAGCGGGACACAGCACCTCCGTGAGATCCCACCGGCTCACACGCACGTGACCACACCCACGTGCCAAGGGAGCGTGGCACGCAGCCTCTCGGCGCGTCTGGGAGGGAGAGGCCACGGTTCCAGCACTCGCTGGGGGCTGTGCCACAGGTGACCTCAGAGCCCCGTCCCCAGGGGCCCGCATGGCACGGGGCGGGGAGCTGCGGGGGGGCCAGCTCTGAGCAGTTACCTTGGGACCCTGTGCTGTGACAAAATCACCAAGTCACACGTGGGAGGTGACTCGTGGGAAGTTCTTAATCTGGGTCACGAGGGCTAAGAAGCGAGGACGCTGCAAAGCCAGAACCGGCCCAAGTCGGCGTGCCGTCCAAGCCCAGCGGTCACCCGGGCGTCCCTGACGGGCTCCAGGGCCGAGACAAGGAAGGAGCAGCGGCCCTGAGCCGGGTCACGCCCGAGCCGCACGTCCGGCGTGTTGTCATCCCGTGAACACTCCCGACCGCCCTGTGGATTCGGGACCCGTGTGCCCACTTGGAGATGGAGGAGTCTGAGACCACAAGTTCCTAGGAAGCCTTGAAAGCAGGAAAAGACGCCGCCCCCTTTTCCCAGGACCCGTCACCCAGGGCGGGGTGCCTGCCGACCCGTGAGATGGGCCCGAAGTCAAACCCCAGGGTGCCGAGGCCTCAAAACCAGCGGGTGGTCCTGCGTCCAAGGCCCTCACCTCCCAACAGCACGTGCAGCCCCCGGGCTTGGGGACAGCCACCACGGCACGGCTGCCCCTGCAGGCCTGGCAGAGGGGAGGCCCCCCTCCGGCGCCTACTCTTTAAAAGCTGCCGACCCCTGACCAGAGCTACCTGCGGAGGTGCCCGTCTTCTGAGAACCCCTGCAGGACGAAGGACACAGGACAACTGCCCTTGTCACTGTGTTCGACTTCTCGGCAAGCCACCAATTTGCACAGCTAATAGAACCCGAGCTTCACTTAGTGCCAGGAAGTAACTGCTCCTTTAACACAACAACCACCACTCCTGGACGCAGGGGAACCTCGGCGTGCACGTTGCACAGTTCGATGGGGCTCCCGCAGCTCAGAGACTCGCCACTTCGACCCAAACACCTGTGCTCTGAAGGCCAGGCCTGACCACCTTCTGACGCAAGGCCGCCCCTTGGGCCCCTTCTGTAGAGTTCCTGTGGGCTTCTCCTCCCTTCCTGGGACCATTCCCCACAAAGTCCCCTCGAACCTCGCGTCCTTCTTCCTCCCCTCTCCGTCTGCAACGAGGGAAGGCCCCGGTGACGACGCGCTGTGCCCGCAGGACGGGACTGCTGCCTCAAGGACAGGCCCTGGCGGGGGCCCAGCCCACCCATCAGCCGGGACCACAGACTCGAACGAGCCGCCTCCGTCCAGCAGCCCGAGAGCGAGATTAATTAGCGCCCGCTCGGGCGCTGGGGCGGCCCCAAGGGATGGGCCGCCAGCCACTGACCAGGCAGGACTTATCCGTCACCAGTGCTAAGGCCTTGAAAGGGACGCACATTCCTGAGCGATATTTGTTCCTACGCTAATTTGATTTTGGAAAACCCAGGTCTCCCTCCCAAGAAAGGCTTGTGAGAGAAAGAGCGAGCTTTTAGCCCGAAAGAATGGGAGGGAGACTCCAATTCCACTCTCCCGGCCCCACAGACCCCGTCCGATTAACCTCTGACTCCCTTCCCGGGGGGTTTAGAGAGGGTCCCTGCTCCACTTGTTTGTCCCTGGGACTGAGGACAAACCCAGCTGACAACGACAAAGCAGTTCCTTTGTCCCCACATCAGCTAATTTAAAGGGGACATGTTTACTAACAGCTTAATCTATTCTGTACAAACACTCTTTCACATTCTTTCCTGCCATCAAAACAAAACCAAAAAGAGCCTGCAAATATTGCACGCAAGCTTCCAAACGCGTAAGGTGGCCTTCGCGGCCACGGGCCCGCCCTGCGGGGCTGCGCCCGGCCGCCCTCCCTTTGTGAAAGGCCGGCCCCGGCCCCGGCCCTGGCATTCGGAGTGGAGGGCCTCCGCTCCACCGCCTCGCACCGCCTCACACCGCCCCACACCGCCCCGCACCGCCCCGCACCGCCCCACACCGCCCCACACCGCCCGGCACCGCCTCGCACCGCCTCGCACCACCCCGCACCGCCTGGCACCGCCCCGCACCGCGCACACAATGCAGCGGGAGGGAACGCGCTTTGATCCCGGCTGAGTGGGAAGCAGCTTCACGTTCCACACGGGGCTCGGACAACAAGCCTAATCAGACTTGATACATTTAATAAGCAAACAACGCTTGTAATTTCCCAAACAGAATAAACGCGGACTGTTTTTCCTTAGCTATTTATGCAGTTCTATCAGGAAACATTTGTTCCCACCAAAGTCATCAGCTGCATGGAAACTTCAACACCAAATCTGCAAAAGAAGTACTTACATTTTGCTTAAATTTCACTTTAAACACAGAGTTACCTTTTAAATTGATTTTACCTATAAAGCCTTCATAAAATAAGAATGCGTGATCTCATAAAATCAAATCAGCCTTTAATTGTAACAATAAAAATTACATCTCAGTAATGGCGCTCCGAGAGAACAGCACCATGAACTCACAGCCGAGGGGCCCACCCCTGCCGCCTGCGCGGCCCCCTCCCGAACCGCGGAAGCTGGGACGCGGCCCCGGCCTGCGTGCTGGGAGCCCGGGCCCCTCGGCGGTCAGCGCGGGGGGCCACCACTGGGCCAGGGCAGGTCTCGAAGGCATCAGTCGTCCTCACTGTGGACCCCTGGGTGCAACGGCAACGTGGAACCAGGAACCTGGAACCAGGAACCTGGAAAAGCCTGTGCCAGCGCCAGGCTCCCTCCTCCAGAGGCGGGAGGACCTTCTGGGCTGCCTTTGCCTTGCACCTGCAGATGCTTCGGGTGGTGTGAACATCTCACTGATGTTACTGCTCCCAGTCCACGCACAGTGCGTGCTTCCGTTTATCTGCATCTCCCTCACCGTCCAGTCTAAACATGGGCACGGGACCTGAACAGACACTGCTCCGAGGAGGACACGCGGAGGGCCCAGAGATGTGAGAGAGGACCTTCAGCATCCCCAGCCCCCAGAGAGATGCAAATTAAACCACAACGAGATACCACTTCACACCAGTCAGAACGGCCATCATAAACAAATCAACGGACACCAAGTGCTGGCGAGGATGCGGAGAAAAGGGACCCTCGTGCACTGCCGGTGGGAACGCAGACTGGGGCAGCCTCTGTGGAGAACGGCATGGAACTTCCTCAGAAAACTAAACATGGACCTGCCTTTAGACCCAGTGATCCCACTGCTGGGACTGTACCCTAAGAGCCCTGAAACACCCATCTGGAAGGACCCGTGCACCCCACAGTTCAGGGCAGCGCTGTTCACAACGGCCGACAAGGAAGTCGACCAAAACCCACACCGCGTGTCGTCGTGGCGACGCGCCAGAAGCGCCCCCCCTCTCAGCCAGCAGTGCACGGTGGTGCGGCTTGCACGGTACGGAAAGAAGAAACTAAAAGCATGAGACTTTTTTAAAAAAGGAATTTACTGTTTTCAGATGCTCTGTCTAGAAAACCCAGAAGTATCCGGACAGCTATTAGAAATAATCGGAGTTTAACAAAACAGCTGATTATATGGCCCCCACACAACAGTCAATGCCACTTCTTGCCCAGTAACAGGAGAGGGAAAAACCGGGTGCCGTTCAAATGGAGAAAATCCTTCTAGCGGGGATGAGGGCCGAGGGGCGAGACTGACCGCAGGCGGGGAGGCCTGTGCGGGGACACGGGCTCCAGTCCCACTGAGTCACTGGAAGCGACCACGGCGCAGGTGGACGGAGACGCCCCGTCCGCGCACAGGGAGGCTCGGCGTCCCCGCGAGCCTCCAGCCGCCGAGCAGGTGCGTGGAGCCACAGGCCCGACTTCAGCGAGGGTTCTCGTGGAGCACGATGGGCCGGTTTTTAAATGCGTGCGCGACGACGCCTGGCCGTCTGAGCTCTGACGGAGGCCCGGGGGCAGTCAGAGGGGAAGTGGCCGTCTTTCCAACACGCGACCAGGGGACTGAGCACCGGACGCAGAGCACCACGGCCTGCGATGTGAACCTCGCGCCCCACGTAACGACCCAGCCCGAGTGTGACTGAGGTCTGACACAGCAGGTCCAGCCTCGAGACTTTCAGAAAAAGCCGCGGCAGCGATCTCTGCGACCTCGGCCTAGGCGGCTCTCAGATCTGACGCCCGGTGCACCAGCCACGGAAAACAAAACCGGGGAACTCGAGCCTCGCCAAGAGGAGGCGTGTCTGCTCTGGGAACGCACCGTGAAGGAAAGAGAAGGACATGCCACAGACGGGGGGAGTGTCTGCATGTACGTACCCGGCAAAGGACTTGTGCCCAGAACACACCAGGCTCAAACACCCCGATCTTTTCAAGAGGCGCAAAGACTTGAACGAACACTTCACCGAGGAGCCTGTGCAGATGGAAAGTGAGCAGCGGAGAAGATTCTGGACCTCGTCTGCATTTGGGGCCTCTGAACCACGAGACGGTGCCACCCGCACCGTTGGGAGGGCGCCGGCGCGGGGAGAACACCGGACAAGACCACACGCAGGTGCGGGTGCAGGCGGGACACGACTGGCTCGCCCCCCAACCCCCCGCCAGGTTAAACACCGACCACGCAACCCGACACCCCACTCTTAACTGTCCGCCCAGGGAAAAGGAGACCCAGGCCCACCCAGAGCCCCGAGCGTGCAGCGTGGCTCAGCTCACAGCCCCGTGTCCGCGGCGCGGGGCACAGAGAAGCGCAGCGAGGCGCGCGCCCCTGCTGGAGCCCGCCCGGCTGTGAAGAGGAACCGCGCACGCGTGTCTCTGTGTGACCGCGCCTCAGATGCGTCATGCTCAGGGGAAAGGCCACACGCCAAGGGTCACACGCTGTGCGACCTTCTGGGAGAGGCGAAACCACAGGGACGGAAGCAGATGAGCGGTCGCCGGGGCGGGAACGCGGCTGTGACGAGACGGCGCGGAGCTCGGCTCTGGTGGCGGCTGCGTGGCTGTGTGCGTGGGCCAGAGCCCACGGACCTGCACGATTAAAAAGGCGTGCGGGTTCTTCACCTCCATGTGCTCGCACTGACCGCATACCAGGCACAGTAACATAGACGTAGAGGACAGTTACTGCTTCAAAACAGGAAGCAGAGGGATAATACGGATAAACACAGGCACCCTAAACAAACAGTTACGTTCGCACCATGCATCACACTGCAGCTGTTAATATCACTAGCTCGCGGGCTTGGAGCTCCTGCCAATAATTACCTCTCCAAACACAGACTGGGCAGCAGAGAGACGAGTCTTTCAGGAGCGCCATAACCTAGAAGAGGGGGACTTAAGTGTACACAAATGTCCCATGTCCCAACTCTCTTTTTCCGACCTCCCTGTGGACCTGAGTCGTGGCTTGTTGAAACCAGGGAGGACAGAGAAGCAGAGAGCCGGCCTGGGAAACAGTCAATTTATCTCGCAGCATCACCAACCAGAGCTCAATAAAAAGAATCTGAAACCGAATGTCCAGATGAAGATTATCTGCCTTTGTTTTCCATCCCGTTTTTACGGTGTTTGGACAGGCATTTTTTTCCTTGAAGCCTTGACTTTCGAGAGGTCACATGCGCGACATTTCCCTAAATCTTCGTCTGGCCTCACAACGGGGCGAGTTTCCTTCAAGCCGCCGCGAGTCAGGTAAAAGGCATGCCGGGGGGAAAGTCAAATAAAGAGCGATCTCAAATAGCATTTTCTCAAAGGCAAACATCAACCTTGTAAGTATTGAAAGCACGCTCTAAACCCGCTCCGATGACAGTTTAAGAAAGCTGCTTTTATGTGCGCGGGGCCCCGCTCAGCGAGCTCTTTCAGACGTGGGTGTTTACCTAGAGACGCAGGCCGGGGCCGGGCCGGCCTTGAAGAGGCGCCTTTTGATGGCGAAGGCGAACCCCGTCTCTGCCTAACAAATCGCCCCACACCTTTGTCTCGCCCCGGAGCGGCAGAGGTGTGCGCCTCACAAGAACGTACAAGCCTCTCCAAAGGAGCGGGTTTGGACTCTGCGTCTCCGTGCTTGTTGACTTAGAGTTTCTGTGAGTGACAATGCACATCACTGGGGCGTTTTTTTTCAGCTCTGTCATCTGTGCTACTGAGTGTGCTTTGACTGAGATCAAAGTGGAAAGCTTCTAGAAAGATACACAAACCGCAGTGTGACAAATGGCATGCTGTGTTTGACCCGGCAAACAATCAATTACTTTCATCCGTCCGGGGAGAGGACCCCGTGTTTTCAATGCTAATTCTGAGGTCTGAAACGATAGAACACTACCACACTCTCAAAGGGCGAAGAGCCTCAAAGGAGGAAAGGCAAACAGCTCACACGCCACGAGTGCTGACTCCTGTTCAGAGGGCCGTGCTTTCAATTCGTCTGCGACTCACCGTGAGAGTCGAACGCAGCGGCCCGGGCGCAGGTGAAGCACGCTCCCGTGCCCGCTGTTCTTGTCCTTGGTTGGAAACACTTTGTGGTGCGCCTGGGTCCAACCAAACCGAGCAAAGAGCCGTCGATAGGACCCAACCACACGACCACTGCCGATTTCACCACGCAGGGCGCTTTCACAGGGAACGGTGACCAAGTGACCCCGGAACCCAGGTCTGGGGCTCCACGCGGGCACCTGCCGTCTGCTCGGCACCGGCTCAGCGCTCACACGTGACCAGGTTGAATCCCTGCAGAGGCCCTGTGAGGGGGCGCTCGCTGTGCCCATTTTCCAGATGAGCAAACTGAGGCACACAAGGACTTGCCCCGGATCACACACATCTAGGAAGTGCCAGAGCCTGGATTTGAACCTCAGCCCCTTCACTCCTAAAACCCAAGCTTCCGCTGTAGTCTACAATAAACACAGAGGTTGCTCTAACGGCCTGAGGACGGGCGCATTAACCCTTCACTTCACCCCCGTCCGGAATCCGAGGTCCCCCGCCCCACCCCTCACTGAGCGGTCTAAGTGGGCTGGCTTTCCCACGTCAGAAGTTAAGTCCACAAAAGCTCACGGGCGCGGACAGGGTGCTAGGCTGTGTGTGGAGGCACCGCAGTCAGGACGACAAGCAAAAATTATTTCCGATTCTGTAAGACATATGTTCTGGATCTGAAAAAGGTATTTTTGGATTCAGATGTCCTGACAGAAACCACAAATCAGTAAATCTAAAGTTTAACCAACCAGTCGACACTGCAACCTTTCACTGTCCCTTTGTCCCCTACGATGACCCAGAACGGTCAGGAAACGCAGCCCGGCGGCCAGGGCAGGGGCGGGGCCGGCACACGGCACGGAGGAACGAGGAACGGGGGCTCCCGGGTGAAAGCCCCCGCTGCCCCGTCTGCACCGCAGGGACAGGGAGGCAGGGCCTCGCTGCCACAGCGAGGAGTCCTCCCACGTGGGCAAGCGCGCCAGGTCCTGCTGGCCCTGCCCCGAGACTCACGTTCCGCACCCACAGACGTCCTGTAGAAGGCAATCGCAGACACCTGCGGGAAGAGCAGATGGCCTTCCACTCGGGGACCCAACGCTCTCTTACTCTCCCCGTGAGACGCGCTCTAACGACGGCGACCCCGAGTCAACGCAGGGGCGCACACTCTGCACGGAGCGGGTGCTCTCTGCCCCTGCCCCGCGCACACCGGGCCCCTCTGCCCCCGACCCGGGCCTGGCCCGCTGTCCCTGGAGAGCGCCCGCCCACCCTCTCCTAACCCGGCCCCGCCGCCTCTCGGAACACTCCCCCCAGCCCCACACTCCTCTGTCCAGGGACCCTGCGCCTGCCAGGGCTCGGTCTGGTCACCGGACCATGCTGACCACGTGTCTCCTGCACGGGCCACGTGTCCCCAGGTGTCAGCGGAGACACGTCAGCTCCTCGGGGGCACGTTTCCCCTCCCCTCCTCACCCGTGGTCTCCGGACAGCAGGGCTGGGCGCACTCAGCCGTCTCTGCAGGCCCGGGCCCGGCGCTTCCGCACAACGGGCATTCGGTGAACGAGCTGGACGGACCGACGAGCCAAGCCTGGCTTACAGCCTCGGCCACCCATCTCCCTTCCCTGGTGACGCCAAGGACAGCACAGAAATCCTGCTGTGGACGTCGACTGAGACACGCCCGAAAACTGCCGCACACCTGAAACTAACACCGCACAGTGTTGAGTGTGAACTGCGATCGAAAAAACCCAATTTAAAAAATAAACCAGGGGAAAAAACCGTTAAAAATACTCACGAAAACGCTCCCAACCCAAACCACTGAAAGAATTATTACAGAGTAGAACAATTTCAGGAAAAAAACTAACTTTTGTGTGCTGCTCGTTCACTTCTCAGTTTCTCTCTCTATGTCTACTGGCATCACACCGTGCCTCTTCCCGCTAAGGGGCCTAAGCTCGGTAACAGTTCCTAACGTGGCGCTCGCTCTACACCGTGTCTGCGCCCCCTCCGAGGGAGCATTTTCGGAGCGATAAAGCGCTTCAAGGCAGTCACAACGGGACGCTGTCACAGCCGGGCAGCGGGCCCCTTTCAGGCAGCCTCACGCACGGCTGTGTACACAGGGTGCAATGACATCTTCCCGAAGGCACACACCTGCCGGACTCGAACGTGCCCCAAACCCCTCGCTTCACGAGGCGTTGTGAGGGCGGCGAGGAGACAGTGACAGTCAGCACAGCAGGGTTTAGCATGAAAAGCACGACCGCCACCCAAGGCTCTCGACCGAGAGACGCGGCGAGTCGGGAAGAGCTGGATGGTGACCCGCGGGGGGAGCCGGAGGGCTCAGTGACGCCAGGGACACCGCACAGCTGAGACACGGGACGCAGACTTTTCCACAAAAGTATCTGCCTCCGAGTTACCTGTTCCATGAAAAACACACGTCAACTTCAGGAGAGCAGTGTGACCCGTGAATGGACGAGCCCTGGACTCGCGGGCTGAGACCTCGTCCGAAAAGCCTTCAGGGTGCGCGGCCGATGCGAGAACTGCGGGGCCTCCGTCGCCCCCGCTGTGCGCTCACACCCGACGTCCACCCGCCAGGACACGGAGACACGTGGCTGAACTCTGGGGCGGGGTGGGCAGAATGCAGAGTCCTAGGCAGAGAGACTGCAGCTCGTCGCCCCCACACCCCCGACCAGAGTGTTTCGCCGGTCCGTTTTGCGGGACCCCCGTCCTGATTCCGGGCCCGGCCACGTGACTTGCTCTGAATGATGGCAGGTTGACAGGCCAGCAAGGGCTTGTGACGGGCTTGCACCCAGGGTGCCGCCCCCGCCTCGCCCTGGCCACCACGACCAGGAGCTCACTGGGCCAGCGGCCGGAGCGTGGAGTGATCACGCAGAGCAGCCAGGGGGCCCGGGGCCGGCCAGCCTCGGTCGGCCAGCAGCTCCTGCTCCCTCGGCCTGACACCTCTTCCTGGCTCCTTCTGCCCATTGCCTGTTCGTGTGCTAAGTGACGTCAGCGGGGACCAAGGCGACCTCCGGCACAGCACAGCCAACAGGGCCGACCTGCCGGCCTCCTCCGGAGCCGGGCGAGCTCCCCGGGTGGAGGCCGCTGACCTCGGAGACGGAGGGGACTGCACTGCGGCACCGTGGCCGCAGCAGGCAGCGGGCACGGCACCAAAGCCCAGGAGTGAGCCCCCACGCCGCTGCTCCCCTCGGAGTCTGCGCACCCGGGGGCGGGCGGGCGGGCGGGCGGCCCCTCGCTCTAGTGAGCAGCCCAGGGCTCCCGTTGGACGGGTCTGCGTCTCCAGAGCAGGAAGGGGTGAGGGTCGTGGACACGACCGCAGCTCCAACGCACACGCACACACGTGAGCAGAAACCAAAGGAGGGGCCGCGGGTCCCGCAGACCCAGACTGAAGACCAGAGCGTGACGGCCGCTCCCCTCGACCTGACTTCTAAGGCGGCCTGTTTCCACACACGGTGTGGAACACTCGTGTGTTCCCACGAGCCCCTCCCCCTCCCACCGGCTCGCCTCCCCCCCTGCGGACCCCTGTCCACGCGTCGCCCGGTCCGACTCGGCCCGGCCCTCCGCCAGGAGCGGCTGCGTGACACCCTCAGCCTCCCACACAGCCTGTCGCCTGGGCTGCACCGTGGATCGGCCACAGCTCCCGGTGCCCGTCTGCGGGAGACTCGCAGGGACACTGACGGTGCGGACAGCGAGGGACGGGGGCAGGCACGCCCGCGTGGAGCTCGGTCTGTCGACGGCTCCGTGGAGAAACCTGGGCAGGAAACTGGGGCGGCAGTTCCCCCATGTTTTCGTCACTACGGGACTTTGTGGTGATGATTCCGCGTCTGAAAACAAAACCCGACACTTTTTATTTTAAAAGAGCAGGTGGAGCACGGTCCCCCGTCTCGAAGTAACGTGCACACCCCCTGTCCCCAGGCACTGGGAGCGTGTCCGCGGGGATCACGGCGGGGAGGGGGGACCCCAGGCACGTGCACGTCGGCTTTCTCCTCTGTTCAGCTCCGTGGTGTGAGGGGCTTTAGAGCACGTCTCTGTCATTTCACAAAAACGTGATGTCACTTTTTTAGCCTCACCCGAGGATGCATTTACTTATTTTAGAGACAGAGGGAGAACAAGAAAAGGAGAGAAGCACTGATGTGAGAAACATTGACTGGCTGCCTCCCACACGCACCCTGACTGGGGATCGAACCCACAACCTTTAGGTGTACGGGACGATGCTCCAACCAGCAGAGCCACCCGGCCAGGGCTGAGTTATTCTTTTAAGGCAACAAACCTGGCCCTGGCTGGTGTGGCTTGGTGGGTCGAGCGCTGCCCTGCAAACCAGATGGTCGCTGGTCTGATTCCCAGTCGGGGCACGTGCCTGGGTTGCCAACCAGGTCCCCAGTAGGGGGCGCACGAGAGGCAGCCACACACTGATGTTTCTCTCCCTCTCTTCCTCCCTCCCTTCCTCTCTCTAAAATAAGTCTTCAAAAAAAATAAAATTTATCTTGTTTTTAGTCTGTTTTCACAAACTTCCAAACAAGAGTGGCCAGCTTAGAAAATTTAATTCCACTAAGAGAAAAGTGATCTTAAGCGAGCTTCAAAGTATCTTGTTTCTTGACTATAACAATATCGTCGATTCCAAAGGCATGTCAAACATTTTGACCTTCAGTTCTTTGCCAGCCAGCGGTCCATTTCCAATCAGCCAAGTTGGAGGCTTCTTTAGACCTCGGTGTCAGGGAAGGAAAAAAGAAGATTCACATTTTGTATGTTTTCTTTGTGCTTTCAGCTGAACTTCATTTCAATAACAGTACAAACAGAAGCTTAAATAGCACAGGTGAGTCGCTGTCATTACATTTTTTTTCTATTGATTTCTGCTTCTGGACACAATGGGGTGTTAAGGACCAGCTTCGCGCTTACCTCAAACAAGTAAAAAAGTCACACCTACGAAACGATGGTTTCCAACCCCAGACCACAGGCCGTGCAGACCGTGAACCTTAACAGAGTGGGCATGCAGAGAGCCGGAGAGCTCCCAGGTCGCCACCCAAAGGAGGCCAGCCACCCAGCGGACTGCAGGGTGCAGAGGTCAGCGGTCGAGGAGCCCGGGATGGGCCCAGAGAGAAGAGGTCGGAGGAAGAGCACTCCTCTGCAGGCTGACCTGAGTCCCCACAGGTGCACGTGCGAGGGGACGCCCTGTGACAGGGGGGGGGGGGGACTGACGGGGGAGGTGGAACCAGTCTCCGAGCCCAGGGCCCAGCACCGACCCCAGGGCTCTGTTCCGTAGGCGGGACGGAGTTGCCACGGGCTGAAGGCAGCCCTGTTTCCGGGTGCTTCACATGTCACGCAGAAAGCTCGAAATCACTAGAGCAACGTGCAAAGCTAACAACATAAAATCCACAGAAAAGCAGAAAACACAGCCCACAGAGAGAAGAAAAAGGCACCAGTGGACCCAGAGGCTGCACAGACAGTGCAGTTAAAGACGTACACAGACTAGAGTGAGGCCACCAGGCAGGCACAGGGGAGGAAGAGGAGGAGATGGACCCGGACTCGGCCCCGGGAGCACGGGGAACGTGGGTGGTGTAGGGCCGACACCCTGGCCGGGGGAGCACGCTCGCCGCTCTGAGAAGACCAGAGCGGCACCCGCGAGCTTCAGCCACCTCCCGAGTGCCCGCCTGCAGCAGACGCATGTGCGCTCCTGAGCCACGCCAGGACCCTGGGGGAGACGAAGCGGGACCTGGACGGCACCCCCCACGGGATCGGGACGCTGGGAGGGAAGCCGTCGGGGCAGCGCCCACAGGCCTCCCGCCACATCCCGGAGGCCTCCCTCCTGGAGGGCGACAGTGAAGATCCTATCCCCCCCCTCCGCCCCCCGGCACAACCACCATCGCCACCTTGGAACAGGGCACAGGCCCCCGTGTCGCCAGCCCAGGCGGCATCTCCCCTCCCTCAGCCCAGGCTTCGGGGACCTGTCCCACGTCCAGCCACTCTCGCCTGTCATCAGTGGCCGCAGCCAGACAGACATCGAGGAGATGTCGGGGGAGGAGCCCGGCTCCAGGTGCTCAGAGGGGTCGCAGGGCTCTCCCGGTGCCTGGGGGGGCAGCGGGTACCCCTGTCTCCAGTCTGTCAGCTTCGCCACCTGACTCTGCCCGCCAGGGCACCCTGGGAGACGAGGCTCCCCCGCACGGTGTGGGACTCCTGGGGTCCGCTCTCCCACCCCTCCCTCCCTGCCAGCACCCTCTGCTGCAGACCCTCGGCCAGGCCAGGGGTGGGCAGCTGCCTGGAGCCGCTGAGCTGGGCACAGGGGAGCTTCCCCAGAGCCAGGCCTGAGGTCTGCTCCAAACGACACTTACAGGATCCCCAAGACACACACCGGACACCCCCATCTCAGCACCCCGGTCGGGACCTCTCCGAGGTGGGCAAGCGCTCTCCGGCCTGAGGTCACCTCGCCCCACTCCTGCACAGTAACTCAGGCCTCCCTGTCCCTTCCTCCAACAGAAGTGTTGGATACTCTCTCCCATCAGTGTCTCAAAGTTTCTCAAACAGGAGTAGACAGCCCACCACCGTCCTCTCAGCCCCAAGCACGACGAGGTCCACGTCTGTCTGACCAGAGGCGTGGACCCTCCAGGGCCTCCGTGAAGCAGGCCAAGGCACCATGGACAGCAGACTTTAACGGAGTATTTTTGTACCCAGTGTTTACAGATGACAGTGGGAAGGTATCAATAAAAAGACTCCTGACTAAGAAGGAAAAGAAGTGCATATAAAGGCACGAGTATAAATACCAGGTCTGCAAGCAGCTCGGGGAGAGTCAAGCACCTTAGGAGAAGGCGGGCGACGCGGAAGAGACACGTTCTGAGACGAAGCTGCAGGAGACGTGACGCACCGGCAGGCGAGTGGCCGGGACGCAGCTGCCCGTCCCCAGACGCCCACAGCGGCAGCCTTCGGAGCCACCCAGTCGTTTCTGTGGAGGAACGTTCCAGCTTAACGCGAAACTGGATGCAGGTCCGTTGCTCCGCTCGCTCAGTCGCTTTGAAGGTGACGGCCACACAGTGCACACACGCTCACTCAGCGGCGCCTGCCGCCCCCGCTGACTGGTGCAGTGAAGTCGTCACTGTTCACGCCTGCGCATCCCAGTCCACGTTCCTTGGCTGCCGGGTCACGTGAATGTTGTGCAAACCGCTCTCCTTGTATTAACAACGGCTGGACTTCGCCCGGACAGACTATATGTATGCTCCTTGACTTATGTTGGGTTTACATCCTGATAAGCCCATCGTAAGTGGAAAATGCATTCTAACGTGACACGGCAGAGTGCCAGGTGTGGAACTTCGGGCCGGAGCCGCGGCTCACTGTCACTGTCCCGCATCCCAGAGGGTATCCAACTGCATATCCTTAGCCTGGGGAAAGCCCAAGATTCAAATTAGAAGCATGGTTTCTACCAAATGGATATTGCTTTTGCACCATTTCTCAGGTTGAAAAGTGGTGGTGGTGACGTCTGCATAGATGCATATGAAGAAGTCTGGTATAAATGTAACCAGAATCCAGGGCATAGAAGGGTTGGGGTGGGAAGCAGAAAAGGTACTTCAGTAAATAAATGTCTGCGATTTTGTCAAATGTGCTGAAAACTACAGATCCAAAAGGCTAGTGAAATCCCAGCACAAGGCGCAAAGGAAACCCCCAGGGCTCCTATAAGCACCCTACTTTAGGGAGCGCGGTGGACGCTGAAGACCCTGGGAACACTGCGATCCTAACAGTCACGCCCCCGCCCCCATGCACCCGCAGACCAGCGCACGCATGCGCGGTGCGGGTTGGGGGGAGTGGGGAAGCTAGAGGGGCTGGCGAGCATGCGCAGCACCGCTACGGGAGGGCGGAGCGGAAGGGGGGGCAGCAGAAGCTTGGGGCACCGCCGGAACTCGTCACACACGCAATGCATGACTGGGCCGTTGAGCATGCGCACTGGGGTATGACCGCGGCCCGCCGTGGTTGCCAGGCAACCCCGAGCGGTCACCGAGGTCCAGGGCGCAGGCTGTGGAGGGTGGGCGGAGGAGAGGGGAAGGGACTGTTCCCTGCACGAGTAGGAGGGCCTGGCCCCGGGACCCCCGCCTGCGCATCCCCCCGACTTCCGCCGGGCTGCCAGGGCCCCCGGTCCCAGGGCACCCGGGGTCTGCACCCGGTAGGTCCTAAAAGCGTTCCGGTCAGCAATCGGTGACTTCCGAAGCCCAACGCCACCGGGCACTGGCCAGGGCTGAGTCCAAAGGCGTGGCCGAGTCGGGCCGAGCGTCCTGACCATTTAATTTCACACTATCCGCGCGCCTCCGGCCGTCCCGGGTGCACAGTCGCCCGAAGTGGGCCAAGAGGAACCACGAGTTGTGGCAGCGAAGACCGGGGGTCCGCCCGCAGTCTCAAACCGTAGGTCTGTGTCTCGGGCGGGCGTTCAGTGCGCATGTTTTATTCTGTAGCCTAAGGTCAAGGAGGCAAATTGGGAACTACACTCTGGCACCGCACCGGTAATTTCTGTTACCAAGCCCTACTTCTTTTAACTAGTTAATACTGGAGTTTACAGAGAAAGAATATTCCTGTGAAATTCAGCACTTAACGCTGGACACGGGTTCCGTGTGTAACCCTACCCTTGCCACAGACTCGGCCTCATCTCGGGACCCGCCCCTCGTTCAGAAAGGGGAGCGAGGCCGACTATCTGAGCAGTCCCCGCCTCTGCGGTGTGATGACGCCGCAGAGTAGCACACTCCAGCGACCTCTGTCAGCAGGGACCTGCTCCCACGCCTGCCACCTCGCTGTCGTGAAGAAGTGACCGTCGCGACAGAACTTCCCTTGCGGCGTCCTTTGGTCCAGAGCCGCACTGGACGCGTCTGCACAGACAGCCACCACTCGGGGAGACCGCAGACCCACGAGGCCCCCTCCCCCGCCGGCCCCTTGGCGAGCTCACTCCACCAGGCTCCTCTGGTGCAGGGCCTTCCACCCTTCTGGTGGATCAGTCCGTTTCCAGTCTCACGTTTAGGCCCACAACACTAGAGCAACTCACTGTTTCTCCCCAGAATATTCTGGACTCTTGTCTAAAAGCTGAAAGGGCCAATTCCAGAGTCCTCTAGCAGGGAAGTGCAGCAATAATAAGCTTGTACAGAGCATCTTCGGTGGGAAAGGCCCGAGGAAGATACGTTCCAAAGATCGTCCCATTTAACCCTAACAATAACCCTGCAATGTGTGTCTGTATCACTATACCTGTTTTCAGGTAAGAAAACTGGGACTAAGGCAGGAAAAGTTAATTGCCTGACAAACAGGTGGGGCAAGAGTGGATCCCAGTGCGCCCCCATATTGCGCGTGCGCACACTGTGGACGAAGCGACGTCGGCCCCCTTCCCCTTCTGCTCTCTCTCCCCCAAGTGCCTGATGCGGTGGGCGCCTGGGGAGCCTGCACTCGAGTCCCCACAGTGTAGGCGCTCACGTCCCTCTGTCCCTCCCATCCCAGGTGCGCGTCACCTCGTGTGCGGAGCGCCCTTCTGCTGAGCACAGGGTGGGGGAGGGGGGTTCTGGTTTTCGCACGCGGTCTAACCCCGACTTCCTGCCGACTGTGTTTTCACAGGAGAAGAACGGAAGGAATGCGGTATGACGCCATGATTTGACACAGCCGAGCAAGCAGCAGCGCTTCCTGATTGGCATGTCGAAAAACAAGGTACACAGCTCTTGCTAGACACTTACACGTGGTTTCAGCCGTGAGCGTGTTTTAATCCGGTTGTGTGCGAGCGTACCGGACGGCTGCAAGCCGTGCTTGCGCGGGCGGCTCTCGGCTACGCCTGCACGGCAAGCCCCTCTCAGCCGCACGGCCCCTTCACCCCTGTGACTCTCACCAGCGCAGCGCTGTCTTCAGGGTGAGAGAAGCAACACTCGCGTGCAGTCTGATGGAATCGGAGTGAAACGGAGTGTGTCCGGGCACACGCATGCGCCGTGGGTCACAAGTCTGTCCCTACTGTAGTGAGAGGCCTTGGTGATCCAAGGAAGCGATGCTGCCGTGCCGTCAGCGTAGGTGGGGAGGCTGGGCTTTGCTCCAGCTCGGCTGGCAGTGGGTCAGGCACTCTTCCCTGCTAGGTTTGGTCTAGCGCGCTTTCGAGATCGAGAATGAAAGCCTCAGTTTTCTTCTGAGTGAAACGTTACATAATGTTCTGTGTGTGCCGCTTTTCAGGGGCACTCATATAAACGAGGTAACTTAGCAATCACCGCGGTCGCTCTACAAGATCACATTTTACATGACCTTCAACTACAAAACCCTTCGGTGGCCAGTCCTTCCCACACAAAGGCACAGAAGAGAGCGAATGCACTCAAATCTCTAAAAAGAAATGCTAAAGCTGTAACAGACACAGGACTTCAAAGGAGGACACAAGGCCCCAGAGAGGCTGATCCAGAAAGAGAGTATGTTCTCGATCCCGAACCGCCACCATTAACTTTAGGTAAGCTGACCTCATCATTCCTGTTTTGGCTTCTTCAAGCTAAAGAATTTAGTTGAGACTGATAGTATAATTTTCCTTGGACAGAAATAATTTGCAATCTTATAGAAAGATACATAGATGCTAAAGTTTAAAATTGAGGATGGGGCCCTGGCTGGTGTGGCTCAGTGGATTGAGCACCAGTCTGCAACCAAAGGGTCGCCGGTTCAATTCCCAGTCAGGGCACAGGCCTGGGTTGTGGGCTGGGTTCCCCACTATGGAGCACGAGCAAGAGGCAACCGCACGTTGATGTTTCTCTTCCCCTCTTTCTCCCTCCCTTCCCCTCTCTCTAAAAATAAATACAATCTTTAAAAAATGAGGAAGGGCACAAAATAGGCAGGTAAACAGAGACAGTACTAAGTAAACATCTGTGCACCCACACTGACAGGAGTGAGTGAGCACGTGAGGAATGGAGAGAGAGCGCTCTCTGGCCGCAGAGTGACAGCGAAGTAAGCAGAGGGGCCACAAACAGGCGCGGGGCGACAAGCAGCGCAGTGAGAACGCCGGCCCGCGTGTGAGCCTTCAGGAAGCTGGACAGAGACACACGAGAATGCCTTAGTTTCTACAACCGTTTGGGGGTCTGCCGTTACTTTAAACAGGAAGTTAGAAACAGACAGGATTTTCGAAAGATGCCGGGCATGGGAACAGGTGCGTCTGGACACTGTGTCCCAGCACCAGTGCGAGGGACACAGGGCTGGGCGCAGGGGGCTGCTGCCGCCGCCACGGCGGCGCCCGACAGACACCCTCCCGTTTCGCTCTGACCTGCCAGCAGCGGGCTGTGCGCAGAAAGGGACAGAGCGCAGAGCCACTAGAATTACCCATGAGCCGCGCCACACTGTCACCCAGTTTTACTCGTGTTGTTTTAACTGCAGCGCAGAAGCTGGGCCTGTTCGAACCGCCCCCGCTGCCACTCTCATCAGACGAATGGGACAGAGTGAGACAGAGGTCCATCTCGCAGGGGGACTCCACGCAGCCCTGCCCGGTGTGCAAGGAAGAGTTCCAGCTGCGCCCGCAGGTGGGCAGCCCCCGGCGTGTGGTGGGGGGGTGGTGAGACGAGCACGCCCAGCGGTCCCGCTCCCGGGGACACTGGGCTGGGGCCGTCCTCACGTGGGCGCTGTGAGGCACTGGGTGCCCAGACAGATTCCAGGCTTCCCCTGTCCACTGCCTGCCCCCGTGGCCCTCGAACACTGAGACTCTCTCCCTTCATGCAAGCCCACGTGCCAGGAGGAGCTGAGCCCCGGCGTCAGGCAGGCCCATTCATCCAGCAGGGATTCGCTCTCAGGCACCGAGTCTGGAGGCGGAGCGCTCCCTGCCGCTGGCCGTGGGGGCTGAACAAAGGGAGATGCCCAGGGCAGGGTGCGGAGAGGGGCTCACAGCCCCACGGAGGGAGGGGGAGCAAAGAGGAATTTCCAAGCTGGTGTGTGAGCTGGAATATAAAGAAAAGCCAGGCTCACCTATCTCGATGATCTGTGGAAGATTCTTTAAAGCCTCTCAATCTCTACTCGTGAGTTTGTCAGGGTGAGACCGAGGGTCCCACAGACTGCGGCCACCACGCACGTCCCGGGTGTTCCTGTGCGCACGCTCCGTCTGCCTCACTCGCTGCGATCTGCACGGTGGGGGCACTCCCTCCCGGCAGCCGTTTCCCTCCCGAGCCAGTGGCCACTCGACAGTGCTTTCCCGCAGGCAGCCCGTGCCTGCCCCAGAGCGGCACCGGACCCACTGCCCTCCACGTAAACTCTCAGACGGCACTGTTTTCATCGGGATCGCCGTTATCAAGTTAGCGCATAATGAGACTTTTGGTCTCCACAATTTGAATTCACAACTTGTTTTACACGGGCTCTATACCGGTTCTCTACTGGGATCTAACCGCACACCTGTGGAACTCGGGCATTTCGGAAAGATTTTAGCTCTTAAACCACAGGATTACCATCTAGGATAATTTAACGTTTCAGTGTGACAGGAGTTAATGAAGCCACAAGGAGTCTTTCAGGCCCTGGTGACCTCTCTTTGTGTGTTGCAGTTTCTGTAATCATTCTGTATTTTTCAGTTACAGCTGACACACGTCAGGTCAGTTTCGGATGCACACCCAGGGATCAGACACCGTGTAACTTACTGGGTGATGCTCCCGATGCACCTCGTACCGTCCGGCACCAGGTGCGGGTGCTGGGACGGTACTGAGCACACAGATCACTCCGCGTGCTGTGCCTCACGTCCGCAGGACAGTTCTGTCACCACCAACCCCTGCTCCTCAACCCCTTCCCCCCTCCCCTCCCCCACCCCCCCACCCGGCACCCGTCAAGCATTCTGTGTGTCTGAGTCTGCTTCTGTTCTGCTTGTTCATTTAGTTTGCTTTTTAGATTCAACTGTTGATAAGTATGTATTTTTTGCCATTTATTGTTCACATTTTTTATCTTTTCTTCTTCTTGAAGAAGACCCTTTGACCATCAGTCCCCAACGTTTTGGCCCCAGGGACCGGTTGCATAGAAGATGATTTTTCCACGGACTGGCGAGAGGTGGGGAAGGTCTCGGGGTGATCCCAGCACATCACACTCAAGCTCACCTCCCGCTGGGTGGCCTGGCCCCTCACTGGCACTGGTCTGCAGCCCAGAGGTCGGGGACCCCTGCCTTTAACATCTCATGTAATAAATGGCTTGGTGACAAGGAACTCCTTTAGCTTTTCCTGTCTGGGAAGCTCTTTATCTGCCCTTTGATTCTGAACGGCAGCTCTGCTGGCTAGAGTCGTCTTGGTTGCAGATCCTAACTTTTCATCACTTTGAAGATGTCTTGCCACTCCCTTCTGGCCTGCAGAGTTTCTGTTGAGAATGAGGCTGACGGTCCTCTGGGAGCTTCCTTGTAACTAACTGCTTTTCCTGATCACATTGTAAACAACCCCGATCTGCCAAAAAGGGAGGGGCTAGCACACATCACACGCAGCATTTCTCCTATTCTGTCTTCATTAACTTCTCCCCGAGTTCCGTGTTTTGTTTGGTTGTGGACAGAGGCACTTGTGCTCGCTTCGCGTCTCTTGCTATGGCTCTGGCGCTGAAGCCTCCCTCAGTTCTCAGCAGCAGCTGGCACCTTCCTGACGCTCCCGACTTCGAGGGCTCTGGCCGGTGTCATGCGCTGGGGGGCAGGGAGCATGCCCGGGCGCGGCCAGACTCGGAGCCTCACTCTGAGGACGTCTTCCGTGCGTCTCCCACCACCTGGTCGTCTGTTTTTGTTATCTCAGAGAAAGCCTGCCAACGGGAGATGCCTATGAACGTTTGCAAGTACATTTTAAACATACAGAGTGTACCCTCATCCAACACAGATCATCAAGTATCTGTTGATGAGACACTCTGAAAGATTATGCTACTGAGTACACAAGATTGCTGTTCAATTAAATGGCGATAATTTAAAAGGACTGATGTTACTGAATCTTTCCAGTTCAGGCTTACTGTTGGCCGTGAGGTTCCAGAAAAGGTTCTAGGTTTCTGAGCTGCATTTACCCCAATATTTCTTTCACTCTTCCCACTCAGGAAGAAAAGTGTAGACTGAATGAAGGCAGGAGGAGGGTCACTTTAAAAACTGGAAAGTCCTCCCAAGACTCGGTGGCTGGTGTCTGAGACTTTATCCCGAGTGCTGGAGAAATGTCTGCCCCACCGGAGGCCCGCGGCCGGAGCTCGCTCCCTGCCGGATGTGACTGTCCTGGCTTACCCCTCCCTGCCTTCCCTTCCAGAAGGAACAACCACCTCTTTCTTTCTGGGGTCTAAGCTTCTGTCTTGTCACAGCCCAGAACAGCATCACTACTTAGTGGGAATCTGGTCACAGAAAAGGAAGATTTTTCTTGTGACTGCACTTTCCCTGCATTTAAAACACTAAAAGTGATTCATATGCACCTAGGACTTACTGCTATTTGAGTGTCAGAATTATATCTCAATAAAGCTGTTTTAAAACTTTTAAGAGTGTAATGTAGTTGAACTAAGCCCTGAACAAGGTCTGTGCTTACCCTTCTCTGTCGCCCCCACCGCCCCAGACCCGCCCGGGAAAGGCGTCCACCCCGTGACTTCCATTTTCGAATGCGCAGCCATCCGGTGGCTGGTGGCTGGTGGCTCAGCAGCAAACCCCACCGGTGTGTCTGACGTCTGACTTGGCTTTTCCCGTTGAGATGACACCCCTGTGCCGTGCTCCACTTAAACACTGAATATTATGAATATCAAAGCTACGAATTTGCTTTTTTAAATTTTCAAAGAAATGGCGCAGCTTACCTTTCGAGCATTTGGCATTTAATTGCTGCGTTTGCGCTTCTCCTCTCTCACACTAACTTCAGCCCCCACCGCTTTGTCTCCCGTGCACAGGTGCTGCTCTCCTGCTCCCACGTGTTCCACAGGGTGAGTTGCCCGTCCTCGCCGTCGCCCACGGCTGCAGGCCACGGGCTGCCCTCCCCCGAGACTCCCCAAAAGGGCATTTCTGTCCATAATGACCACCTGTAGCCAGAAGTACGACATTGGGCTGCAGTACAATTCATCCTGGTTAGGAAAACCGTGGACTTAGGTGACGAAGGAACACGAAGTTTGTCTAGCGGACTGTCAGTGACGTCCGTCAGAGGGAGGGACGGCCCGCACCCTGTGACTGACGCAGGGCACCCTGGATGCAGCGCCCTCTGCCTTTACTCGGCCTGTGTTCAGGGGACTTGATGTACCCACTGTGCACTCTTGTAAAACGCCACGTGGGGCCAGCTGCGTGCGCAAGGTGTTAACGTCTGACGGAACTTCTTCACGATCTAAACTGCACTGTCTCACAATTAGGAGACAAGAACACTACAATTACATTAGAAGTAAAAACGTTGTTTGCACACACCCGCTCGCAGAGACCTAAGTGCGATGTTTCTCTTCAGGCGTGCCTTCAGGCCTTTGAAAAGTTCGCAGGCAGGAAAACCTGCCCCCTCTGCAGAGAGAGCCAGTACCAGACCCGAGTGATTCATGACGGGGCCCGGCTGTTCAGAGGAAAGTGCGCCACAAGGTGAGGGGGGCCCTGCCCCGGGGCCGCTGGTGGCGCAAGGACCGCGGCGCTGACAGCCCCTCCCCGACACCGCGCCCCAGGATCCAGGCCTGCTGGCGGGGCCACGTGGTCAGGAAGTGGTACCGCGACCTGCGGAGGACGCTGCCGCCCACCGATGCCAGGCTGCGGAGAAGGTTCTTTGAAGAAAAGGTAGGTACAGACCCTTAACCCTCCAGAAAGTTCAGTGTCTACCCTTTCAGCCGTTTTTATATGTTATTCGGCTTGTTTAACAGTTTTCAATCACGTGTCCCATGCAAAAAGGACAGGCGAGGCAGAGTGGGGGGAGGCAGCGAGGCCGGGGTTCGAACCCCGGCTCAACCCTCACCAGCGCTGTGCGCCAGGCAGGCACCAGCTGCCCCGCCCCGCCACCCCTCCCTGCGGAGCCGCGCTAAGAGGCGGAGCAGCGCTCACAGCGGGTGCCGGGAAGCGGGCACTCCCGGTCCCCGTTCGCGTGCTGCTCCCGCTCCTGTCTGTCCCGGTGTCGCAGGGCGGCGGGCGTTGGGACGGGGCGTCAGCTCGGACCCTCGGGTGGAGCCCCGCGGTCACGTCCCAGGACACACCGAGTTCAGATCCCTGCCCTCCATTTGGGGCCGTGAGCGACAAAAGTGAGCCATTCCTCACCACCCAGAGGCTCCTCCATCCCAAGCCGCTGCTGCCCCATGCTTTGCGGGGGCTCACTCACGGGCTCCTGGCTTCCTCGGAAGCCCAGAGGACCTCCTCCGCCGAGGTGCCCATCCCCGCGCCCTCACGCCGCCCCCCGCTCGTCGCCCCACTGGCCGCGAGCACAAACACCTGCAGAACAGACCCCACTGCACACACGGGAGGCCCGCGCTTCCCATCAGGCCCGACGCCGCCGCCGGCCTGCACCCGCCCCAGCCGCGCGCCGCGTGCCTCCGTCCGTGCCTCCGTCCGTGCGTGGGAGCAGAGCCCAGAGGCTGGCTTCCGGCTGCAGGCCGCTTCCGAGTCAGCCACTGAGTCTCCAGCAATTTCGCGATTCTCCCCACTTTTCCAACTCGATGGGACTCACTTTCGTGAGCCATGGGCACAGTGTAGGGAATAACGAGCTGTGATTTTAGCCTGCAGTTGTAAAATGCCCATGTGTGCTAATGGAATCTGAATCTCACGTGACCCAGGGTTCCACACACACCCCAGACCACAGGGAAGCATCACGGCCACAACACAAGGGACCATGCGGGGAGAGCCTGTGGCCGTGCACTGGAGGGCTGTGAGCTGCCAGGGCAGAGGGCAGAGGTCGCTGAGGAGGGGGTGCCCAGTCTCAGAGCGCCTCCGCAGACCCCCTCCAGCTTCCAGGGAGAAAGAGGAGTCCTCCCGGCGGGACGTCTGCTGGGCATCTCAGCCCCGCCAGCCCCATGCGCCCTTCGTGCAACGGGTGCACGGGGACCAGATGCCGCCACCTTTGCACGCTCACACCAAACACGCTGAACCCACACCCAGTCATGAGAAAACACGCCACGAGCGAGTCCAGAAGAAGGAATGTTCCGCAGCACAGCGAGCTCCGACTGCGAAACACTGAGGCCACAGAGGAGAGGCAGCTGGGGCATGTGCCACAGCGGAGCCACCTGGGGCCACAGCACCACCCCAGACCAGCAGGGAGGCGGCAACAGTCCTCACTGCCCACAGCCACTCGATGTGGACGGGTTAATTTCTCCCATCAAAAGGCTACAAGACTCAAAGGCAGGCGAGCAGGTTACAGGCTGAAGGGCCAAAGGTGCGCGGCCCGCGAGGGGCGCCCTGCAGCGCTGAGGTCACGCGCAGAGCGCAGGTCGCAGGGCGGGAGCGCCCTCGTGCGCTTCCAGGGCGCCTCCACCAGGCAAGACGGGCTTCGACCCAGAAGCTCTAGCAGGCGGCAAGGCCATTATGCAGGATGAAGGGTCAGTTCCAGAGGATGCAACAAAAATGAACTTGACAGATTAGAGCCTTCAAACTCCCTAACTTAGTCTGAAGACCCGGAACCACGGAATTCCTGGAAGAAAAGACAAAAGTCTCCTTGACGTTGATCTTGGCAATGAGTTTTTGGCTATGATGTGAACAGCAAAAGCAAAAACAGCAAAATGAATAATGAGTGAGTAAACAAATGGGAGCGAAAAGCTTCTGCACAGCAAGGAAGGAGCGGCCGAGTGCCCGGCCGCCTGCGGGCAGGACTGCACCGGCAAGCCCTGTGCCTGACGGGCCGATCTCACACCACGCAGAGAGCCCCCGCAGAGAGGCCACGGCAACGGGACAGGCAGGCTGACTGCAGGGTGGGCTCGGGACCCAGACGGACGTCTTTCCGAGGGAGACATCCGGACGGCTGGCGAGCACGTGAAAAGGTGCTCCCGTCACTCGTCGTCAGGGAGACGCACACCACACCACACTGAGCCTGCACCTCCGCCATCGTCGTGTCTGCCATCGGAGACCGGAGACCACCAGCGCTGGCGGAGACGGGACACGTGTGCCGCGTGCGGGGGCGTCAGCCAGCTCAGCCACTGTGGAAAGGGCAGGGATGTTCCTCAAGAATCAAAAACAGAACCGCCACATCATCCAGCAACCCCGCTCCTGGGACTCACCCCAGGAACTGGGGTCGGGGTCTCAAAGGACCCCAGCACCGCGTGGCACCGTGTCGCACCGCCGCATGTTCACAGCAGGCGACACACGGCAGCCGCGTGCGGCCCGTCCACGGTGAGCGACGGCAGCGGTGAGCATGGCGGGCCGGCCGCCAGAGTCCAGGCTGCTTTTTGGCCGGGAGAGGGGGAGAAAGCCCACTGTCGGCAACGCCGTGGACGGCCCCTGAGGACATCCTGCTCACAGCCTGCAGGGCACCCCTCACAGGCGAGGCCTACGGTCAAACCCACAGGAGACCGGCAGCTGCCGGGCAGACGCCGGCCGGGGCCACCCTCCCGGTCACGGACCGATGGGCTCCGCAGCGCTTCCCATGCTGGGAGGTCGCTGAGATGGCGCCCCTTCGGTGCTCTCCCCACAGAAAAGCGGCGGTGACTGTGGGGGGTGACGGGGCACCAGCTGACCCCACGGTGGCAGTCACTTCAGGGTGTGAGCGTCCTGCACCATCGCGTCCTTTGCCTCAAACTCACCCACATTCTGCTGGGCTGGCCGAAGTGTCCAGTCAGTTCTGTCTGCAGAACAAAAGGCACATTTCATGTTCACCAGTAACTTACTGATTTGGGTATTTTGAGTACACCGGCTATCTCCTGCATGGCATAGTGTTGATTACTCTCAATTACTGTCTCGATGTGATTGCCATAAGCTTCAGTGGTCTTCCCAACCAGGGAGCATCACCCAGCAAGGAATCTCCAGCACGAAACTTCGCAAACCACTTCTGTCTGACACACTCAGTCAGTCACAGCACCTTCTCCAGACACTGCACAAATCTTATGCGTTTCCACTGCGTTTTTACCTTTCTTGAGACAGTAGAGCATAATATGCTGAAAATGTTCCTTATTTTCATCCATCTTCAATAGTAAAATGGATGCACAGAAATTCACCAATTTTGGTGTTTTTTTTAAATACATGCTGACATGAAGTTGTCACAATACAATCTAACAAAATTGTTTCGAATGAAGTAAAGACAACTAAGCACAACTAGAGCCATCTTACAGGAAAAAACAAACGAACTTTTTGGCCAACCCAGTATGTCATTTAAAATGAAAAGTCACAGGTGAAGATACGTAAAGTGAAAGTGTAATTCCTGGTCTGGGTCTCTCATTTAGCCTCCTGGTTTTCCAGAACTAACATGTACACTCAAGTCCAGCTTCAGAAGAATCAGTGCCCATTTAAAAATAAATGAATTCCACAGCCAGAACACGCAATGGCCCTCCAGACCCCGAAGCTGGGTGACCGGCTTTGCGACCGGCTTTGTGACACAGTCAGCGGACACTCCTGCAGAGGCGTGGCCCTCAGCTCAGCCTGACCCCGGTCTCTGCACGTGCCGGCCCCCTGCCGCCACCCCCCCACCACCAAGTGCGAGGAACCACCAGAGATCTAGGCCCAGCTTCAGAAGCTGCAAAGCTCACGGAGCAGGGTGTGTGGCAGCTGGCCGGGTCGGGCGCGGCCAGCCCCCGAGCGCCTGGGGACGGCTGCAGGCTCTGGCCTGGGCTGACGTGTGCGCCAGCAGCCGCGGTCCTCAGCTGTGTCTCCATGCTCACCATCGGTGAGCGTTAAACCCGAGCAAATTCATCGTATTTCAGCCTTAAAAACTGCAAGTGCACACCCCTAGGAGTCAGTCACGTGACACACCCTGTAGCGACGGGGGCTGCATGGCCCCCCGCAGCCCAGGACTCAGACGTGGCAGCAGGGCCTCCCTCCTCCCAGAAGCCTGAGCACCGTGGACCCCACCGCCCCAGACCGCTGGGACTGCGGAATCGCCTCGGAAAAGCAGCACTGCTCACCCCGCAGAGCAGGCCTGCCTGGCCACACACTGCGGGAGGTGACTGTGAAGACACCGCCACACAGAACTTTCGCTCCACTGAGTCACTTTTCTCCTCCCCGGCAAGTGGGTGGAAACTTCTCTGCGGTACTTGGGAACCACTGGGTTAGACCAGCGATAAGTTACCTTCGGGGAAAAAGTCTAATCAATCGGGGGAAAAGCAAAGAGGGATAATAGGGAGCTATTTTTAGGCACAATAAATTAGGAAGTGCTTGTTTCCTTTAAAGTTTCAAGAGCTGGAGAAGATGGATATGTTTTTAATACCCTAGATTAGATTAGCTCAGGCCATTCTATTTTTACAAGTCAATCTGTCTTCCCGTGAAAGAACTGTGGCCTTGCATTTTCCCTCTTCTTACAGGGGATTAATGAAGTCTCTCCTTACTTGGGTGTTCATGTATCTACCGGGTGTTAACTAATTAAAAACATACAGAGGTCGCCTTTCTGCGAACGCTACTGCTTCCCTGCACAGAACCCCTTTCCGCAGACTTGCCTTGCTCTAAGATGTCACTGGCACACTCCCGACAAGACTAAAGCAGAGCAGAGGGACACCGTTTCTTTCACAGAGACGGCAGTCCTGGGCTGAGAACCCGCAGGTGGCTCAGACGCCGAGTTCTGCACCGCGAGTGAGTGTCGAGAGCGGACCTGGAATCAGCAGTGCCGTCAGAGGGGCCCCGGAGCTGCAAGGAGAACGCGGCGGCCCCGCGGCAGTCCCGGGCGCGGCGAGCTCAGATCAAAGCCCCGGAGAGGTCGAGGGGCTGCGCGCTCACGCCCGTCAGCAGCGTGCACAGAGAGGCCAGTGCTGCCCAGAATGCAGCGGTCCGTCGGCCGCTGAAAGCCTTTGATCCTTATCTGGAGGTTCTGCTAGTATGTCATATAATTGAGGCATGGTTTTTTATGGCTGCAATTAAAACTTTTCAAATGCATTATATTATCTCCACCCAACCTGAAAGTCCTGGCCGTTGTTTAGAGAGTTAGTGATTTGTCAGAGCCTGGCCGGCTTCAGGGGCCGCCCGCTCCCACACCCTCCCGTGAGATTTCTCTTCCTTTTTTCATTTACATCTCACCAAACAGCGTAATGGTCTGAAAGTTTGTTTAGTCCTTCGAGCTCCTTTATCACACGGAGATGGCAAACATTCTGTTGCTAACTTGAAGTGGCTCCAAGCAGCAAGACTGCAAGGATATTAAACCAGCAAAAGCTTATCAACTGATTCATTGATACGCTGTAAATTCCAGGCTTTTCATTTTGCTTTTGAGGGCGGCCCTAAGTCAACACATTAGTGAGCAATTTGCTGACACCAAGACGGATCGCTCCGGAGGCCTCCTGGGCAGACAGAGTTCACCTGGGCACGTCTGAACGTTCGGCCTGTGTGTCGCTGGGAACGACCAGGGGCCGCTTCACATGTCAGCAGCCCGGACTCTTAACCCCTTCCCAAATATCTGAGACGGGAGGCTTGAAAGGAAAATATATGACGAAGGTCATTCTCACTGAAATGGGAAATTTCACGTATGTTGTCTACTTCTATAGAAAAACACTGACCACTGATTTACTAAAAAGTAGCACTCAGGTGTCTGTTGGCCGGGGCTGCCGAGAGGCGCTGGGTCTCGCCCTTCGTTTACTGAGGGCGTCTGACCCATGGAACAGCGAGGGGGTTAGCAAAGGCAGGTGGGAGGTGAGCAGGTGGGAGCTCGGTATTTAAGGCATATTTCATGAAAGCTACACTTAGCACAGAGCTTTGAAGTGGCCACAGTAGATAGTCAATAAATGTACTTAACTTTGTAAAGTATCTCCCTTGCTAGCTCTCCAACACTCGAAGCTACGAGCGTGAAGACACTCACACCAGCTCACGTTGGGAAACTTGCCTGAAGCGCACACTGAAGGCTGCCCCGTACACTTACTAACACGCTAACATCGAGGTTCTGTTCTAAGCTAAACACCCATCTTGTAGGGCATCTCCAAAGGGGCAGTCACCTCAAAACCTCCGCACACGTGGTTACTGCTCAGCCCCGGAAGGAGTGTCGCGCTGCGCCTCCCCCGGTCAGGTGCATTCTAATGCGCTGCCGACCTGCGCTGAAGATCTGTGTTGAATGGTAAAGGCCTCAGGGAATGCGTGAGGCCCGCCCTCGAGGCCAAGGACCTCCTTGGGGCAGAGAAGCGCACACCGGCAGGAGGAAACAGCACCCGGCGTGAGAAGTGCCAGAGGAAGGGCCGGGGTGCCCTGCGAGTGGAGCGCGGAGCTCACTTCCAACCCCAGCACGCGAGGACAGACGCGCACGAGTCAGGAAGGCGGACGGAGAGGAGGCGTCTGGACCTGCGGACTCGCGCAGGGAGGCAAAGAGGGCGACCGGTGGCACGGGCCCCTAGGCCCGCAGCCTCCAGAGGGTGTGCGGACATAATGCTAGATGAAGCAGGAGGTGGGAGGGCCATGCCAGGGACCCCCTGGGCACCAGACGCGCGTCCTGCCGCACGGCCACCTCCCCAGGCACCTGCCTGCCCACCCCGGCCCGGACCAGCATGCCGCCCCCACTGCGGCCTCAGGCCGAGCAAGCAAGCAGCGCCGCGGCCTGGTGGCCCGGGCGGGCACAGACCCCGCCGGAGAGCTGCGATTCCCAGAGCGCTCCGCCGCTGCTTCGCGCCCTGTTCCGGCCTCGGGCGCTCAGGGAGCGAGCGCTGATCCGCGAAGTTCAAGTTGTGGAGCTGAGCCGGAATAAACTGCAACTTAATAGTCTCCAGCCACCACCGCACACGCAGAGAATCGTTCTTTTTCTCATTGACAAAATGTCAGATAACTTAGGATTAAGTGACAACTTCGATTTTTTTATTTTTATTTTTTATTGATTCAATCTTTATTATGTTTCTCCCGTTACCAGTCTCTCTGTGTCCCCCTCCGCCCAGCAGTCACCACACTGTTGTCCGTGTCCACAGTCCTTTTTGTGCCAGCCCTGCACCCCCGGCCTCCCCATCACCACTGGCCTCATCTGCTGTCCACCTATGCGTCCGCCGCTGTGTTGCCTGTTCTGTTCACTAGGTTTCACTTACAGGTGAGACCATGTGGTGTCTGTCCCTCACCGCCCGGCTTAGTGCCCCCAGCATGGTGCTCTCCAGCTCCACCCGCCCCGTCACAGAGGGCGGGAGCTCCTTCTTTCTCCCTGCCGCGTAGGATTCCAGCGTAAATGGAGCACGGTTTTTGATCCACTCAGTGACTGATGGGCACCTAGGCTGCTTCCAGCGCTTGGCTACTGTAAAGAGCGCTGCTGCGAACACTGGGGTGCACAGGTTCTTTGGGATCGGTGTTCGGGGCTTCTTCAGGTACATTCCCAGCTGTGGAACCACCGGGTCGTAACGCAGTTCCATCTTCAGTTTTCTGGGGGGATTGAACCCTGTTCTCCACAGAGGCTGCCCCAGTCTGCGCTCCCACCAGCAGTGCGCCGGGGTTCCCTTTTCTCCGTCCTCGCCAGCACCTGCTGTGTGCTGCTTATCAATGACGGCCACTCCGAGCGCTGCGAGGCGGTGTCTCACTGTGGTGCTCACCTGCGTCCCTCTGACGATCAGGGACGCGGAGCATCCTGTGCGCCCTCCCGGGAGGCGGGTCTGCTCAGGCCCTGTGCCCGCGCTGTAACTGGCTTGCTCTCTCTCTGGCATTGAGTTTTGTGAGTACTTCATAAATTCGGACAGTAACCCCTCACCAGATGTCTCAGCCAGGAAACAGCTCCAAACTACCTGTTGGTCGGAAGAAACTGGACCAGAAGCCGGAACACACTGAGAACTAAACTGAGAGGCTGGCCGGGCCCAGCCAGAGGAGACCAGCCGGAGGAGACCAGCCGGAGGAGCGCAGCCCAGAGGAGCGCAGCGGGCCCGCACTGGGCCGGCCAGCGGGGAGACCCCGTCCCACAGCCACCTGCGGCCGCGAGCTGCCGCGCTTCGCCCAGAGGGAACCCGACATGCGGCAGGAAGTCCGGCGGCGGCGCCAGGGTTCGCAGACCTCGGGCCTGGGGGAGCGGGCGCCCCCCAGGAGGGGATGGGGACGGGGGGCCGGCCCGGGCAGCGCCATCGACAGCACCCGCGCGCAGGGCGCCCGCCCGCCTGCCCGAGAGCACGTGCTCACCGTGCCCTCGCTGCGGCGCAGGGCCAGGAGACTGCGGACGCCGTGTGGGCGTGTCAGCGCCGTGCGTCGCCCCTCGGGGCCCAACCGCGGCAGGGACAGCGCTCACCGCGCAGGCGCAGAGGCACCGCGCGCCTCCAAAACCGCACGTTCTGAAACCTTCAGCTTCTGGGAAGCCCCGTCAGAATGTGGGGGCGGGGCGTCCCCCACCCCGACCCGCCTCTTACCCGAGATCATGGGGGTTCTGACAGGCCTGCAGCGCAGGACGTGGGCCGCAAGGCCCCGACGCCGCGCTCTGGGGACACGACCGGCGCTCGCCCCCAACCTGACCGACGCGGCACACAGCCCCGCCCGCGCCCCTCCCGGAGTCACCCACCTCGGCCACGCTCCACGGCCAGCCGCGTCCTCTTGGGCACAGCACTGAGGGGCTCCCGCGCCGCCGTCCGCCTGGGACTCCACAGGACGTGTCCGGCCCCAGGTCATTTCAGTCCCCGACAGGCACAGCTGACAGCTGGGGGCGCCAGAGCGACGGGGCCGGAAGTGCTGCCGCTGCCGCTGGTGAGGAGGCGGCCCCGCCCAGCAGGTCGTCCTGCAGTGATGTCCTCCAGACCTGACGTGACGTCCCTCCCGACCCGACGTCTCTCCATACGTGACGTGAGCGTGCAGCCGTCATGTGCGGCAGCAGCCGTCACGTGCGGCGGCAGGCAGAGAGCAGGGCGCGCTCGCGCGGCCGAGTGGAGCTGCTGGGCCCAGGCCTGCGCGTCCCTGTCCCCGGGCGTGTGACCGCACCGCGACCCCGTCACATCCAGTGCGTATCCTTGAGGACGAGAAAGGCCACTGGTGCTGACGGCCGCACCGCTCCACGTGCTCCCTGCACCGTTACCACGCGAGCGTGTGCTCTTCGTGTGTCACACAGTCGGCCGCGCAGCGCCGTGTGGGTTGCACGGAGGCCTCAGCAGCAGGTGCCTCCACCGCCATTCATGGTAGATCGGCCTTCAGAGGTCTGACGAAGGACTGGCTGCCTCTCGGACGACAGGGCCCCTGCCCGTGAGGAGCCATCGGCCTGCGCTGTGGCAAAGGGACAGCCACGGCCTGCTGGTGCCTCCAGCCCCGGAGGGAGGCCGGCCCGGATCGGACGGGCTGAAAGCACACCAGGCACACGGAACGTCAGGGCTCGACGAGGAAGACCCCCGGAAAGTGTCCCTTTCGTGGCCCGTTCGATCTGACATTGTGAAATGATCACGCCCCGGGGTATGATGGGTTAAGTAAAAACATCATTAAAAATAACGTCACCTCTTTAAACCCTTTGTTAAGCCCGGCCCTGGGAGTTTTACGATTGCCGATGGGGCGGGTTCCGTTTCTCTGGGCGGGGCCTACCTGGAGGAGCTCGAAGTCTTACAGTTCAGGAAGTTCCAACAACAGCCGGGCTCGGGAGTTGTTTTAAGTGCATCGTACACCTTCGCTCTGTGCCTCCCCCGTGCGCCCCCACTGTTTCCAGTCTGTCTCGTGAGATCTGCTCGACAGCGAATGCCTGCCCCCCCCCCCCCACAAGCCAGGTTTGCACAACTGAACCGCACCGCCCCCCCGGACTCCTGGAGCCCCCGCTTCACAGCCTCACTCACCCGCCTCGGTGCTTCTGTTAATGCAAACATCCCCCCCAAATCCTGCAGGACTCACGGGAAAAGGGGCAAACCATCGGCAGCCAAAACACTAACGGGTACAACCCATCTCCATAAAAAGCCTAGCAAAGGTGAAGACATGTTAACTTTCTAGTAAACCCGTATCGATAGGACTTCACGTTTTTAAAAGGAGGGGGAGTGACGGCCTCCTACCGGAAGGGCAGGGCATATGCAGAAGGGTTGGAGGCTTCCTGAGAGCAGGGTGAGTAAAGATTCCCAAATTAGGGCCCGTGGCCAAACCTGAGTCCAGAGGAGCCTGAAGGATGTCAGGTTGGACTGCTTTGCCTTAGCGACTGTCACCTCATAATGGCACAAACACAAGCCGGGGGCGGGGGGGGGGGGCATCACCCCGGCGTCCACTACCTGCATTATCTAGAATTGTTCCACGTTACTAGTCAGAGGAGCAAATTCAACCCGCAAACCCCTGCTGCAGCCGGGTCGGCCTTGGCTGTGCTTGTGCTGGCAATTCCAGCTCCTGCCAGCAGGAGGCGATAGCACCCCACACAACTCGCTGTCCAGTTAAATCATCTGTCACAAGGTGTCTCTGCTTCTCTCTTGGGTCAAAATGATAGTGCTTTATAGAAAGAACTGAGCTTGGGGGACCATTAGAGACCGTATCTAAGCACACTACCATCAAAGCAAACTTTCTAAAAGTTAGAGATGAACTGCAATATGCTGCCCCCATGTCTCTGCTAGCAGTAAAAAAGAGAGAATTTTACATCCTAGAGATCTGGTCTGTAGCAAAGGGGCAGACAGCCGCCCGGCACTTGCCTGCATCGGCTTCTGTCCAGAGATCTGTAAGGTTCTTAGGCCGTGTGGGCTTTCAAAGCGTGATTTCAGAGCTCGGCGCGAACAGACTGGAAAGCTCGCTGAACAGGTGGTAATCTTTCTCTTGATTTCCCTTTTCACACTAACGTAGTAATTCATAATCTGCAACCACAGTGGGAAGGCGGCTGGCAAACAGAGACCCACGCACCAGCTCTGGTCACCAGCTGTCCCCGAGTGGGAGGAACTGTAGCACTGTGCCACCACCATCCTCCTCAAGCGACGGTGAAGGGCGCCAGGGCAGGATGACATACGGCCAATTTCATAAGATTGTAGCTCCTTTCTCCTGTCCACTTTTAATGTCAGCGTTTTGCTTGCTGACAGCCACCAGAGCGGACAACCAGGTGGCCTTTTGGGTGATCTCTCGGCATAAATTTCCTGGGTGTGGGGTTCCTGAGCAGAAAGCCACGTGCTGGCTTCCCAAAAATATCATTCGAAGGCAGAGACCTGCAGGGAGTCGGTGCGGAAGGTCATGGGGACTCCAGAAGGTGTTTCCCTCCCCCTCCCCCGCCACCGCCTCCCCAGGACCCCGAGCTCAGCCGGTGAGCAGCTCCTGCCCTCAGTTCACAGAGATCAGCCGGCGCATGCTGTGCTCCTACCACACCGACATCGACGAGCTCCTGGCGGAGATCGACCACTGCCTGGCCGTCAACCGCAGCGTCCTGCAGCAGCTGGACCAGCAGTGCGGCCGCAGGCTCACCGACGACGACTGGCAGAAAATCCAGGCGCAGGTAGGCTTGGCTCGGTGACCGGAGCAGCTCGGCCACCGGGGGTTGGCGGTGACCGCGGAGGGGACCAGGGACCCCTGGACCTCCGCCGCCTGCTCTGGGGTGGCTGCAAGGCCCTCCGGTTGGGGATTCTGCTTTGAGGACGCCGATCTGGGAGCGGTGGAAACACCCAAGGGCGCAGCCCCGCTGCGTGTCCGCCCCCCACCGTCTCCTAAACACAGGACGCTTTGTAATAAAGTGTTTAGCAGCCCCGCTGAGCTGCGTCTTCTGGAAAAGGCCACCCCGTTGCTTCCAGGGAAGCCTAGTCACCAACCCTCGGCACGTTCCAAAGGACTGCCTTTCGATTTCCTAGCACAGGCTGTTACTCTCCCCTTTCACTTCCCACACGACCGGCACACATTCGGTGTCGGGGACACAGAACGACCTTGTTCTTTGCAGAGGGCCCGGTCTCTCGGTGCACTGTGCTCTGACCGAGGCCGACACCGGGCGCCCACGCACAGCTCACACCTCCCCTGTGTTGCAGGCCCTGCGCCGGGACACCCACGAGTGCTCCATCTGCCTCACGCCACTGTCCGTGGGCCCCGGCGGCCCCTCGGCGCGGCCCACGGCGCTCCTGTCCTGCTCGCACATGTTCCACCACGCCTGCCTCCTGGCCCTGGAGCGGCTCTCCTGGGGGGACACCTCCCCCTTCCACGCCTGTCCCCTCTGCCGCTCCTGCTACCAGAAGAGGGTTCTGGAAAGCTGAGTTCACAGGAAGGAAGAAATCCCATCGTTTCAGGGCAAAGGGAACCTTAATCTGGGATGAATCATGGGAGTTTGGGGTTGAGCACTACAGTATAAGCCGTTCTGCAGTGAAGACAATGTTTAATACTTGCACATGGGAAGCATAACTATATTTTAAAGCTGACAACTGACCCGGTTTTCATCTTTAGAGAAAGAAACTTCAAGTCCGTGAGTTCAGTCAGTCGAAGTAAGCGGGGACGGCTGGAACTGGGGTTTCTGAGGCCCCGGGCCTCGCCCACCTGCCGCGCGTCTGGCGGGCCGCTGGTGCCGCGGGACCGCACGCGCCTGCCCTCTCCCAGGCCGGCCGGCCGGCTCCCTGGCCAGCTCACGAGGCTCTGGGCAGCACCGGGGCCGCGGCTACCGCCCCTCACGGGTGTCTGACCGCCCAGGGCCTCGTGGCCCCTCCACCACTGGAACTCTCACTCTGTAGGAACTGTGTTCCTTCTTCGTGTGACAAGTCCCTCTCGGTGGCACTTGTGTGCATAAACCCAAGCATAAAAATAAACTACTTGGCACTAGGAGACAGTCAACCACTTTTTCACGACTCAGGGCCACACTGTTTGAGCTCAGCCTTGACGAAATCCAGAACCTCTTGATGGGAAGACCCTAGGGGCCTCTCCCCAGGACTGGGGTGATGACGATGGCCAGGGACAGTTGTGAGGGTTACACACCCAGCAGCTGCAACAAACGAGGTCCCAAGTCCCAGCAGTGGGATGAGGGGGTGTGGTGGGGTGGGGGCGGGCAGAGGGTCTGCTCTCAGTAGCTGCCACTCACGTCTCCTTCCAGCTCATGGCTCGTGGCTGGTAGCCCAACACCCCCTGTGCCCGGGTTCCCAGTGAGTGCCCTCACCGGCTGGGAACAGCGGGTGGTGGCCTGCAGGCCACGCTTGGGCATCCGGGACCACGTCGCTGCAGCCCCAGCCACCGGCGGCACGAGGCAGACAGCCAGCAGGGTGGGGGACCCACAGGTGGACAAGCACGGGCGTGCCGGTGTCCGGTCCCCAAGCTGTGCGGGGAGGAAGCCCACACGCACCTTCCCGCCTGTTGTTTCTCTCATCCCTTTGAAGCAGCAGCCTGGTCTGTGCTGCTATCGCCCACACCCGTCACTCCTGAGTAAACGCCCGCGCCTGTCACCTGAGGGAGCCCCCGTCACCCGATGCGCAGACTGACTGGGAGGACGGCAGCCAGCACGGAGGACGCCCGGGGCACAGGCCCGGCTGCCCCCACCACGAGGCCCCGACGGGCGAGCCAAGCCGGGGCGCCAGGGCCCGGCCAGCCATGTCTCTGCCCCGCCCTGGAACCCCGAGGGAGAGGCCAGTGGCGCCTGGGGGTCTCTCGGTGGCAGCGGGGGTCCACGGGGGCGCTGTCCCGGGCATCTGAGGCCCTCTCTCAAGTTGCCCACGAGTCCATAAGCTGGCCCACGTCCTTCGTCGGGTCCTCCCCTGCCGAAACGGGCCGTGCTCATTGCTCCTCCCCACCGAGCACTTTCCCGACCCAGGATGAGCCGCGGGAACTCGGGAGGGCTGGCACCTGGGCCGACCACCGCGGGGTGAAGGCAGGGGAGCCTGTGCAGGGGTGACCACCTACGGCCACCCAGTCATTTCCCGTGGAAAGGCCGTCGGGAGCGGCCCGCTCACCAAAGGTGTGAGGACACCCAGCTGCAGCCACAGAGCGATGACAGGATGCCATCTGCTTCTCGTGGCAGCTTGAAGGTGACAACACGGTCCCAGGTCAGGTCCCAGCACCCATGGAGACTCCCAGGATCCCGTCCCGGGCTCAGCCCGCCCGGGACCAAGAACGAGGTGGGGCCGTGAGCAGGGGGCTGGAGGACTCGGCAGAGGGAACTCTGTGGTGCTTCTAACGTCCACCCTAACCCACAGATCCCTGCAGTTGTGTTAAAACCGCGCCTCTACGTTTCCAGGCAGACGTGTGCTTCATTACTACCCGCTGATCCCCACCTGAGGATATGGTTATTGAGTTCAGGGAGCGGGGAAGGGGGATGGAGAAACGCCAGTTGGCTGCTGCCCACAGGCTCCCTGGACAGGGACGGAACCCCCAACCCGGGCGTGAGCCCTGCCTGGGAATCGAACCTGCCACTTCCGGTTTTCAGGACGAGGCTCCGACCCACCGAGCCAGCCCGGCCGCGGCTCTATTACTGTTGCCACCAACCCACAGTTCAGTTCCATTTGATGGGGGAGCGGACTCTGCTGCCACAAGCTCGCACTCCCTGCTTGCCGGCCGGGGCGCGCCGGTCTGTGGGGGCGCAGCGGGGGTCGGCTGCTGGCCGTGACTTAGACCCAGGAGCTCTGTGAGCCAAGGGCTGTGGTGGCTGCGAGGCGACAGCGACTGGGGGTTGACACAGGGACGGAGGCGAGCGCAGTGGGGACGCGGCGCACCTGCGCGGGCTCTGAGCCCCTGGAGAGGAGGCGGGCCTGCTGCACCAACGCCGTGTCCGTGAGTGGGAAGAGCGACGTCTCCCGGAGGAGCCCGCGCCGGGGCGCCCGGGGCGGCACTGCTGGAGACGGGGCCGCTCCGGCCCTTCGACGTTTCACGGCTGCGACACCCACGCCCTGCCCCGCCAAGGCACTGGGTTGCGACTGAACTTCCTATCTGGCTACATCTGAACCTGAAAGGCGTTTCCCCAACTGAACTGCACGGCACTGGAGGCTAAATCGCTTCTCCTGAAAACCGGCCTCCACCTCCGCCCTTCAGACAGAGGGGTCACTCACCTAGTTCTGAAATTTCATAACCCGTGTATTGTTTTTTAAAGATTCTATTCATGTATTCTTAGAAAGAAGGGAAGGGACAGAGAAAGGGAAACATCAGTGCGAGAGAGAAATGTCAACTGGTTGCCTCTTGCTCACGCGCCGACTGGGGTTGAGCCCGCAACCCAGGCCTGCGCCCTGACCGGGAATCGAACCTGCGACCTTTGGGCGTCCAAGACAATCCTCCCACTGTAGCCCAGCCAGGGCTACAACCCATTTTTCAGAGTTTTAGCAACTTCCGCTGATTTTAACTGGACCTTTGTGATTTGCGCACACAGTACTTTGGCTTTGCTGGCGTTCGGAACAGCAGTTTACCTGACCCGACGAAGCGCTGTCGAAGGCCAAGGGCAGGTCTGTGGCTCCCCTTCGGTCAGACGCCGGAGCCGCATCTGTCAGGCTGAAGCTCGCCGTCCGTCAGGGGGTCAGGGAGCCACTCAGCGGCTTGTGTCCAGCGTTTTCAAAAGTAACAGAGCACACAGGAAACACCAGCACACACAACACAGTGAAAAAACACTGTTTCTTAAGTTTCTGTTTCTACAGAGAACTGGGTGTGCGTACACACAGTCGCGACGTAAGATGGTTTCACCCTCTGGCCAAGAAGCTTGGACACGACCGGGACCCAAGCAGCACTAATGCCGTCCGCCGTTCCCAGGACCCCGGATGCAGCGGCCCACCCTGGCCCGGTGGCTCGGTCCCCCCGCGGAAGAGACCGGAAGGGGCAGGCGCACCTAGACCACACGAACAACGAGGTAACTCGGGCGCCGTGCCTCAGGCAGCGGGAATTGGGTCCCCCGGGGCACCCACCACGACGAGAGAAACCCCTTCTTCCTCAGTTTCACCACGAACGGAAACGGAGTAACCTACACGTGCCCTTGAGGTCTGCCCGTGACGGTGTCGGAGACTTGTTAAAACACACGTTCCAGTGCTGATGAGCCAAGGTGTGAGCTCACTTCTGTAGAACTTTAGTTCTAAGACATGTAGTTCACACTGAAGCACCTGGCAGAAACAGATAGGACGGACAACGCACTCAGAGCGAGCTGTGCACACACTCGCCCGTGCGCCCAGACGTCAGCTTTGAAGCAGCATCGCACCAGGCCCTCGACGTTTAGTCAGCACCGTACGCACACTAGTACTTGTTAACTTCCGTGAGGACTCTGCCTTTATCCGTTACACACGGTGCCAGCAAGGAAGAAAGCCCCACTGGGCTTCCAACCACGTGCCCGTGCTGGGGAAGACCAGGGTGACGAAGGCCACAGGCAGGTGTGCGTGCCCTGGGACGGGTGTGCACACACCTGGGGCGCGCCCAGAGTCGGCAGCGAGGGGAGGTCCCGTCTCGCCCGCCGCGGGGCCTGAGGAGCTGACGTGCGTGGGTGTGCGTGCACTGCGCCCGGGTCTGTCTTACAGAGAAGGCACACAGAGCCACGTGAGCATCACACCTAAGAAACACCTTGGAAAGTCATCACAAATGCCATCGTCTGCGAGTTTCATAATTCCAAAATAATTTATTTAAATATGCAGAACCAACTAATGAGAGGAGTTGGCTAGTCCTCCTCGAGACGGCTGCAGCGCCCCCGCCTGTCACCGCCGCGGACACGCTCCCCCGGCAGCAGGGAGGTGGCGGCTCCCTCTGGGGACCGTGGCAGCTCCCTCCCCGGCCACCACAGCCGCTGGGGGGCCAGGAAGGGCGCCCCTCCTCACCAGCACCCATGGCAGGTGCCTGCAGCTGACCCGGCGTGTCCTCGCACGCCCCACGTGGGGGCCGGGTGGCCAGGCGTGCCTGCGTCGGCAGGGCCCGGCCCGGCTGTGCTCGTTGCGGGACGCTGCAGGACGCTGCAGGCTCCCAGAGGGGTCGGCAGTGCTGCCCCCCGGTCCGGAGGGGCTGGGCCGCAGCAGAGGCGCCTGTGCACACAGACCCGAGGGCCACACGGAGGCCGAACGTCCGCTCCGAAGCGCTCAGGCACCTCGAGGGCGCACAGAAGCGCCCCGCTGCCCGTGCCCGAGGCCGGCGTGACCTCCACAGGAGCGCCCTCCTCCCCTTCCGTGGCCTGGTCAGCGCGGAGAACGGACTGCAAGCGAGTCTCAGCAAACAGCAGTTTGCAGCTGACTGGCTTGCCCAGGTCCAACGACCAGAGGAACGAGGAAGCGGCCCGTCCTGGTGAACTCCGTGTGCGGGGCGAGCGCCGGTGGCTTCTGAGTGTCGCCTACACTCGCGAGACGCTCTTTCAGAAGGTGGGCTCGGGAGGAAACGCAGACGCGCACACAGGGCGAGCGTGTGAGCACGCGGACTCGGAACCGCTCGCGGGCTCCGCGCACGCAGCCTGCGGAGCCCGACCCGGACGCCAGCGCGGGGCGACTGCGCTCAGCGCCCTCAGTCAGGAGACCGTCCCGGGACCACTCACAGCTGGACCACGGACGGCCGCCGACGCCGTGCGCTCGTGTCGGACGGGCCACGTTCACAGGCCTGAGGTGTAAACTGGCGAACACAGCGAGGCCGGCCGCGCCCGGCGAGAGAAGGGGTCTCCACCACAGCGCGGTCGGAGGCCCTATGGGGGACAGGAGCACGAGGGAGTGAAAAACTGAGTGTGCACACAGCCTGGAAGGCAGAGTCCGAAGGACTGTGTTCTCCACACCGGCCGGTGTGCCGTGAGGGGGACCGGCCCGGCGTGGGCCCCCGGGGCCCCGCAGTGGCAGCACCCCGTCCTCCCTCCAGTCCCAGCCCCTTGTGGCGTGCGGCAGAGCTGTTTCCTTCCTGCTGGACGGGCAAGAGGGCGCACGGCGGCCGCTGCCGTCCCCCACGCCACCGCACGGACCCAGGGTCGTGCCTTCTGCGCGGCCTCGGCCCCCGTCCCAGCACCAGGGACTCGGCGTGCTGCGTCCTGCACAAAACAGAGGGCAGCCCGAATGGGGGGTCCCCCGGGTGGGGGGTGGCCCGAGTGGGGGGTCTCCCGGGCTGTCTCACACGGGGGCCGTCACTGGGCGTGAGCAGGTGTGGGCGTGGGGCAGGACCCCGCAGGGAGCTCCATGGAGAGGAGGGGGACCCGAGACCGTGGGGCTCCCATGGGTGACGAGGAGGTGACCATCACAGGCGTGTTGGGAGGCCAGGCCAGGTCCCTGGGCTGCGGAGCGGCGCTGCGGGCCTCACAGGACTTTCTGGTGCCCGTTTGCGGACAGCGTGGCTGTTTCTGCGTCCCTGCAGGCTGTGGGCAGGCGCAGCTTGCGGAGCCCTGCGGACAGACGGGAGACGGTGAGAGGGGCGGGGCCGTGGGGAGAGTGACACGGGGCGGCGCCCGGGGGGGTCGGGGGCTGACGTGCTACTGTGGACACCGGCCCGCCCGGCCCGCCCTCAGCAGCCACCCTCCGCCAGCTTCGCCCCAGCCAAGCCACGCTGCCAGGCACCCAGCCCCAGAGAAGCGTGGCCCGTGTCCACGTGAAAGCACACGCAGGACATGCACCACAGCAGGGCCACGGGCTGGAACAGACAGGCGGCGGGACGCGCTGCCCCAAGGGAAGGGGAGAGAAACGCAGCGACCACACGCAACGCTTCACTCCTCAGGGGCACTTCAGAGTCAAGAGGCCCCCGTGGGGGTGACCGTGACCCCCGTCACACAGCGGTCGCTTACGGAAAGCACCTCACGCAGGCCGGTCCCGTGCCCTGGCAGCGGGACAGGACGGGGGCTTCTGGGCCGCGGGGGCTGCACCGCACTAACAAGATGGAGCAGAGAGACGGGCGGGCCCGGCAGCACGCCCACGGGAAAGCCTCGGGACGCGGGGTCCGGGGGCTCGCTCGGGGGTGAGGCCCCCTCTGCCGGCCCCGGAGGGCTGCCCACCGCCACGGGCTCTGTGGGTGGCTGCAGCCGGCCCCGAGCTCCGTGGCCCGGAGCCTGTCACCTGCGCGTCTGGGGCAGTGAAGGTGGGGCAGAGCCCGTGTGACGGTGGGGGGGAGCAGTCCCACACAATGCACTCCGGTCCCGGGGTGGCGCCCCGCTGCATGACAGCAGCCGCCCAGCCCAGCTGTGGGACGAAAGGACGAGGGGACGAGGGGACGAGGGGACGAGGGGAGGGCGTGCAGAGCACCAGCGAGTACATCAACACCCTGGCTGACCCAGCACCCCCTCCTGGGACGGGGGGTTGCAATCGGTTCCTCCCAAAACCTGGGTGCCGCGCAGGCTGGGAGGCTGAGGCACCCCCATCCCCCCGCAGAGCTCAGAGTGCCCGCCCCAGGCCGACCCCCCGGCAGCGCCCGTCCCGGATGTGGGCTTGGCCACCTCGCACGGACACACGGAGCAGGACCCGCCCTGGGATGTGGCCACACAGGCCTGCGCTGGCGCTCCTCTGACCCCGAGTCACCGTGCAGACGTCACGGGGCCCAGCCTGCTCCTGGAGCTCCGGCCACTGGAGCTCCCCTGCCCGTCCGGGACCACATGGCACCGGCCGCCGCCTCACGGGGCAGGCACGACGTGAGGTGCGTGTGAGTGGGGGGCTGCGATCTGTTTTCCTTCCCGAAGGTCCCCTTTCGGAATGCCCTGGGCACAGAGCCGTCCCGCCGCGTGTGAGGTTCCAGCGATGGGAGCACGGGACCCCGACAGCGCTGCCGGCACCGAGGTCCGCGGCGGAGGGCGGGGCGACTCCGACACACAGGAGCAGGAGAGGGTTACCTAGCGCCTTGAGGAGCTCTTCCCGCACGGCGGACGTGAACTTCCTCACCAGGCACAGCGTGGTCACGACGGCGAACAGCAGGTTGTAGGCCAGCACGATGTAGAAGTTCCCCAGCCAGTTGAACCTGCCGAAGTCGCCCAGCAGGTCGAACCTGGTGATCCCTGTGGGGGCACAGAGACAGCCCCGTAACGCCAGGCATGACGTGCGTGCGGGCGGCCCAGCCGCAGCGCAGACCGGACCCCCCGCCCCACCCCGACCGTCCCCCTCAATGCCAGGAACCACGTGCCGCTCTGGGCGGGGGCAGGGGACACACACTGCCACTGCACGTCCCTGCTCAATGTCCCCCTCCCTGAGAGGGCACCTGCCCCCCACCAGAGACGGCTGGGCCCCCGAGGCCCTCTGCCCAAACTCTGCTTCTGCGCTGCACACTCGACCTGAAGCGGCTTCTCTGCTGCCTCCTCTCCCCACCGGGCGCGCACTCTGGACGGACAAACAGGGGCCCGGCCTTTGCACACTGCGGCCCCAGCGCCCAGGGCGACGCCTCGCACACGCTGCACACTTCTGACACCAGCGAGTCAACCACAGGTGAGTCCTTTTCAGGAAAACATCACTCATCCGAGCTGGATGCTCCAGGCTTGCCAAGTCCGCGGCGAAGCCGGAAACGCAGCGTGGCTGCCCCTACTGCGCTGCAGCTACTTAAGAAAACAAATCCTCTTGTTGAAACAGAGAATTCAAATGGCTGCCCGCCCCACCCCACTGGAACGAACGGGAACGGCAAGAGTTTTCCAACCACTGGCATCCTGTCGACGTGCTTCAAGGAAGACAGTAGAGAGCCGTGCGGGGTGGCAGAGAGCAGCGACCACGGAGCACAGTGAAACTGAACCACGCGCCTTCACGGCCTGAGAATGAAGAATCACTTGGACTAAACTCATCTTCACCCTATGAGCCAACTTTGGAACTTAACTCCTCCCCGTCGCCTGCTGCAGGACAGACCCCCAGAGACTGAGGACAGCCCTCCCCTCTGAACGGTGTCACAAGCCCGGCGGCTTCGCCAAGGAGCTTCCTGTAGTCACGTCTGCCCAGGCCAGTGCCCCTGCCGTTGAAGGGCACTAAGCTGCCACAGCACCGCAGGGGAACTGGAGAGTCGCGGAAACACACAGCGAAGTGTCCCCGCGGCAGGTTACGTAGACTCTGTGGGGCTGGTCGCTGGCACTCACACCGCACACAGACAAGACAGACCTGCAATGCGCTTTGTGACAGCAGAGAACCACCAGTTCCAACAGCCTCTTCACACAGCCGGGGCCCTCCCCTGTGAGTTCCTGGGGCACAGACTCCGCACTGGACACCACGGGTGCGGGCCGGGGGTATCGGCCCCCACCCCGACCCCGGCCGTGCTCACCGCCGGGACCGCCCGCCACACGCGCAGGGGGTCGGGGTGGGGCGCCCACAGGGAGCGGAGCGCACACTCCGAACCACGGGGATGGCTCTCCTGGAGCTTCTCCGTGGGCTCAACTTGGTATCTGGAGGGCCGGGGCCAAGACCTGAGCGGACCCCCAGGACCAGGGCGAGGCCGCGCGCCCTTCCGTCCCCAGGACGCTCAGGGCGCCCCTCAGACAGGAACCGAGGAGCCTGCCCCAGCCACGTGCTGACGTGCAAGGCAAAGCCTTACACCGACACGGGGTCTCGGCTGAGTGTTCAAAGCACCTAACCAACGCCGACCGAGGGGGGGGCTGCGCCGGACGACTCAAACCGCTCTTCAGCCCTGGGACCTCCGGGGGGCCGCAGCAAGGGGCCGGGAGCCACGCCGCCCGCCTTGAGAGGCTTCCGCCATGGCCACGACTGAGCTGTGAAACGGGCCTGTGCGTTGAAACGCCACCGCAGCCCACTCCTGGGGGGGGAGTTCTGTGTGCGCTTTGGACCGTGCGGCTGTCCTTCACCGCGGAACACGGAGAGAGTGGTCCCCTTTAGCTCCTGCAGGACGATGGACTAGATGGAGCCCTGATGAGACACGTGTGGATCGGACACCGAGGAATTCACGCCGACCCAACGGCGAGCGCTTCTGTGTTCAGGTCAGGAGCACGTTTTTTAAAATCGGCACTTGTGCCCAGTACAACTGACCAGTCCCCAGAAGGACCTACGGGTGAGAACCGACGCCAGCGAACACCGGAAGGCTGCCGGCTGCCGCTGAGGAGCACGCGCCGGTAAAGGAGGTCTCGGAGGGAGAGCGCAGAGCGCGCCAGCCGCCCTGCTGCTCCTCCACGGGGCCCAGCCGAGCACAGCCCCCAGCCAGAGCCTGCTCCCGCGGAGGTCACCGCGCCCTCCCAACACGCGGCCCGTGGAGCCGCTGCGAGGCCCGGCCAGGTCTAGCTGCACCTGGCCACGCCCCTCTCGTCACCTGGAGGGTCTGCTCTCCACCGAAGCACGGACATCGGATCCCCCGGATGCTGGGTTCCTCACGACTGAGTCTGCAGCAGCGGCGAGCAGCGCTCTGGTGCTTCCTGAAGAAACCAGACTATGGCCTATGTTAATCACGCTTGACTAAAAACACACGGTCCAAACTGCTCTCACAGACCTCTGTGGCAAGTGGTACCTCATAAAATCTACTCGGTGGTAATTTTTCAATTAGTACAATTAGTACTAATTTTGCAATTAGCGCCGTTTTCGAAGGTAAGACGCTACTCCAAAGGCGGTCTAATAAACGGGCCGCACCGCACCAGGCACGTGGAGCTGAAGCTGCACTGCACGCCCACGGGCGGCAACCACGGGAGCAGGCCAATGCTTTCAACATCACGGAACACCTAATGGACTTTTCATGCAGGACTCAGTGTAGTTCCAGCTGATAACTGAAGTTGCCGTCATCGCTGAGACTCTGTTCACGCGACAGAACAGCCGCCGGGCGCTCCGAGCCACCGGGCTCCCTACAACCAGAAGGGCTGGGTGCGCCCCAGGGCCGGCCGGCCGGTGGGAGGCAGGGGACAGAGCGGGGAGAGGACGGCGCGGGGCCGGCATTCGGGGCTCAAACACATCCTCTGTTCTGGTCTGAGGAGCTTTCCGGCTAGCAAATCAAACCCCCGCTATACGGTAGGGTAATACTCGTGACAATCTCTGCATCTCATCTTCTTAAAATCAAAGACTCACTCCTGAAGAGTCAGCAGAGGAATTCCCAGTAACTCAGGTTTGCTTTCCCATCAGGCTGAAGCAAAGCTTCCTCTCTCAGCCCAGAAGCTCCTTTGTGGGGCTGTGAAAAGCCGCGTGAATCCGCTCGGCCCCCGGCAGAGCGGCGAGCGTGCGTGCCGCGGCGCAGGGCACACGTGACCGCCGCCCCTCCCGCACCGGCTGATCCTGTTTGGACAGCTGGGGCCGGCGCTGGTGCGCCCGCTCCGATGGCCCCGTCTTCTGCCCCCTCCTCTCATTTATCTCTACGGCAAACTACTCAGGAATGCAAAGAGCTGATCTTCAAACGCAAACTTCACCGTTAATTTGTTTTCTTTGTATTGAAACCACACTCAGCGTGTCGTTTCTTCCGTAACATCAGCAGATGTGGCTGCTAAGAATTTCAAATTTCAGAGCAGGGAGAGCCGCATCAGTGACCAAGTGGCGAAGTGGCTGCAACACCACAGAGCCAGCTGCCGGACGCCCTCCCACGCAGGACAACCAGCTCCAAGTCGAGCTGCGGACGGCACGTTGCTGGCGTTCTCGAGATGCGCACACGCGAGCAGACGGGGGACAGTGAGCAGCCCGCGAAGCCCTCACGAAGGAGTGGGGACAAGCGAGCCCGTGCGGGTGTGCGGGTGTGCAGAGAGCGGCCCCTCACACGCACACAGAGGCCGCACGCTCCGGGAAAGCGTGGCCTCCCCAGGGGAATGACACAGCGACGGAAGCGTGCGCCCTCTCCGCCCGGGCCCTGAGTAGACAGCGATGCCACGGAAGGGCCAAGTCAAAGCAAGCCACTCGGAGTCTCCGGTAACTCGCGCCGTGGGCCGCGCTGGGGCCGGACGGTGGGGTTTGCCCGACCACCCGGAGCACTCTCGGGCGAACCCTGAGTCTGGAGACCGGACAGAACTCCCGCGGACTCTGCCTGCAGCGACGCCCAGCGAGAGCGGCGCGGACGGAGCCTGCACAGGCGGTGAAAAGGCCTCGTGAAGATCTCCAGCTACTCCCGTGACAGAGAGAAATGCCTCCCTTGCGCAGATAAGCACGATCCTGTCCACTGAAACACTAAGAAAACTTCGGGAGGGCAGGCGTGTGAGACCCCAGAGACCAGGGGCGGCCTCTCCCAAGCCCCCTGCCTCTCCTGGCTGCGTCATGGACACAAAGCAGCTTAAGATAGAGAGATTTTCAGTTTCCTACACCACATACTAAGTTAGAAGCTTTTAAAAGATTTCATGTAAGAAAAATTAGTTTGATATTTTCTAAACATTAAACACTTTCTAAAAAACCAGCTGGGGTGGGGGGTGAGTTGTGGGGGTAAATGCAGACAACTATAATTGAACAACAAAATAATGTAATAAATAAATAAAAACATAACGACAACAAAAAAAGCAGTTTCCTCACTAGAAACTCAGAAGCTTAACTAGTCTAAACAAAAAAGCCCACTGTCTGGAGAAGACAGATTTGTAAACAGCTAAGGCAGTAAACGGACCCCAGGTGGTGAGGGAGCCCTCCGGGGCGGCCCCACACACCGAGGTACAGAAGGAAAGGGCAAAGCAACGCGGAGGAACCACGGCCTCCCCGAAACCGAGTGGGGGAGACAGCTGAGCGGAGACACGGCCCTCGGACGAAGGCGCCCCGCAAACTCACCCAGTGTCCTGGACATCACAGGCAGCGCGGAGCTCAGGACCAAGAGGGACACGCAGTTCCCGATGATCTGGATGAGGGTGCAGAGAGCCGGGCAGGTCAGCAAACAGGTGACAACGGAAACCAGACGCCTTCTGGGAGGGCACTGCACACCCCAGGGACCTACTGCATCCGCTACCTTCCGGAGCCTGCTCTTCACTAGAGTTTAAACGTAGGGAGCAACCTCTGCGCAGGTGTACAGCTCTGCCTGCACCTTCTAGAGCGCGTCTGCAGTGCCGGGCGCTTCAGTCACCGCACACGCAGACAATGCGTGCTGACTACCGACTGAGGTTGCCCGTTTCAAAAGGACCTGCCTGTCGATCGGGCAAAAAAGAACTAACGCAGTCAGTATTTCCAACTCCATCTTTAAAGCCAGCCACTGCTCCAGGTGTGTATGAGATCCACTTCTGACATGTTTAACTACAGAATCTTAATGCCAAACAGCTGGAAGTTCAAAACACACAAATGCAGCAACTCATTTTCAGTGCACACTGTGCTTGCTCT
>CM052549.1:82489379-82547715 GCA_028533065.1 Trachops cirrhosus
TAAGAATGGGTCAGTCCGCCACACTAGGGCGCCCGTCCTTCCGAGTCAGTCGCACGCCCACGTGGACAGGGCCAAGCCCTAACAGCTGAGTGACGTTCCCCAGCCCAGATGTCCCTCGTCCGTGACCACGCAAGCTCTCCTCGAAGTTCTGCCGCCACGAACAGCGCCGCAGTGGGCGTTTCTGCAAGTATGCCCGTGCAGCGTGACCCTCGCTCTGCAGGACGGGCTCCCGAAACTCAGACTGCCGCGGTGGAGGGTGCGGTTCCCCCGGATAAGAGACATTTAAAGTTTACTTCCTTCAAGTGCCACAATTTACTATCATGCCTGAAGCTAATGTAGTAATTTGCGCTCCCACCAGCAGCTTTTGAAAGCATCTGTTTTCCCATCTTCCCCGGCACTGGGTGTCAGGGCTCTTCAATTCCTGCCCGTCTGACTTGGAAAGACGTTTCCCCACTGTGACTTCCTCGTGCACCCCCCAGATGTGGCGGAGCGTCTGTCACGTCCGTCCAGCACGGGCCCCCCATTCGCGTGTTCTGCTCGCTTCCCTGATGGTGTGTCTCCCCATGTTCTTTCTACGGCACCTGCTGAGTCGGACCAGAAAGACCAAACCCCCGTCACAGCCTCACTGTGTCAGGCTCCCCGCGTTTGTCTGCGCCCGTCTGAGTCCTTCTGTCCCTGCAAGACTGGCCGCCTTCCATCGCCACGTGACGCCCCTCCTCGTGTCTGACGCTTCCCTACTCAGATTCTGTCTGTGCCCTGAGCTCCACGCTCTTCTAGTCCCCACCTGCCTCGCTCACACAGAACGGAGAGGCACTCGGATCAGAGACACACGCGCACCTACTCGGAGGGCTGCGCTGCCGCCACGTCCCGCCCCACAAGCACAGCTGAAGCGGCCTCCGCGGCGTCCGGCCCGAGGCGGGGGACCGTCTGCCTGCGCCCTGCTCACCTACCCGGGCCGGACCGGCCTCGGATGGCGACAAACCACCCAGAGGGCCAGCGGCCTCTGCTCTCGGGGACAGGGCATGACGTGGACAGAAACACAGACCCGGAGGCAGAAGCTTCCACGCTGGGGGCCTCTCGGGGGCAAGAGGCACTTTCCCGCCCAGACAGAGGCTGCAGGAGGAGCGCCCTGCCCCACACGGGCCGTGGGCCTCGGGACGCAGGCGCACGAGGAGCCTCGGGGCCCTTCTCCGAGCGGCAGCCCTGCCCAGGTCCCCCGGAGAGGTGAGCGCTGCCCCTCCGCCGGGCACTGGAGACAGGCACCCAGCGCCCGCCCACTGGGGGAGCAGGGGCGTCGAACGCCCTGGACGTTCTCAGGGTGCCCAGAACCCGCATGTGACCGCCTCTCGTGCCACGTACAAGGGAACGGGGTGGGCACAGAGCCGAGACATCCGGGCAGCGTGCCCCCGAACTACTCAGTTTTCACCACAGCTCTAGTTCAGGGTTTCTGGCAGCCAGAGCAAAGAGGGGAACGGTCAAGTTACAAAGCTAGCGGATGTTTCCACATAGCAAGAGTTTACAGTGCGGTGTACAGCACTGTAAGATTGTCAAGTGTCTTTGGATGTAACCGTCTTAGTAAGTCCACTTCACTTTTTATCCCACTCTGCGTGAGTTACACGGTGTGTCTCTGCAGTCAGAGCTCACGTAAGTTCTGCACCTGATTAATAACGAATACAATTCCGACCTGTAACCCCCTCCCTAGACCGGTAAGAAGTATTGTTCCAGCAGCCAGTTCGGTGCCACGGACATAATCCCACGGGCGTCCGGGACTCTGACGGGGGTGGATCGGCACAGACTACGCTGCTGCTGCGGCCGCCACTCTGAGAGCACGAAAGGCACGCCTCCTTTGTGGGCACCATGTCTGCGAACCTCGGGACAAACGCCTAGACCGACCCCAGCATTATTTTCCAAAGGAAAACAACGAAAACGGCATTTCTGAAATGCCGTGTGTTATTCTGGGTAACACAATGCGGGGCACACAGTAGGCAGTTAATAAATGCTGACTTCACACAAACATCAAGAAAACGTCGTACTGTCTTCAAAGAAATCGTGCTTCTAGTGCACGACCAGGCTCTTCGGGAATAAGAGACCTCAGAGGCACTCCCGCCCTCACCTGCACAGCAGCGTCACCCTCTGGGTGGAGCCCCACACGGGAGGAGCCCCTCCCACCGCAGACAGCCCTGGAATGCGACAGGGACTCGCCAACGCCACCACAACACCCTGAAGAGCGGTGCCCTGGCCACCGTCTCAGAACGGTCCGAGCGCTCACGGCAGCTTTGTCTCGTCAGTAAGTCGAACTGGGAGACAAAACCTGTTTGGGCGAGTTGGGAAAAACAAAAAGGGATTCTCCAAGACAACCACAGGCAGCTCATTTAAGGTCAATTTAACGGTATTATTCTGTTTTCCTTCCAGCCTCGACACAAGATTTCCCTACCTCAAAGGAAACTGTAAGAGTATCTATTTGCATTCCCCCAGGTGATTGGCAGTTCAACACCAATTAGTTCAAAATTACACTGTTACTAGCGTGCAATAAAAACAATACCTTTCATCTTCCTTGCATCGGGAAGGATGACTTCAGAGCCAATAACTTTGATCAAGTCAGTATTTTTGATCCTGCCCCACCCGTCGCTTTGGATTCAGGAAAACCGATGGCTAAAGGCAACCTCTCCCGGCTTTCCTCTGAGGCTGGCAGACGCGCATGCCGTGGGGAATGTTCTGATACTCTGTTTCCAAGAAAACAGGACTCCCCAGAGCCCAGCATCTGTCCAACCACTGAGCTGTCCGTGTGTCTTCTCTCCACACGCCAGACAGCCCTGACGGACAGGCACATGTTCAAGGGCGGACACCAACTATTCGGCTTAAAATACACGTGTCTGATTTCTTCGAACAAATCTAAGTCTCCACTCTGGTGTGCAAATCCTCCCAAAACGCGCAGCAAGCAGCACCCCACCCCCCGGACAACACAGCGCCCTGTGCGCAGTGAGCAGCGAGCAGCGAGCGGGGCGCGTGCTTCTAGGACAGATCATCTGCTCGTTTAACTTTTAAGTTTAGCATATACCCAAAAAAGTTGGTTAGAAAACCTGTTACCCAGTAGTAACTCTTTAAACCTGGATTCTGCTCAGCACTGTCAGTGACCAGGGTGCTCTGCAGCACCAAGGAGGGGAAAATCCCTCAAGGCCTGCTGGTCATTTCCAGCCGCTCAGGCAGGCGGTGCGGCTGCTCCATCCCAGACCCCCGACAGCCCGCCGAGCACCCAGTCGCCGCCCTCCCGCGCCTCCGCCCCACGCACGCTCGGCCGGGCCCCCCACCGTGGAGGCGCCGGCCTCACACCCTGCCGCTCCAGTTCTCGTTCTGCTCCACTCGCCACGTGGTGCTGGCTTCACAGCCAGCTTCCGCCTGCTTCTGACACACGCACGAGCACGCGGCTCAGAACACGACCCAGAAACACCAACGCCCAATGTCCAGCACAGCTCGGAAAACGCAAATGCGCCTCCACTGTGGACGACGCTGAGCAGCGGGCTTCAGGAACATCCCGTAGCGCACGGACAACAGGCGCAACTGGCTTTCGCTCGGCTGTGGACACAAGCTCTTGGTCCACGTTAAAGGTCTTCACCCAGATTATCTCCCGAACTTCTACTTCTGCGCATCACTGTGGAGAGCACCGCTCTCCAAACAGGCTGTGGCTGAGCAAGCGGCTCGTGCATGTGAAACGCATCTTGTGCTAACACGCTGGGGCGTTCACGCAGAGCGACCCCTCCCTCTGAACTTCAGAGGCGGGCTGACGCCCGACCCAAAGCTGCGTCATCGTGCGCGACTCCCAGTGCTCCGTCCGTGGCGTGGCAGGCTGGCTTACATCTCTTCAGCCGCATCGTCCCTGTCTGGCAACAAATGGCCTGTCTGGCCCACACTCCACCATCGCTACGAAGTGATGGCAGGCCCCAGAGAGCTGAGTAAACTGCAGCCAGGTACCTCTGGGTCAAACCTTTGGACCCAGGTGCTGATGCCGAGACAGAAACCACTTAAGGAGCATCACCTGGAGAGCTAGGGCTCGTCTCCGACAGCTCAGGAGTCAGGACACGCTCCCACCACAGCAGTGCCGAGGAGGGGGCCAGGCACGGACACCAGACAAGTGGAGAGCAAAGGGGCCGGCTGCCCCACTCGGGAAGGCAGGTGACGCCCCGACGGGACGCCAGCCAGTCAGGAGAGCAGGCGCCCACGCCTCCCTGCACCTCGGCATCACCGCAAAACAGCCTGGCCAACTCAACTCCGTTGTGACCGGCAAGATTCGAGGACAGATGAGGACAGTGCTCCTGAGCGGTCACCGAGTTCTGTGGAAAGGCTGGCGTGCTGGCTCTGCGCCCCTTCATTTTCCAGAACACAAAGGGGTTACACCCCGACTCTGAGCAGCAACGAAACAAGTGCACCTTGTGCGCCCCTAAGAATACAGGATTAATCCCGCTCCGGTGGCACAAGGCTGCAGAGATTAGAATCAGGCAGGGAAGTAATTGCTACCGAGACTGATACACTAACTTTTTATCGTGAAGATGAAAATACACCTCACAAAACTGCACTGAATCATTAAGTTCAAAGCCTACAACACTTTTACATAAAGCACATTAAAAGAACGGTGAAGGTTTTGAACTTCAACAACCAAAACGCATTCCTAGTCATTATGGCACTTCTAAGTTGCCCCTACACCCATCGGCTACACTCACAAAAGCTAATTACTTCAATTAACACTCCCGCTTAAACGTCCCGCCTCCCTCCCTCCTCATGTGGGCGGGCACTGCAGAGGACTGAGCTGCAGTCCAGCAGCCCAGGGAAGGGCCCTCCTGCGGGACAGCCCCTCAGAGGCCCACAGAGCTCGGCCCCGACAGCTCCCGCCCACTCAGCCTCGAGAGCCCTCGGTCCCGGCTCCTCCTGGGGTGGGGGGGTCTCCAACACGGCCTTCCCTGGGCATCCGTCCCTGAACCTCTGTCTTCCGCATGCCCTCCCTCCATCACTCCTGTGGGGAGACGACCACCCGGCCCCAGGCATCCCTCGCGCCTGTGTCGGGCAGGGGCAGAGACCGAGGCCCAGGAGGGGCCGGCAGGAGCCCCCACGCGGTGGGGCCCTGCCCTGGCATGCGGCTGCGGCTGCGGCACGGGGCAGGGAGGCCGGACGGCTGACGGCGGGCAGCACTGTGGGACTGGGAGGTGGGGGGTCGGGGCGGAGGGGGCCAGGGACCGAGTCCACAGGCTCCCTAGGCCGGCGGCGGCCGAAGGGCAGCAGTGAGCGCGTCCGGGGGCCCTGGGGCAGGAGGGGACGCGGGACGGACAAGTGCAGGGAGACCACAGGCAGGGCCGGTGTGGGGCAGGGACGGCCCCTCAGGACACGGGCTTTGGCAGGGACTGGAACAGGGCGCAGCAGAGGCCGCGGAGGGGGCGCTGTGGGTGCAGGACCACAGGGCGCGTGCAGCCCCGCGGGGAGTGGGCTGCAGAGCAGCTGACGGCCGGAGCGACCGCCGATGGCAGGGCTGGGTGGCCACCCTGCAGGGGCTCGGGGGACGTTCCCAGGCACGGCCGTCACCCCGGTGGGCACCACTGTCATGGAGACCACAGCAGGTGGGCAGGCGGGCTGACCCAGGACGGAGGACAGAGCCTGGGGAGCGGTCACTGGGCGGGCGGGCCGCGTCGGGTCGGGGTCTGGGCTGAGACTCGAGGCGTGCGCAGACAGCCCGGGCGGACAAGAGGACCACTGCCGGAGCCCAGGAGCAGGATGAGGGTGCGGGAGAAGCGGCGGGTGCTGGGCGGGCCGGACCTGGAGGCAGGCTGGGCGCGGGGAGGTCTCTCTGGTGGCTTAGGGTCCCACCTGAGCCAGTCCACCAGGACAAACAGCAGCACCCCAGCAATGGGCTGGCCGAGAGCGGGGAGGCAGGGGGAAGGGGGGCCTCCCCACAAAGACTCGGAGACCGCCCACCACCACAGCTCAGAAGTGGTCTGTGCTGGCCTTACAGGAGACAGAAGCTGCGGAGCTCCAGCCGCCCCGCCCTCACGGCCCCGCCCCACGCGGGCGCTGCTGTGCTGGGGGTGGGGGTGCAGGTTTGCTCCTTCTGGCCTGGTTCCCTTTGCACACACATCAGCCTCCTGGCAAGCGTTTCCTTTTAAATTTCTTTAGATGTCGTGAACCCCTTCTGACAAGGGTAGCCCAAGGATCCAGAAAGATTCCGAATGCCCTGACTCTCCTTCTGTGGAGGGGCAAAGTGAGGAGAGGCGATGCCCCTGGCCCGACTGGGTTTTGATCAGCCTGAGCGCCTGCCCTCTGATCCCCAGAGCGCCCCACTTGCCCTCCTGTGTCCTGCCCCCTGACCTGAGGGTCAGGAGCAGCGCACAGCTCGGGCGGAAGCGGCCCGCACCACGGACATCTGCTCGACATCCCCCCTCACAACTCTGGCCTGTTTATTACGCAGGAGAGTGACTGTCTGAGGGAGACAAATTTATCGTTATTTACCACTTTAATGAAATGTTACAAAGCTGACGGTGTTGACGGGGCTACCACTCCGGAATTAAATAGGCTCGATCTTAAAGAACTTCAAGCGTTAGAAGAACAGACACATGCAGCTCCAGGCTGAAAGTCAGCGGCATCGACATGCCCAGCACTGCCGACCAGAACCCTCCAGAACAGGTGAGAGGCTGGACGCTCACATCCAGGAGCAAAGCTCTACGTGGCACCAGCACCTCGGGCTGGCCACGCGCACTCGCTATTCGTGATTGAAGAGCGTGGGTATGTTGCTTCCTGTTTCTCAGCGTTTCATACTTAAAGTAACTTTCCACTTCATACCTACTCTTGAATTATGAGCCTGGAATACAGTTAGCTATTAATAATCTGGTTTTGGTGATGAGTTTTCAATATTAAAAATATGTATTTTAAGAGAAAAGTGTGCAGGGTGAAAACCACCTAAGTAAAATCAAAACAAAATTTACACAACCCGTGTCATCTGTCGCCATGCCGTTATTCCTGTCTCCATCGGTTCTTCCTTTAAAGCCATCAGGAATCAGTAATTCAAACTGAGGTTTAAAACCCGTGCCGTGCTCACCTGACCCTCAGCTGCTAACAAACAGCACGCGCGGCCCGACTCGGGGAGGCCGGCCAGCACCTCCGTGCCAAGGCCACTTTTCACCCGGGAGCCTCGCCCGGAGAGGGACACCCGGGACGTCACTGAGACAGCCCGCGGCCTCCTGGCCTCGCCAGCGTGGCCACGGCTGCCGGCACAGGGATGGGGCGCAGCGCCAGGCCGACCGCAGCCACTCAGTCAGGGAGAGGCGGCGACCTGGCCGAAACGCCGCCGGCCGGCAGCCAGCCTCTGCTCCCCCGGCACCAGGACTGCGACCCGGGCAACAGTGCAAAGGCCCCGAGAGGCTCGTGTCTTCCCCTCAAGTGCGTCTTCGGCGAGTCAAGTAATGTTTTTTCTGGTCTAAACACGTAACACGCACGTACCATTCAGTCGCCTCTGGAGCGCTTCCTCCTCGAGGGTGACGATGTAAATCTGCTCATCCAGGTCTTCGAGAATCTGCGTTCAAAGACCGAACCGTTGAATGATGCCACACGTAACTGGTGCTCACGAGGACACTGGGCCACTTGGCCCGTGACCTAGACAACATTCAAATTACTGGGAATCCACATAGAAATGCTGTCAAACTGCTCGATGTTCAAACTGAGCACAAACGTTTCAGTGTACAACTCAGCACGTGAGAGCTGACGACCACAAAACTGAACGCTCTCTGACCAGTCTGCAGGGCGCGACTGCCCCGAAGCCCCCAGCGGCGGGCGAGCACCTCAGCTCTCACTGGCCGCACAGCTGAGCGGGGCGGGGCGGTCCGTCCCGGCCACCGGCAGGGCCCACCTGGGGGGCGGGGGCACCCGGTCCAGGCCGGCTCTCGAATCACTCACCTGCAGAGCGCTCGGCACGCACACCCGTAAACTCAACCAGCACCGGGGAGTGCGCTGCACGCACATCGCCTGTGCACACAAGATCTCCCGCCGTGTTCCGCGCGGCGTGGTTGAAATCATCCTGCGGACCCTTCCATCTCACGGCACACACACAGTGGTGACCAAAGTTCTGTGCACACCCAAAACGTGTCTGTGCCGACCCGACCGGAAAAGCGGGAATCGTTCCGATTCACCCGCACGGACGGCTGCAGGTGGCTGGCTGTTGCCGTTCTCCCGTCTGGCCGTCTGAGGGAAGACAGGCCAGCGCCCTGCCCGACAGCCGGTGTGGGCGCGCTGCCGGACGCTGCTGCCGTGGACGGAGCCCCAGAGGGGCCACAGGCCGGCACACCCGCCTCTCACGGCCATGCCACACAGCACGAGTCAGACACCGCCCCAAACCCCGTGGGAGAGCCACCGTGTCCAGGCCGACACGCCCGGATGGGTCCACGTCGGCTCTGTCAGCAGGGCTGGCCCCGGCTCCAGGGAAAACCCGAAAGGAGCCCAGAGCCGGTGTCAAGGCTCTGTGTCACTCGAACCCGAACCCCTCCTCCCAGCTCAATGAGCTGTGAGGCATCGTGGACAACACGGAAGGACCGAAACGCCGCACACAGACCCGCTCAGCGCCCTGCGGGGCACTGCTGAGACAAGAGGCCTCAGACCGTGCGGTCCCCGTCGGACACCGAAACTGCAGGGTCTGCTAAAGCTGACTCACAGCAATGCAGCAACTCCCAGGGTTGTGATGAACACTGACGCTCCCCCATGGCCTAGAACTAGGAGCAGATTAAGAGTAATAGTGAATCTAAGTGACCACAGAACAGAAGCACCCTGTGAGCGAGAGGGACAGGAAGAGAACGGGAGCCCTACCTGGGGACATCAGTGAGGGCCTCCCGAAGGAGACGGCACGCGAGTCCTGGGTGGGGAGCAGCGGGCTCCCCAGAAGCCCTCGGGGCGACTCGGCCATAAACGGGACCCCAACACCTAAGCTGCGTGTCCGCAATGGGGGTTAGGTGGAGATGGGTGTGCGACGGGGCACTCCCCGGAGGCACCGGCTCAGAGTCAATGACTCGACAGAAGACCGTATGGAACGGATGCTCAGCATCCCCAGCCGTCAGACAGCTGCAAAGGAAAAGCACGATGAGACACCGGCTCACACCAGTCAGAGCGGCCATCGTTCACACACCGACAGACAAGTGCTGGTCAGCACGGGGTGAAAAGGGGGCGCAGCACACGGTGGGTGGGAACGCAGACGGGGGCAGCCACCGTGGAGAACGGCATGGAATCCCTCAGAAAACGAAAGATGGAACTGCCTTAGGACCCGGTGATCCCACTGCTGGGATTATACTCGAGAGATCCTGGAACACCCATCCGAAAGAACCTGTGCACCCCAATGATCACAGCAGCGCTATCTATAATAGCCAAGTGCTGGAAAGAGCCTAAGTGCCCATCAGCCACTGAGTGAATCAGAAAACTGCGGTCCATTTACGCTGTGGAATACTACACAGCAGAAAGAAGGAGCTCCTGCCCTCCGCGACACGGGTGGAGCTGGAGAGCACCATGCTAAGTGAAGTAAGCAGGCGGAGAGGAACAAATAGCATATGATCTCATCTCTAAGTGGAACCTAATGACCAAGACAAACATTTGAGCAAAGCAGAACCAGAGACGCGGAAAAAAAGAGCAAACTGCCAGTGAGCAGAGCGGGGAGGGAGAGGGTAACGGGGGAAAGAGGGGGAAGGCCAACCAAGTCAAGGGGCAGCGCAGGAAGGACCCAGGAACAAGGACAGTGGTGGGGGGTCGAACGTGGGAGGGTGGGTGGGGCAGGAGAGAGTAATGGGGGAAGTGGGGACAACCGCCATGGAAGAGCAAAAGACTTTAAAGACCGCGACCGGAGGTGAGGAGCGAGAGAAGAGGTGAAGGGCCCTGCTCACAACAGACAAGTCTGGGGGGGACTGGCTCCGGGAAGGAGGTCGAGAAGGCGCCTGGTTCGCGCGCACGGTCCCGCCCGGCAGCACTCGCCACTGCGCCGGCAGGCCGCCCCTCACCGAGGCAGGCGCGGGGCGGGGCCGAGGTGGCCGGGACCACAGAGCACGGCCACTTGAGAGCTAGCTCTGAGCTCCACACACCTGCCCCCATTCAGGGCAGGAAACGGAGACGGAGAAAGACACACACACACGGGGCGGAGAGCCCGGAAGGAGCCGGGCGCACGCAGCGCCACGGGGCCTGCCTGAGACGGGCGTGAGCTCGAGACTTGGAGCGCGTGCGCGGTACCTGGGCGTGTCCATCTAGGCAGCAAGTAAGAAACCCAACCTCACTCTAAAGAAGGTATGGAGAGAATGCCATCTACCTTTTTAAAATACCTTCAAAGTTAAGCTAGCAGTTACCAAAAGAATATATATCGTACTTCCTTAGTTTTTGCTGAAGGAAGTCAAGCATATAGCCATAGAAATTTAGTGAGTACTACTAGTAAAACACCAACAGAAGGAGCGTGAGAAATGCAGAGGAAGGGGCTCGATCGTTTCAGCCTAAAGAAGGGAGACAAGGGCCAAAGTCAGGCAGGAAGGCAGAGGGTCCCGCGGCCAGGCCTCCGGAGGCTGCAGAGGCCTCGGAACAGGTGGGCCGTGCAGACTCGAGTGTGTGGGCAGCAAGGGTCCACGCTCAGGTTGAGCAACACAGCTCCTACACACAGCTAAGAATCGTTCTCGTGTTATTGATCACTTGACAACATGCCTAGAGGCCAAAGAAACAAGTGATTACAATTATTGCTAGTTGCAAATCACTTGAAAATGAACAGATGTAACTTCTGAGACTAAAGGGATAAGATCTAATATGTGGACAAATCTTCAGAAACAAAACTGCTTTTGTAAATCAAAGAGCGTATGTGGCAAGTTTTGATACAGAGTAGTTACTACTTGATATGAGGAAGCAAATACCTAAAACACCTGTAAATGTGTGGATCTTGCCCTAAAACTTGCTACAGAAACTTTACCCGAGTGCCTATAGAGTTAGTATTTTAAAGGCAAAAAAAAATGTGGTTTCCCAAAATGAGAAAGACTGAAATAAAAACAGCAGCAGCCAAGCGGGTCGTACGCCCACAGAAACACTCTTCTTCTGGTCCTGAGCGCTGGCCGGCAACCCAGAAGCCGCCAGCGCACAACAAACAGCGCCACCCCAGACCCACGCTGCCCGCCGTACTCACCGCCGGCTTCACGAGCAGCTGGCCCATCACGGTGAACATGCGGGACAGGCCCACGGGGGTGCACACTGCGGGGACACGGAGACCGGGAGCACTTACCGCGGGGCGAGCACGCACCGCCGGTCCGGAGACCGCACTCTCTCTGGCCGTCCCCGCAAGAAAGCGCCGTCCCCGCGTCGGACCCCCGAGTCTGCAGAGGGCGCAGCTCCTCCACATCACTGGGGACAGCCAGAAGGACACCTTCTTGCGCTTGAGGAAGGACAGATGGCGGCTACAGGCCGAGGACACGCACAGGCGAGCCTCTGGCAGCCGAGTGATGATGGCCTTCTCACTTAAACGACCTTACAGAAAACCAGCTAAAGAGCAGATTAAATCTCAAGTACTAACGGGACTGAGAAGCAGACAAGAATACCTAACAGTGACAACGATAATCTTAAGTCCTTTTAATGACATTACCTGTTGATAATATCCGTGAGGTGTGTGGTGATGTCTGAAGGAAAACTAAGCGAACTTTCCCATAGAGACCCCAGTCATCACACACACCCCATCACTACCATCCGAACGCAGACTCCGGTGTGCAATGGTGGGGGTGGGGGCGGGGGCGGGGGTGTGTGTGCGTCTGTGTGTGTGCACACACAGGCCTGTGAGTGCCTGTGGGCGCACGTGCGCCTGAGTGTGGGTCTCTGTGTGTCTGCGTGTGCATGTCTGTGGGTATGCACGTCTGTGCACGCCCGTGTGTGCATGTGTGGATGCCACGTGTCTCCCCTCCCCACACCCCTGCGGCAGAGGCTCTTCTTAGAGAAAACACAACCGTCTCATTGTTCCAAGGGTTCAGTTTGCCGAAATTGATCTCGAACACAACAGTGCTTGAGGGTCTACTCTGGACAAGTCCCCGGCTGTCAGCAGGTGCCATCAGGAAGACTTCCCACAGTTTCCCAGCACACGGAGTCACCCGACCCTGCGGCCCACACGACAGCGGGAGACACTTACAGAGAAGCAGCAGACACCCCATCAGCGATATGCAGGAGTACAGGTAGGGCAGGTAGAACTCCCAGAGATCTGCGAAAAACAGAAGCAGACGTCAGTAAGCCCACAGCGCCGCCGGGCAGGACGGGCTGACCATGAGTGGACGGGCGGCACGCAGCAGAGCTGCCCGCACCAGCCTGGCGCCCCACGCAACTTCCGAGCCGCCCAAGCAGCGGCCTTGGGAGAAGAGCGGCGAGCAGCCCCTCTGCAAGCCTGTCTGGAAGCGGGAAAAGCCCGCCTGGGACGGGGAGACCAGACGCCCGCTCACAGCCACCGCCAACCCCCAGCAGCTGCGTGCGCGCTCTGCGTGCAGGGCGCACACAGGCATTCGCGGTTCCCTGCGACGTGTCGGGAGGCTTCTCAGCTCTGCACACCAACGCAGGCTGACACTACACGGAACGGCTCAGCTGCCTCCAAGGCGAGTGAGCGACCAGGCCGGGGGACAGGGGCGGGGCGGCCCAGCGCACCGTACAGGGACTCCATGCTGGCCGCGTCTCGGTCCACCAGCGCCGAGGCGACCCACACCATCCCGAGGATCAGCAGCGCGAGCAGCACCAGCATGACCAGCGTCTCCAGGATGCGGGCGCGGATGCCCTGGAAAACAAAGGCGTGCGGTGTCGGCGTCTCCACGCGGCGGGCGCGTGCGTGACCAGGTTCCAGCCCGTCCACGGAAGCCCAGAGCTCCCGGGGGGGGGGGGGAAAGTGCGCCCACCAGCGGGACAGAAAGCACTACGTGCTCACAGTCGGTGCTGTCCTGTTATTTCAAGGTTCCAGTTTGACTTTCTCAAAATTCTGTAAAATGCCATTAGCGTTGAAGGAAGTACCGAAAAACCTTCTTTGTAAAAACACTTTGCAGAACAGCACCACCCTAAACAATTAATGACTTTCCTAACACTCTCCGCCGCGGAAGCAGAGTAACCGACTTTATCTGTGGTTCTAATCCAGGGACACAGGGCTAACTGCGGCGCAGAGCCGAGCAGATGGCAGCGCTGCCGGCTGCAGGCACAAAGCCCGCTGGCACGGGGGCCCAGCTCCCGCAGCTCGGGCCGCCGGCGCCCTCTAGTGGGCAGTGGAGGCCTCGCCGCGCCGACGGGAGGGCCCAGGACAGTCTTGGCGGCAGGGACAGAGGGCGACCCTCTCCTCAGAGACTTCTCCTTCCTCCACGGGGGAGGGCCCGTGCACGCTTTGTTCTAAACGTACAAGTCCAGCCCAGGGCCAAACGAGAGGCCAGCCCGGTCAGCTGGACGCCTCCCAGACAAGGCAGCCACAAAACCTTCCTCATGCTCCTGAAAGGTCGCCCAGTGACTGAGTTCCTGCCGCGGGTCACAGAGTCGCATCGATGCGGTGAGCACCGCTCTGCAGCGTCTGACACGACCAGCAGCGTCAGAAATGCATCCGTGTTCCTTAAGGAGCCACGTGGTCTTTCCTTCCACATGGAAAAGAAGGCAAAGACACGAGTTATAAATAACGATCCTAAACACACACCTTGGTTTTGCCCTATTACTTTCCAGCTTGTGGGTTAAAGGAACCGGCTGCCCCCGTACTCAGCAGAGGTGGGAGTGGCACCCCCCGCCCCACGTGGTGAGGCAGAGCTGAAGTGGCCTCACTGGCCTGTCCCAGCACGGGCGGTCAGGCACGCAGTAGGCACTCTGAGGCGCCCACAGCACGGGAGGCGAGGACCCGAGCTTGAGGGGCTTGTGTCTGTAGGACAGCAGCCGCTTCCCCAGGGGGACGACGCGGGAACGGTCCCAACACACACTCCCACTCCACAGACACGCCCACGACGCGGGGGCCAAGCACGACCACCACTTTGCACCCCGACTCCTCTGTGCTTTTCTCCCTTTCTAAGCAGGAGTCTCTCCACTGCACACTCCATACGGTGTGCAGGGCCGGGAAGCAGAACAGGAGAAGGAGCAGGCGCCCTGGTGCGCCGCACGCTCGCAGCCCGCGGGAGTGTCGGGGCTGCCCCCACCCTCCACGGCGCGTCCCCAGTGCCGCAACGCAGGAGCCACAGCACAACAGCGCGGATCGACGGCTGAGCCACCGTGCTCGGGGGGTCGAGACCTGCTGCCCAGACAAAGGTGTCACGGTGCGTCGCAGTTACTGCATCCATTAAAACGACGTAACCAGGGTGTGAGCCCCGTGCCGAGAGGACGGAGGCGAACGGCGGAGGATTAACCTCCGCGAGACGCACGCACGGAGCAGCTGCTCCGAGGCTCTGTTAGGAAACGCGCAGTGGCAGTGGCGGTGAAGTGTGTCTGTCCTCAGAGGCGAGTCCGTGGCGGGGCGGGGCCTTGTCCAGGACGCCTGCCCGGCACGCAGCCCTGGAGGACAGAGACGGCGCCTCTCTGAGGCAGGGGCAGGTCCGCTTGCAGCCGAGTGTGGCGAAGATCAGCGCGCCAGCAGAGCAAAGGGCGCAGGCTGCTTGCAGCCCTTTTTAAAGAATGTGGGTTCCCTGAACTGGGGGCTCTTAGGCTGGGGCAGGGCCCACTGTGGACGCGGCCCCCGGCTGTGCGGCCCCCGTGGGCCGCGGTCCGGGAGCTGAGAGGAGCCAGAAGCTCACACGCGGCCGTGTCTGGCCCGGAGTCCTCGCCCCAGGCGGCACCTGGCAGGCCAGCCTATGAGCTCGCAGATGCCCAGGGCGTCTCGGCCGCCGCTGTCTGGGCAGTGTGGGGCGCTGAGGGCGGGGGCGGACAAGCTGCTCTGGAGAGCACACGAGGCCCAGGCAGGGGAGCGGGGCCTCGAGGGGGCTCCGGGACCTGGGGGTGAACGCCCCGTGCAGGCGCGCGGGCCCTGTGCCCACTGACTCGGGTCTGGGCCGGGCTGCGCAGGGGCTCGGGTGGCCTGGAGGCAGGGAGGGGTGGCCCGGCGACGGGGCGGCAGCAAGCCCTGCGGGGCCCGCCAGAGGGACCGTCCCGCGGCTGGGGCGATGGCCACGAGGAGCTGTGTTTCTTGCATGCTTTGTGCTGTTCTGTGTTTTCCAGACTTTCTGGAGTGGATGTGTATCACTTAAGTAACATGAGAATGAACTCTGATTTTTCAATTTCCAATTTTTTTCTTGAGAGACTTAACTTCCAGGACACTGCACCCACAAGCAGCAGCTTTGGAAACAGCTGATTCCGCTGACGAGACGGGGGGATGATGCGCAGCCCGATCCCAGCAGGCCGCCAGGTTCAGGCCCTGATCCCACCACCGCCCGACCGGACGGCCCTGGGCAGCGACAACCCTCGCTGCGCCTCAGTCTCCCCCTCTGTGAAATGGGTTCACTGACAACACCCCTGTCTCGTCAGGGCGCTGCATGGGTCAGGTGAGTCAGTGTACGTAACACGCTCAGCACAAGGCCTGGCGCTGAGCAAGCTGACCATGGTGACGGCCTTGGCCTTGAACATCTGTGAGGCCTGGGGTCACACAAACCTCCTCCCATCACTCCTGGTCGCAACCGGGAAACAGGCGCAGGGACACAATGACACCCGAAAAGTCCAGACTCGTGGGCACCACTGCAGCCAGCAGGAGGCCACCTGGCCAGGACACACGCAGAGACGCCCTCGGGAGAGGGTGGGGGTGGGGCCTAGGGGCCTGCACTCACGTGACCACCGCCGGTCCTGCACCGCTCGTGTGCAGGCTGCCCGCAGGGACAGAGAACAGGGCCGGAGAAGGGGGCGCGCTCTCCTCCACTGTAGCCGCTTTACGGTCACACAGCCACAAGGGGGTGATGGCGGCCCCCAGGAGGACTGGGGGCCGCTGCTGCTGACAGGCCCCCGGTCAGGGCTCTGGGCTCCCAAGCACTTTCCGGTCAGCTCTTCCACGATCGACCATATTGCAAGATCCTTTGAAAACCAGTTTGCTTAAAGTGACCCCCTCAGTCAGCAAGCTGCAGCTCGACTTATGCGTTGTAAGTGGAATTCATGTCAAAAAGAGGAAATCTACTAAATTCTCATACTACCCGCTTCTGCTGACATTAAGTATATCCTCTCCTCGAGCATCTGAAATGCAGCCTAAGTACGACCCTCTCAGAAAGCCCCACCAGGCACATACCTGGGCTCACATGCTCACACACCACGTCCCCCCAGACGTCTCGTATGCGCTTTAAAGAATTCCATGTGAACAGCCTTTCTAAAAAGAAACAAGCCACACAATCCCAACGGGATGCCCTTCCTGTCAGACTTACGAACAACACCAAGAAGAAACGTCTAAAATGTGTGTTCACACGCTTCCGTGGTCACATGAAAAACACTGAACCAAAAAAACCCCAAACAAACCTCTGAAGCAGGCAAATCGTACAAATTCTTCAAAAATTACTTCAAATTGATTAAAACTCCCTCTGAAAGACAGGGAGTAACTCAGGGCGTCTGCAGTCGTCCACCGAACAGCAAAGAAGGAAGGAGCGGCCTACAGCCCGCACAGCGGGTCAGCGCGGGGTGGGCGGGCAGTGGGACACCGAGTCCACGGCGCCAGGGCAGGCCCAGGGCGGGAAGGTACCTGCCATTCCAACACGGCCCCCCAGGGGGCCAGGACAACGGCGTTTTCCTTTTGTTAATTTTAGTCTCGGCGATGAAATGAGACAAAAAATCAGCTGAACTTGAAATCCACTAGGTGTCGGGTGTGCGAGCTCCGGCTGAACCGGCAGACAGACACGGACCGGCTCGCTCAGGCCGGGGGCGGAGAGAGGGGCGCGGGACTGCCAACACTCCGCACCCAGCTGCCGATGCAGCCTCGGCGCTCCGCCAGGCGCCCACCCCCACGAGCCCTCGGCAGGGCTTCCTTGAGACCAGGAAGCCCACAGAACGGGCCTCGCGGTGCTCAGGGCGAGGCCCGCTCTGGGGACGGGCCCCTGCCGGCACCGCAAGGACAGGCGGCGCGAGCGCTCTTATCGCGACCATTAATCGCCAGCGGGCCAGCGTGTGAGCAAACAAAGATGCCCGCCGCGCATCCTTCCATTAGGAGTCGGATCGGGAGCGGGCGGGGGCGGGGAGGCCCCGAGGGAAAGGCCCCTATCAGCGCCCCTCTTCCCTGCGCTGAGCTAAGAGGTGGCCAGATGTCAGAGCGACTTGCTGAGACGCTCTGCCCGCGACGAAGCGGCCAGGCGCCGTCGGAGCGGGGGCGGGGAGGCTTCCCCTGCCCTGTCCGCCAGGGCACAGGGCTGTGGGAGCTGCGCTCCTGTCGCCGGCTGTGCTCCCCACACGAGCTGGGGAAGCGTCGCCCGCGTCGCGCACTGCCAGGCTTCCATGGACCCGTCAGGTTTTCAGTGACCCCCCAAGACCGTGAGCCCGAGGTACTGAGGGGAAGCTCCACCCCTTGCACTGACACCGTCTAGTAACAAGCACTCAGGGAAGCGGCAAGAAGCACCACCAAACAAAGACCTTTCTGCCAGTGAAACGCCGCATCGATTTTAAGGAAAGTAAGCTGTATAATTAATTACACTAGTTTCACACCAATATTATTTTAGAAACTACAACTGTCTCATCAATGTAACGGTTTAAATTAGATTAAGTAAACTAGTAAATAAGTACTGAATACGCAAAGTTAAAACACTAAAATAGTTCTAATTGCTGCTGAAATGTGTGTGCTGGTCAATCCCACATTCAATCGCTCTGTACTGAACACCAATAAAGTGGAAAGTACAATGTACTTACAAAAGCTCCGACAATGAGCTGATATGTTTCTATGGTGATGAACATTTAAACAAGATTTTGCCTGGACATCCTGACCTCTCGGAAGGTGTGTAAACACCACTTTATAGACGGCATCTCCACCCATCAGGGAAGCCTGGGAAAAACGTCTCCATTCACAGAACATTTAAAGTAAACATCGAGCCATTGTTGCCACCAGACAAAAAGGGTCTCCCGGAGACAGCACAGGGGGGTTTGCCCAGCACGGCCCCCGGGCTGCACCAGACACGCTTGCAGGCGCCTGGGAAGAGCCACAGGGCAGTAAGAAAGGACAGAGAGCAAAGGCAGGTACGGATTACTTTCGGCCACAGAGAAACGTCACACGAGCCTCTCCACAGAGTGTCGAACATTTCCCACCTCGCTCTCAAAGCAATCGTAACAGCAGGACACAAAGAGTTTTAAACCCAAGTCAAAGAAAACAGCTCTATAGAAACAGTGTTAAATGCTACAGTGAAATTATTTTAACAGTAGCATGTTCTGCAGATACTTTATATACACACTCATTTAACGCAGTGTATGCAGGACAGGAAAAAACTGTGAGGCACTTATTAAAACACGACAGAAAGTACCTTGGGCTAAGTTACAATAAAAACACTAAGGTCTCTAGTTCACTGTGCATTGTATTCAAACTCATGGTCCTCGGTTTCTCATGTTATTAGCCGCACAAAATCCTCCAAACTGCAGGTAAATGAATTAAAACAGCAAGTTTCCAACACGTAAATGAAAAGAACTCTTTTGCAAGAAGACTACTGGAACCTTACATCAACAATGCGAGATGTAATTCAGAATTGGAAAGGAGGGCTCTCAGCACAGGGCATCGCATCTCGAGGACGCGACATCAGCGCACGGACCTCCCCTTGGGCTCCAATTGTCCAGTTCAAGCGAGGCAGCGGCGGCGACTGGCAGGTGGGGAGCTTCCACAGCCGCCTTCGGTGTCCCGGAGCCTCCACAGTCCGCCGAGAGGGAAGCATAAGGACGCTCTCATAAGGAGAGTCCAAAGGCCCGCCTGTGGTCACCACGTGGCAGCCACTGGACACACCTTCACCTCCGGTCTGCCTGTGGGCGCCCCCGGCTTTCCACCTGCCCACGAGACGGACACAGGACAGAAGAGACAGAGCAACCTGGAAATGGGGAGCAGGGAGGACGCTTCAAACGTACTTAAAACAAACCTACCCTTTCAGAAAAGGGGTCCAGCAAAATACCCAAACGCTCCCCCCACTGGATTATTGGTTCTCCAGAACAGGAGGCCGCCCTGTGGCTAGAGGCTCCACCCCAGACAAGAACCGGATGTCACAGCCCTCATCTGGCCACCTGCGTCGTAAACCCCTGGCCAGAGCGCCAGCGAGACCCAGCAAGAGGACCTCCCGCTGCGGTCGGCCCCTCTCACACCGCTGTGGCCCAATGGACATGGCATCAGGGGGCAGGACAGACCGGGACGCAAGGCCACACCACAGCTTGGACAACAGTGTCACACTGCTTCTGTGGCAGAGAGGGCATTCACACCAAAAGCACTAGGAACAGGAAACACCAACGAAGAGCTCGCGCGCGCACACAGAGGAAGGTTGCCCACGCCGCCGCCGCCGCCGCCGCTGCAGGCCAGCCCTCCCCAGCCCCGCACTCCCTCCCGAGCTCCGCCGCAGCCACTTCAGGGGCGGGTGTGCACGCGCGCGGGCGCGCACTTCATTGTCTTCTCCACTGCAGATCGGTCCCCTGGCACGGTGGCTGTCCACATTAGCCTGTGTGGGTAATGCCGGCCATCACCAAGAACTAAATCGCCTTTTTTTAATTTCTATTTTTAAACCATGCAAGTCCACTGCTTACCTTCGCGCGCCTGCAGAATACCTATGGACATGCCAGCCGACTTCAAGGAGCATCACCACGACCACCGTGGCACCCAGCTGGCCTCCCAGCCACAACCCCCGCACCAGCATGCCCCAAGGACCACCAGCCTGAACTGCGGTGTTGGTCTGCATATGCTTTTCACTGCGGGAAAGCACCCATAACGGGAGGCCGAGCAGGACAGCTGTGCGCAGGCGCACAGCTCAGGCACCGAGCGCATGCGTGCACTGTGCCACCGCCCCAGAGCGGCCCACCGCCCCACCCCGCCCCGAAGGGACCCTGCACCTGGAGAGCGCTGCCACCCTGCCCCCAGCGGCTACTCGATGGGATTCGCACCCTCTCGGGACCTCACAGGTGGGTCCGCACAGCACTGATCTCAGGGATTCTCTGCCGTCTCACCTGTCATACCGTCCTCAGGGGCCGACCACGTGGCGCCGTGCCAGCACGGCCTGCCTCCAAAGGCTGAACGAGTGCACGGCGCGTGCGCACCACATCCTGACTACCCATGCATCCCGGACACACAGAGGGGTGCGCGGGGAAAGGAGGTCTCCATCTCTCGTCAGCTGCGCGGCCCGAACACTGCGTGTAAATACCTGTGCCGCCCCCGCCCGCAGTCCTCTGCAGCACACGCCCACACGTGGGGCGGCTCTGTTCGCGCCTGCTGAGCAGCCGCCAAGCCAGGTCCCCTCGGTTTACTTCCCGCCGACGACACGCACGAAGTCCGACATCTCCACGCCCTCGCCAGCGCCTGCTGCCTCCTGGTTGTGCGTGTGTATGCGCGTGTGCGCGCGGCCGCGCTAACAGGCGCTAAGAAGCACTCCATCGTGGGTTTGATCTGCGTCTCGCAGGGACCCGCGACGCTGAGGCCTTTCCCTGTGCCTGCTGGCCATCCACACACGGTCTTTGAAGACACGTCCGCTCAAGTCCTCTGTCGCTTGACTAATATTCGACAAGGGTCCAGCGCCACACGCCTTCCTCCAAACCGCCTCGGCCGCCCTGACCTTCTGCTCGTCCCCAAGAACACCACTCTCTGCTGGTCGCACGTCATTAAGTGGTCGCCTGCTGGACTGTTTACTAAAGTTGTTCCGACTCTAAACACTAACTTCAGAACTGCTATTTTCACCACCTGAAGCTACCCAGAAACACAAATGCCTACCCAGTATTGGGTCTTCTTGAACATCTTCCAGCAACATGCTTTGTCTCCATATATCCCTTCCGTAAAGACTTCACACACCGATTGTTGGATGTATCTGACACACCTCGGGCTGTCCTGATCTTATACAAGGCATTTTTAATGAGATTGTCTGTCACTGGTATTCATCGACTTTCTATATTATTCCCATGTCCATCTTCCTTGCTATATTTCTTTTTTGCATGAACAATGTATCTTTAGATTTTGTAGGATTTTTCAATAGACAGTACCATCTGTTAATAATGGCTATTTTGTTTCTTTCACATTTTCCTTTCCTTCTCCAACTGTACTGGTAAAGAACTCAACGACAGTGGTATTTCTTACAAGAAATAAAAATACTTAAGTTGGCCTCAGATTTTAAAGCAGACACTGGTACAGGTTTTCCATTACGAACGATGTCGTTTGCAGGCTTGGGCAGATGCCCTTGTGGGGTGAGAACGTTCCCTTCAGCTCCCAGCTTGCGCTCCCGTCGCAGACGGTCACTGCTCTCACCGCGTGCGTCCGCGCCTGTCTGGAGGCCGCCGCTTGGCTTGATTCTCCTCTGCTCTCCTCATGCGAACCCCAGGCAGAGGGCTTTCCGGGGAGCCCGCTGCATCTGGCACCCCCCGCAGCGCCGGCTCTTCCCAAACGGCTGGCCGCCTCCAGAGCCCCTCTTGTCCTTGCATTTAAGAGCTCTGTCCTGCTCTCGCGGCCGTGGATCGAGGAGGTCTGGGGGAGGCATGTCGGTGCTTCCATCCTGGCGGACACTTGGAAGTGCTGCCCTGGCTCGCAGACGCCAGGACCCGCACTCCCCACTCCCGCCCTGAGCAAGCGTTCTGTGTCCGCGGACTGGGGCTCCCCCAGCACCTGCTTCTCTGCGTGCCTCGCGCCCTCTGACAGCACGGCCCGTCTTTGCTGGAGCCACATCGAAGGAGAACCCGAGGAGTCCAGACGCACTTCCACGACTGGAAATGCTCACCAGTGTGCTCACAGTTGTGAGACTAAGCGCCGTCCAGCGGGACAGCAGAGCGCAGTGCGTGGAGCTGCCTCACGTGCAAGAGGAGACCAGTCCCACCTCGACCAGACGCGGCCATGTGCACCACCGGGTTTCCCCCCAGCGGACCCTCACCCCACGGAGCCGTAAATCCGCCAGGTACGAGGAAGAGCAGCCCGCGCCGCTCGGGCCGTGCCTCCCAAGCCCAGGGTCCCAGACACGACACCCAGGGTCCCCTCTGCTCACCTCCAAATCTCGGAGGGTTTTCCTGCACCAGAATATTCATGTTCGTGAGCTGAGTTAGTCAAGCAAGGACATAAAATATATGTACACACCAATTAGAATTATGCAATAATCCAAGCACAAATGTTGACAGGTAACTTGGAATGATATAAAATACAAGGGGGGGGGCTAATTGGCTTCTCTAAAATTGTTTCAATTAGAATTAAAATATTAATTAAAAAGTGACAGAAGTGAAGATACACAGGAAAACCAGCCCAAATCAACAGCCTTGCCAGCACACGCCGCGCAAGGCCCATCAGAGCGGGGAGAGCGGGACGGGGCGCGCTCTGGGCCCAGACGCGGTCAGGGCAGTCTCGGGGAGGGGTGTCTGCGCCCCGGTTTGGAGAAGCTCTTCTTGAAACAGTCCCAAAGCCACGAGAGGCCCAGCAGCTCCGAAGCCGAAGAGCAGAGGCCGGAAGAAAACAGGCCCGGGGCCGTCCCCGGGGAAGGGAGCAGAGCTGATGCAAGAAGGGCCCGCAGAGCCCCCGGTCCTGAGAAAGGGCCTGAAATCAACTGAGTCTCTGCAGTGTTCCAGGTCAAGGGCCGGGAAGCCGACCAGGTAGAGAGAGAGCACAGTCGGGCCAAACAAACGAGCTGCAAAGGGGCAGACCAAACCTGTCTCAGGGACCAGAAGGTTAACAGTGACATGACGGACAGATGAATTTACAGACACATAAATGTGAGTTTAAAAGCCAAATAAATACAAGGTTTTAACAATCGAAACTCCAGTCTCTTGGGTGAGCCCTGGTCCTACCGCTCTGTGGCATGCATCATAATCATGTAAAAACTTCTCTAGTTAGACTTAAGTCTGACATTTAATTTTATTTTCAAATAAAGTCCGTTCTAACCAAGGGTGGATAGTTTTCAATTCCCCCAAAAAACATTCTAGAAAAGAGACTCTAATCGACAATGACTATCTCATAAAATTGTTTCATGAATATTGGAAGTATTAGGGCCAGTTTAATGAAACGTACAATTACTTTAAAATCTAAACCTGGTGATTTTGTGTTTCCTCCCTACCAAAACTTTTCCTCATTTAACGAAGAGCCCTGGATTATGAGACATTTGTTAGCAATTTAATCATCGTATAAAATAAAGTTTGAAGTTCAGCTACCTATTAAACATAATACCTGCTTTTACAGCCTGCACTGGTGTGAGGCAGAAGGTAAATCACGAAGCGAACTGTCCACGCAGCCACAGCTGCTCAGGGCCTTTCACTGCTGTGGAAGGGCCCACACAGACCTCCGGTGCCTCGGTGTCGACCGGCCCACAGCCCCACCTCAGAGCACCCAGCCGTCACGGCCGCTCCTCCCGAGTCGCAGCTGCCCTGCCAGCGGACGGGGGAGGTGGCCGTGCCCTGCAGCAGCACCCCGGCAGCACGGGGAGACCCGCCAGCCTACGTCACGAATGGAGACACCAAGGCACGCACCGCAAGTCCCCGGCCAGGAAGGGGAAGAGTCGGGGTTTCGGGCCCGGCCTGCAGAGAGCCACGGCTCACCCTCTGGCCGTCACACTGTGATACATGTAAAGGGACAAGCTGGCCGGAAAGTAGGACACCCCCACTTTCTGACAACTCGAGAGCAGAGGGACACACAGGAGTCCAGTCCCAAGTGTCAGGCGGTCACAAAGCGCAGGGGCCGGCGACGCAGCAACACAGCACTGCTCCTGACTCACCGCCCCCCCCCAGACGTGCAGCCGTGCTGAGGGCAGGGGCATGATCAACGTCAGGCACGAGGGGGATGATTCTGTTCAAAGTCTCTGTGAACTGAGTTTGAAATGAAGCGAGTGCACCCTTCCCCTCAAAACCACACAGGTACGCCTCTCCCTGGGGAGCCTCCGGTCTGCTGCGCTCAGCCGGCTGCCGCGGCGCACCTTTGCGGCAGAACGGCGGCTCCGAGAGCAGCCCCGAGCGGCCTCCGGGGCCGCGCACTCGGAAAACATTCCTTCTGGTCCGTGGTGTTTCTCTGGAAGAAGCCAGCCCTCCCCACCGGGGGAGGGCTGCGGAAGCCTATTAATAACTTGCAGAATGATTTTTCCTCGGAGGTGTTGGGGAATCGAGTGAGCACACAACGACGCTGAGTGCGATGGGACTCCGCTTTCTGCAATAAACTCCAAGATCAAAACGCGACCCTGGGTGAGGCTCCTCGGAGGCCTCCCAGCAGGAGTTTCCCTCTTCATATGCGACTTCCTCTCACCCCCAGCAGCCCAACCACCATGCGCTTGTGCCACTAACACTAAGCAGTACTTCCTTAATCACTCATTTCCAACAATTTATGGATGATCAGTGGCAAAAACGAGCAAAAATAATGAAAGAGCGCCAGGAAAGCTCCCCGCGACCGCGCGGGGCTTCCTCCCGGCCTGCGTCTCCTGAAGACGGAGGCCTGACACGAATTAGCCACTGGGGGGAAAGCCGTCTGGCCGTAAAATACAGTACAGGGTCACTTTTATGGAAGTTTGCCAAGAGGGACATAAACCAGGACAGTCTCAAACTGTGACACAGGACAGAGACATAGTAAAGCGATCCCTGACCCTCGTGAGCGGCTGTCACGGCGCTCGCTTTATGGGCCTTCCAGCACCGGCACCCAGCTCCTCGCCCCACCTGGCCGGTCCAATTAATTAAGGGAGGAAGTCACCTCGGATTCTGTACTCTTTGCTTTTATTGTCAAGCACTCCGTTTGAAGTCCTGGGAGTTAACCTCCTAATCCCACAGAGCGCGCGCTATGCTCTGGACGTTGGGGGCTGTCTGGGCCGTCGGGTAATTGGTCAGGATGTCGCTGTCACTCGGGCTACGTTTTACGCTGTGACTTCAAATCAAAGATCGGCTTTGCGGTGAGGCGCAGGGTGAAGCTGCTCCCAGAAACATCCTTCGTTCTGAATTAATCTACCGCAGATGAGATTGTTTCACTTTCATTACGTTACTGAACGTTTTCCTCGCATTTTAATTCCAAGGAAGAGGTAGACTACTGAATGAAGCCACCGCACCCCTGACTCCCACTCGAGCCTCGGCTGCGGGTCCGTCCTCACGGCTCCGCATGCGCTCGGACGCCACCCGGGTCGTGTGGGGGGACCCCAGGCGCCGGGGACAGAGGAGCCGCACGGCCACCCGCTGGGCTGCAGGGGAGGAGCCTCGGGACCCAAGCCCCTCACACTGCGGTGCACGTCTCAGGGACCGAGAGAAAAGCTGCGGAGAAAGCGTCTCCCACCACAGAACAAACAAAAACCGGCAGACGCACCCTCCGTATCAGAGCTGGAGCATTAAACTGTAGGGTGGGTCAGGTTCCAGCACACGTTGTATACAGCACTCCATACAATACCCGTGACACAGACATAATCTGACGTTGATCAACACTTCACTTATAACAGTAAGTTAGAGTTCCAAGACAAAAGTGACCTTCTCACTAAAAAAAAGCTTTATCAAAACCACTTACATCCACCCGCCCTTGAGAACTGTAAAGAGTAGGAACTGCACAGAGACAGCCTCCTAAAATAGAAACACACGCCGTGGCAAGGAGGCAGAAGAAAGGCTATTTAAGGCCCTTAAAAGGACACGGTCAACCCCCCAGGCCTAAAATGTCCTGTTTGAATTAACATAGTGGTTTAATTAAAAACTAAGTAGAGAATTCTGCTTCATTTGATTTTCAATTCAAGCTCTGCATCCGCCCGTGGCTAGTGGCCAATTTCCGCGTCTCGGCACAATATGCAAGGGGCTGCTTTAAAATCGATCGCCCAGGGGAATCAATGGGAAGACGCGGGGCCATGTGCCTCCCCGGGACTCCCACCAGACTCAGACGCAGTAAAACGGCACCAGGAGGGTGGCCGAGGGACGCAAGGGGACTGGAACTCAGCCCTGTTACAAGTCTGTCACTGCACAAGCCGAGTGCTGGATCTTCCAATTAGAGGTGTTTTCTAAGCTCCCCTCAGCAGCGCTGGGGACCGAGGTGTCTCACGTCACCGGTGAGCCGAGCTGCTCAGGGACCAGCCGGCCGGCGTGCGGGCCGTGGGAGTGCCTCAGTGAGTGGGAGGGCCCGAGGCCGCGGCGGCCTGGGGCACCGCACGAGGGCCTCGGGCTTCACACTGCCTGGGACCCGCCCCGGTCACACCTACCACCTCGGAGCACATCGAGGCCCCACACGGAGAGGCTCGGGCGTGCACCTCACACACCCACACGTGACCGGACAGAGACTTAGAGCTGGAGACGCGCGCACTGGAGAACAACAGGCTGAGAGCTCCCCCGGAGCTGGGACGCGCCGAGCGCTTCCAGGGCGGCCCAGTGCACCCTCCGCAGGCAGGTCGGGCTCTGCTCCGGCTGCGCGGGTCCCAAACGGGAGGCCGCCTGAATCTCACCGACAGCCCGGGACAGTGCATGACTGGGCGCCAGCTGCGTCTGGGGGCTTTGGGATGGCCCCCGTGCCACGCCAGCGTTTCCCACGACAGCGTGCTCGCCAGTCAGACGCGTGCCTTTCCGGGACAGTGGAGATGGCGGCTCTCACTCGCTAAGTCCTGGGCTGCGGGCTTTGCTTCCCACGAATCCTCTCCTCTCGTCCGACCTCACCCTGCAGCAGGCAACCGTCATCGCTCTGCCATCTCACAGAGAAGAGCCTGGCAGAGGCGAGCCCGCCCGGCCCTCCGACCCCCACCTCCGCACCCTGCTCTCCCCTCCAAGGACCCCCGCACCCAGCACTCGCGCTCCCACCGCCCTCCGGCCCTGACAGCACTGCCTGCGCCCTCTCCCTCCGTTCTGTGTGGCAGGGTGCGGATCACTCAGGCACTGGGGGTGCCGGTGCCCTGGAGGCATTCATTCCCCACGTCCGTCCCCTCGGCGATCCCCAAGGGAGCTGGCGACCCAGAGGGATTTTGAGGACAGTAGCATAATCAAAAATGTGCTTAAACATGAAAATCCTCTCAGTCGTGTAGAGAGAGACTAGAAGTAAACAATTTAGACGGAAGAATTGTATACAATTGTAGGTACAAAATAAATGGGGTTGGCCAAAAAGTCCGTATGTTGTTTTCCATAAAATAAGACACATTTTTCATGTTCACCAATAACTTCATTGATGTGGATATTCTGAGTATGTCGGCTCTCTCCCACATGGTGGAATGGGGGTTGTTTTAATTAATGTCTCGATCTGATCACTGTCAACCTCAACTGGTTACCCAACCGGTGAGGCATCGTCCAGCAAGGAACCTCCAGGACGAAACTTCACAAACCACTTCTGACACGCTCGATCAGTCACAGCGCCTTCTCCGTACCCTGCACACATCTGCTTTTGCACTTCAGTTACGTTTTCACCTTTCTTGAAATAATAAAGCACACTATGCCGAAACTGTTGCATATTTTCTTCCATCTTCAATGTCAAAATGGCTGCACAAAAATTCCCCAATTTTGATAAGTTTTTTCTTAGATGCATGCCGATGTGACAGCTGTCACAATACGATCTAACAAAATTGTTTCAAATGAAGTTAAAGGCAACTAGGAGTTTCTAGAGCCATCTTACAGGGAAAACAACAAACGAACTTTTTGACCAACATGAAACATGGTAACGAAAACCAACACCAAAAGCCAGTTTTCTCCCTGTCCCGCGTGGCTGGCAAGCACAGCCACCCCTTCGTCCCAGCAGACTTCCCGAAGCCGGGGCCTCCGCCTGGCGAGCGCAGCAGACCCGGGAGGCGAGCCCACCGACACCGCACTTCCGCCGTCCCCGGGCTCCTCTCGCCCCCGCAGTGCAGGGTCTGCAACGGGTGCCCCTCAGACTCAAAACCAGACAGTGGTCAAGCTGAAGCTGAACCACTCCACCCCTAAGAACCGGCGGAAAGTCAGTGAAGAAAAGCACACACACCGTGCGGAGCCGCCCGAGCCAAACCCGTGCACCTGGCGTCACGGCGCTGTTCACTAGTGGGCTGTTCACTAGTGGGTTACACACGCTCCACTCCCGACACCACCGCACGCAGAGAACCAGGACTTGAGAAGCACGCTGTGCCTGCAAATAAACCGCCACACTAGGCCTCGCTTCACCCAGAAACCATTAGCTACTCAAATCTCTGCATCGTATTCCACAAAGTTATGGCTAAGAGCTCCACGGACTGTGAGCAGAAACTCTCTTGCTTTCCCTTTAAACTGCCGCATGCAGACAGAAGGAGTCACTACCCCCGGAGAGGCGGGTGCACGGGTGCTCCCACGACGTCTGCCGGGTCCCCCTCCACCGTCCACCGCACCCCCCAGGAGCTCTCGGGGCCTCGGGGACCGACTGTGGGACGGCGTGGCTGAGGCTGGGACACGCTGCAGGCCTGAACGCTGCCGCTGGGTGAGGCGACTCGCATCAGGGCACGTTCTAGAAGCCGGCGCCAGGCCTGAGGGAGGCGCCACCACTGCCGCCCCCCGGTGCCCGTCCTCACAGGCGCGCCTGCACAGCCCGCAGGCGCACTCACAGGTCCAAGAGGGACAGGCGGAGGCATTCAGCAAGCAGTGCTACTGATACGACTGTTAACGTTATTAATGATATTCACAAGATGCTGTTACTCATTAAACTTTTCACATTCCAGTCAAACGGTCGTTCAAGCCGATTTTTTACAGTTCAACATGAGTAATATTTACTTCTCCATCTTTAACTGATGTGATTCCAACACACGGTTCACTCACCTTTTTCAGGCCGGCAAAACCTTCCGACTCCAGGAAGAAGAAGGCAAAGGGCATCAAGACAAACAGACAGAGGTTGGAGAAGAGCGAGGCGAGGTTCCAGAGACCTGCAGGGGCAATGCAGGAGACAGTCAGGGACCTGCGGGCCCGGCCAAGGGCGCACCCCGCCCCACGGCGGTGCCAGTCCGAGAGCGGGGCTCCCGGACAGCAAAACGCACAGCCAAGCAGAGCGGCCCGGCCAACGCCCAGCCCTGGAAACCAGAGAGGATTATGGGAAGTTTGTGTACCTGCGTGACACGCACCTACGGGTCACAGCCGACACAGAGACCTCTCCTCGCGCCCTGACACGCGTGCACTGAAGACACGACGTGCGCAGAGACGCAGAGACACAGCCTCTTTCGACACACCGGCACCTGAACGTTTGAATCAGAGCCACTAGCATTTATGGCGCACTTAATAAATGCCAGATACTCTACTAAGCATTTTACATGCATAATCTCATTTAATTTAAGCCTCATTAAAACCCTAAAAGGAATAATTAGCATTTATAGAGCCCTTCCGTGCCAAGTGCTGGTCTGAGTGATTTAGGGACAGGATGCAAACCCGTTTGCTTGTCCCAGCACCGCCCCCCACACCCCCATACCCGCGGCGAAGGCGGGTCACAGCATGCGGAGGCCACAGGGCCAGCCAGTGGCAGCGCCGGTTCCTGGGGTGTCTGAAAAGCACCCCTCATAGGTGGTTCAGTGCGCACGGCCACGTGGGAAAGCAAAGGGAAGACAGGCAGGCACGCCCCCGTGGCCCTTCCCTCGCTGGCACACACTGCGAGTCTCGGAAAACCACAGTGAAAAGCAACTGAGAACAGACGGAGAAGACGAGACCTTCCCTGCGTCCTTGGGCGGCACTCGGCTCAGCATCTCCTGCTCTTTAAAGGTGAAGCACCGAAATTTAAAACTTACTTTCAAAACGATGGCTGCACTCGCCATAAAATTTATGAACTCCAGAGTCAAAGACGAAAACTACGCTACAGTCAGAATTCAGTGCTTCTGACTCGGGGCACTGCCACTCCGTCCGCGCCCTGTCCATGAGGGGCGGGCGGTCCGGGCGCGGAGACACGGCGGTGGGTCAGCGGGACAGACGCCGTTGCCCGGGCGGCGTGCGCTCCAGGCGCGGGGGTCCACCCTGACCGCCCAGGGCCCCTTCAGCTCAGCACAGCGCGGCACCCCAACCGAACGAGCTCGCGCGGTGTGCGTGCCGGCCACCTGGAGAGGTCCGCCTCCTCCAGCAGGCAGGGCAACAGAAGTAACCAAGTCAGCTCACACTTTTCCAAAAATTGCCCCGGATTTAATGAAACTGACACTACACTTACCTTAGCAGGAAATAGCGTTCTACAGGAAGTCTAAGACAACGTCTCACACCGGCCAGCAGAAAACTCTCACCGGAACTCTCTAACACAGCGGGGTTCCGAGGTGCTCTTCTACTCCCCAGCCCCGCAGCGCTGCAGCCCGGTCTCCCGTCAGAGGGGCCGTGACCGCAGCGGACGCTCTGTGGCGCTAACGACCTGAAGAGCTGGGCTCCCGCCCGCCTGCATCCCAGGTGCCACCCCGCCAACTCACAGGTCCCCACCGCAAGAGCAAGGCTGAGGACCTGTCCGCAGGCGGTGTGGGGAGGTGAGGGGACCAGCCCGGTGGCACAAGCTCAGTCCCTGAGTGTGTGAATGGACCTGACGTTCTGTGTCACCAAATGCTAACAGGGAGATACCCTCTCTGTAAGAGCTCATGGGCCGAACTGAGGAAGGAGATTTAGAATGAATTCTCAACTGCCAGTGCCAAAGGAAGGAACTCACGATGCAGAAAAAGCAAAAGTGTGAACTTTGGTTCACTGAGTTATAATGGACATAACTACACAAAGTGCACAACTCACAGACGGGGACAGACGTGCTCCCCAGTGACAGCATCGCCACAAACGCGGTAACGCGCACTCCCGCCGCCACTCCTCAGCCCTCCCCGACGGCCCTGAGCCGGGCCCGTAGGAAAGGCTGTGTTTTCCCGGACTGCACATACGCGGTCCGTGTCGTATGTGCCCTTGGTGCTGTCTGGCTTCTGTCACCGAGCACAACAACTTGAGGTTCTTCAGCACTGTGGGGTGCGTCAGCAGTCTGTCCTCCGTACGACTCAGCTCGAATTCCAGGAGCGAGCTGCAGCCGTCCCCCTGCAAGCCGGCCGCTCCTCGGGGCAAGCACGGGGGTGAGGGCGGCTGGGTCACGGAGGAGACACGAGCATGGTCGAGGCGCTAAGGAACTGCTGAGATGTCCTCCGAAGGGCTGTGTGACCTCACACCCCAGCAGCAGAGTTCCGCTTCCACCCGGATTTCGCCAGAACAGTGCCTGCCCGATCTTGCGGCCCCCGCCGCTCCAGTGGCTGTGCAGGGAGCCCGCTGCAGTGCTGACCTGCGACCCCCCCACCAGGAGGCCGGCGCTGAGCATCCTCTCACGGGCACGTCTGCCACGCACTTCGGCGCTCCCCGGGGCTGCTCTGCGCTCCCGCGGTCTGCGGCTCGCTGGGCGGTCCGTTCACTGGCTCCAGGCCGGGCAAGGTCTTGATCTGCGCTGAACGCAAGTCCCTCATCAGACCTGTCACCCGCAGGTGTGTTCTGCCCGTCTGCGCACTCTTCTCGTCCTCTGAACAGTTGGTTTCAAAGAACAAACCTTCTTCATTTTGATGCAGACCGACTTATCACATTTATTCTTACAGGTCATGCTTGGAAGGGTCACCGCTACCCCAGAAACTGCGGCCTGGGCTGATGTCACGGGCTGCCTCCCAAGTCCGTCTGCACGGGCCACAGTCCCAGGGTTCACGTCTATGATCCTTCTGACCCGCTTTTTGCAGAGGATGTCGGGTGTGGATCCAAGTTCACTTTTTGTCTCTGGCTATCCAATCATTCTAACGGCATTTGTGGAAAATACCCTTTTCCCACCGAATTACCTTCGTACCTCTGTAGAAAGTACATTGACAATGGACACGTAGATATACAAGGTCTCTCCAGAGGTGTCCAGCCATGTACTATGAAAAACAGAAACATTTATCAAAGAAGATACATGACATAAGAAACATCGCACATAGGACAATGACACCTCTGTCCCCTTCAAAGCAGGCACCTTGGGACGTCACACAGTTCTCCCAGTCACCATCAGCTGCCCCATCATATTTCCCTGAATCTCATCAACAGGGTGAAATCGCTTTTCTTTCAAAGGTGATTTTAGTTTTGGGAAAAACAAGAAATTGTAGGGCACCAAATCTGGGCTGTAGTGGGGCTGAGTCACCTGGATGACTTTATGTTTTGCCAAAAAAACTCTGCAACAGACATGATGTGATACATGAGCAGGTGCATTGTTGTGATGAAGCTGCCAATCACCAGCTACCCACAGCTGTGGCCTTCTGAAGCATCTGAATAGTTTCTGTGGAGGAATGTTCGAGCTTAACACGAAATTTGATGCAAATGCATTTCTCTGCTCACTCGTTTTGTTTTTTAAGATCTTATTTATTTTTAGGCAGAGGGGAAGGGAGAGAGAGTGGGAGAGAAACATCGATGTGTGGTTGCCCCTCGAGCGCCCCCTATTGGGTCCCTGGCCCACAACCCAGGCACGTGCCCTGACTGAGAATCGAACCGGTGACCCTTTGGTTCGCAGGCCAGCACTCAGTCCACTGAGCCACACCAGCCAGAGCATCACTCAGTCATTTTGAATACAGTGGCCACACAGTACACTCACAGTATGCTCACTCACGGGCGTCTATCACCCCCACTGACCAGTCCAGGGAAGTCATCTTTGTTCACGTATGCGTGTTCCAGTCCACGCTCCTTGGCTGCCAGGTTACATCGATGTCGCACAAACTATTCTCATTACATTAACAATGGCCGGACTTTTTCCAGACAGACCTTGTATTCCTGGACTCTGCTGTGCTAAGCTGATGTATTTGTCTATCTTCACACTGATGCCACATGGTCTCAATTACTGCAGCTTTAAAACAGTCTCCGAGTCAAATACGAAGGGCTCCAGTTTTGTTTTCTTTCGAAGTTGTTTTGTCATTGCTAAGTTCTTAGCATTCCCACCTGAATCTCAGATCAGCTAGCCAGCTCCTACCAGAAAGGTCAGCAGGGACTGGGACTAGGATTGTGTTGAATCCACAGGTTGATGTGGGGGGAAGTGACACCTGAACAGCCCTGTCCTCTGGTCCGTGAGCACGGGCTGCCTCTCGGTTTACTGTGGGACTCTAGCTTTTCTCCGCGGGCTCCACAGTGTGAGGGCACACGCATCCCTAAGGGTTTCATATCTGTGATGCCACTGTACTTCACTGGCATTGGTTCTTGAATCAATTTCCAATTTTTTATTGCTACCGCACAGAAATGCATTTGAGTTCTGTATATTGATCTCATATCCTGAAACCTTGCAAAATTCACTTACTGGTTCTAACAGCTTTTTTATAGGAAATCCCACCAGAACTTCTACCCAGACAACCAGATCACCTAGGAACAGAGGTCTCCTTCTTCCTCTCTAGCCCGAGTCACCTGTTAAAACTCACCAGACCAAGGCTGCACGTGAGTGGTGAGAGGGGAGCGCATTCCGTCTTTCTCTACGAAGCACGGTGTTACCTGTAGGGTTCTCGTGGATGCTCCTTATCAGGAGGGGGAAATTCCCTTCCGTGCCTAGTTAGCTGAGATGTTTATCAAGAAAGATCACTGAAGTCTGCCAGATGCTTTTTCTGCCTCTGTGGTGATGACCCTGGCTTCTGTGAATGTGATAAATGGCAGTGCATGATGTATCACCCTTTTTCTGCACTGTTACACTCACGTGGCTACAATGTTGCTTAGAGCACGTGCGTCTATGTTCCGGAGGGACACTGGCCTGCAGTTTTCCTGTGATGGCTGTCTGGTTTTGGTATCGGGGTAATGCTGGCTCAGCGAGTTAGGGCTTGCTCCCTCATTTCCAACTTTCTGAAAAGGTCTGTGTAGAACTGGTGTTACTTCTTCCTTAAGTATTTGGCAGGGCTGACAGTGAAGCCCCCTTGGCCTACGGTCTTATTTATAAGAACGTTTGCAGCATTTCCACAATGTCTGAGCGGGGTCCAGGAATTCGTGCCGGTCAGGGAATTGTTCCATTCTCAAAACTGCTGAATTTGTTCAGATAATGCTGTTCATAATATGCACTAATTATCCCTTCAATGGCTGAGACTGTGGTGATGTCACCTTTCTCATTCCTCATACGGGTAATTGGCGTCTTCTTTTATTATTTGTGCTTATCAATGATATCGATCTCACTGATTTCCTATACTTTCTCAGTTTCCTACGTCACTGGTTCCCCCTCTCATCTTTTGTTTCCCATCTTCTTACTTTGGGGTTTATTTGCTCTCCTTTTTCTAGTTCCTGAAGGTGGAAACTGTAGGAATTAATTTGACACTTTTTTCCCTAAAACGCATTTTAGTGCTACAAACATTTTGAAATGGTTTTTTCCATTTTTATTCAGTTTAAAGCACTTTCAAACTTCTTTTGACTTCTGTGCCCTGTGCATTATTGTGAAGTATGTTGTTTAGTTACCAAATACCAGAGGGAGCTTTCCAGGTGTGCTTCTGTCACTGATTTGAGCTTAACTTCATCACTGTCAGAGAACACACCCTGTGTGACTTAAATCTGCCACAAGTACGGAGACTTATTTATGGCACTGGCACAGGTCTCTTAATAAATGTTCTCAGCGCACCTGAAAAAGTGTGTTCTAATAAATGCAAATTAGGCAAGTTGTTTAAGAGTGTCATTCAACTCTTCCATATTCTGTTTTCCTTCCTCCTTGTTCTACCAATTATTGAAGAGGGGAGATAGATACATCTGAACATAATTGTGACTTTGACTATTAATCCTTTCACTTCTATAAGACTTTGCTTCACGGATTTAATAGGTGTCCATTATCACGCTCTTTTGATGAGAGAACCCTTCATCATTACGAAATGATCTTCTTTACCCCTCACCCTTTGCTGACTCGCACACACCCACGGCAGCTTCCTCTCTGCTAGAACTGGCGGGGACGCCTCCCCTCTCCTGCCCCGGCAACCCGCTTGTGCCTGCAGCGCCGCCGCGGGTGCCCTGCAGGCAGCCCAGATCCGTGTCTCCCTCGCTCACCCCACCAGGGAACCGGGTGTTCGGGCCACGGAGGCTTCCTGAGATGGTCAGGTAAGTCCGTCCACGGGCCCCTTCCGCCATTCGCCCCTTGTTCTGTCTGCCCCTTCCTGCTTGTTCCGTGCGCCTTCGGGTAACTCTTCGCACGACTCCACGTCATCTCCGTTACTTGCTTGCCGGCCGTACCTCTCGCTGCGCTGTGCACCCCGACTCATCACACTGTGCCTTCCGCAACAGCACAGCCGCTCACGTGCCGCGGAAGCCCCTCCCCTCCGCCCACATGTCTCCCTCTCTTTCCTTCTGCCTTCGCCTTCTGTGCTGACACACTTCACTTGTGCACGTTATGAAGCTCACAATGTACCGCTGCCATTTCGTTTTTGAAATAACCAATCATCTTTTAATAAGACATACAATAAAGGAAAACTATTATGCTTGCCCACGAACTGCACTTCTCGGGCAAGAGACCCGCACTCCTACCCCCAGTCGGCCGCCACCAACAGTCTGCCGGGGCAAATTTTTACCTTCTGCGTATCTGACACTGTCTGCACTTTGCCTCTGTCTTGGAGAATATTCTTGCTGGATTTAGGGTGGCAGGTAATTGTCATCTGGCTGGCATCTTCCCCACAGGAAACAAGCCGATCCTTACCCTTGCTCCTCGGTACTTGTCTGCTTTTCCTCCGAATGCTTTCACGGTCTCCTCCCTGTCACTGTGTGGGCCCAACCTGACGCTGCCTCCTGGCAGAGTTCCCTGCACAGCCGGCTGCTTGAGCTTCTTGGATCAGTGGGTTTGTAGGTTTCACCTGATGTTGACACCTTCCTGGCACGAGTTTTTCCAATGTTTTTCTTATCCCCCTCCTTCAGGAGCATTATATCCCTGATGCCCTAGTCAGTCCCCTGTCACTTTCTCTCTGGGCGTCTCTCTCACACGCTTCTCTACTGCTGTGCTTCCAACGTGCCTGCGTGTGTGCGCACGTACACCCAAGCCTTCTGCACACCCCCAACTTCAGTAAAATGCCCACTGTTCTGTAACGTCCTCTAACAGAACGAGGGACCCACGCGTCCGTGACCAAGAGGCCTCTGGAGCCTCGACGGCAGGGGCCGGGGAGCGGCCCCTCACGTCTGGCAGCCTGGGCGTGCGTCGTCGACCCTGTGACCTGGAAGGGGACATCGACCCTCATGTGCTGTTTCCGCCTGAGTGACCCAGGCTCTTCCCCGACTCCCAGGGCTCTCAGGAAGAACAGAAGAGAAACAACACACCCCCATGTTAAACGGACACCCGTGCCCCTCCCCACCATCTCCACACACCTCGGATGGCCAAAACACTGGAAACCTCTCACACACATCAGCAGTTAGACCACATAAAGACAGGAAAGTGGTGTAAGTTACGGCTAAGGCTGGCTCTCAACCCCTTCGTTACAGAATTATTCTCATTGCCCTGACTAGTGTAGCTCAGTGGCTTGGGCACCGTTCTGCAAAGGGAAAGGTCGCTGGTTCAAGTTCCAGTCAGGGCACCAGCCTGGGTTGCGGGCCAGGTCCCCAGTAGGGGGCGCACAAGGGGCAACCACACATTGATGTTTCTCCCTCCCTTCCCGTCTCTGAAAATAAATAAATAAAATAAAATGAGATAAAAAACACAAACTTATAAAAAAGGACATAAAACTCTGCCCTGGGCAAAAGCTCACACATCAGTAAAAGGACCTACCCTGACTACCCACACACTGCAAACAAGACGGTCATGAAAAGCCGAAGGAGGAAATCTGCCCGGCAGCTGGAAACCAGCGAGGAAAACTGTGGGATGACCACGCGGGTTCTGAACACCAGCCCACTCCTTCAGGGGGTCGGGAACCTGGATGCCTTCTTTCACGTATGGAACTTTAAATGTGCATATTACATAACCTTTGGAATGTTATTTCCCCCAACTGCCGGTTTCCCAGGGGACTCCACATTCCTGCTGGAGCCCTGACCACTGCGATCGCGGGACAGACGTGATGTGATCTGGACCCCGCTGCGGCGGCGCGCGGCCACCACGGCATCGGTCTAGGACCGACCGTACATACGACGACGGGGCTGAGGAATCCCTCTCCCTCAGTGTGACCTTGTAGCAGCCAAACGTCACAGCGCACCCCCTGCTCCCATGTTTGCGGGGATGCGGCGCGGACAGACCCACGGCGCCACCCCTCGTGTAACAGGAGGGCAACACGGCTGCACACAGCCTGCGACGCTGGGTAACGACTAACACAAGACTGCAGAGCTGCGTCCTGTGCTTGCTGCACTTGTACTGTTCTCTAGGGGGCGCTCTTTCGACTGCACACACAGGCCAGCGGGTAGTGGGCCGGCCGCCTAGGCGCGTGCGAGTGCCCTCTGTGATGTCCACACGAGAAACGCCTGACAGCGCATCTGTCACCCCGGTTCCCGTCGTGAAGCGGCCCACGGCTGTGTTTATTCTCGCAAGACACAGTCACTTAACAGAAAGAATTTGAGAGTTGGTGGTTTTCTCCTGTAGAAGTCCAAATAATTAAATGCAAAAAATAAAGTTTATTAACCATAATAAATAAATGTGAAAGTTTTAGACTTAGTCTATGCTAATTTAATTACCAAGTTTGGAACACATAAGGTTACTGTGAGAATATCTAATATTCAGAAAAATAACAGATCTAACACACATTCCTAAGTAGTAATTATAACCTTAGCAACCGTCTAAAACTTAGCAAGCTCCCAGCATCTTGCAAACACACCAGACATACACACATAAATATCCCTAAGAATATTTCTATAGTTTTGATAAAACATTTCTAAATTAAAAATTGAGGGCTAATACACATAAAATACTACCACTGCCTTTATTTTCTTACACATCAACTTGTAAAATAAAGAAAACATTAGTCAAATTTCTCCAGTTTAGAAAGTTACACACTCCTGTACAGGAGTAGAATCTTAAAATTTCAGAACCCTTGGAGTTTGTCTAAATCACTATTAGTGACAGCCCTTCCGAAAGAGCCGATGCCTACCCCTGAAGGAAGTATCCGAATTCAAACAAAGACTGTTCAGTAACCCCCAAACACGGTGTGAAACCAAACCACGCCGGACAGAATGCCAGCGACCACGGGATGCACTAACTCGCAGCTCCCTCTGCTGGGGCCACAGGTGCTTCACAACACGGCTGACGGCCCCAGGCTGCGGGGGACGCCACTCCTCCCAGACGGAAACGTCCGTGACTCCACGCAAGCAAGTTCATCCGAGCTCAGCCACACTCCGTAACTCCCAAAACGGCAACACTGAGAGTTAGAACCAATCTTCCAGTGGAACTGAGGTACTAATCTAGTTGTCGAAAAATGACTAACACAATTTTTTAAAATGCTACCAAGAAAGCGTAAGCCTTAGAAGACAAGTTTACTTTCGAATCATCAGCGTTGTGAGAACTTCAGAACTAGAATAGCTTCTGCTTATTTATTTAGAAAACAGAAAAAAGAACAATTTTCACAATGAGTTGTGAAATTTTTACCTTAATGTAACTTTTTCCCTTTAACAAAAAACCAACACATGCCCACCGCAGAGAAATGTTACACAGTGCAAGTACTAAAATAAAACTTTATCTCATATTGCCCTACCACCCAGAGGAGACCATTTTTTCCCTGTCTTTCCGAATCGACAACTACTCCTCTGCACCAGCAGCTATCACAGCCGAACAAGCACCCGACCGCTTGACAATGCCAGAATGTAATCAAGCAAATTTCCCACTCTGAACACTTAGATTGTTTTTTATTTTAGTCATTATAAACCAGCGATTTTCAACCTTTTTCATCTCGTGGCTCACATAAACTAATTATTAAAATTCTGCAACACACCAAAACAAATACACTTTTTGCTGATTTGACAACAAGTAGGTATAATTTTGAGTCATTCACACCAAATGGCCATTGCTGTGCTGCCTGCTGTCATTTTCGGGTTCGACAACAAGGGAAGCGAGGCCCGCCCCTGACGGAGCAGGTGTCACTGCACGTTGCAAACATTCTCGCAGCACGCCGGCTGAAAATCGTTACTACACATAACCACAGTGACCTGCATATGATAAATGACTGAACTACTTACACCAATTAACTCGAAATCATTAGCAACATTCAACTAACAATGGGGCATTAAAATTTACTGCTGGCTGACTTTTAATCTTCATACATAAATATAACAGTATCTAAAAGTATGGTCTTTAAAAATCTTGGATAAAACCAAGGTGGAGTTTATAGTTTCTTCATGAGGCCCAAAACCACACACCGCCCACTCCTACTGGCAAGTCGAAACACTGACCTCGCCAAGACCAGCCAGACTCTCTGGGCTTGTCTCTTCACAGACCGAACCACAAGTGTCCCCCCGTCACAACTGTGCACGGCCTAGCAAAAACTGCACCTCAACGACTGAAGAATTGTTTCCTGACTCCGGGGCCACAATTCTAATCCGATGGTTCTCCCACCTTCCCACGTGTACTGCTGCTGCTGGGTTGTACTTTGACCTTGAACTCCCGTCCTCCAGAGCCACCGTTCTGAGAGAGCGGTCCACTGGCGCTCAGCACACTGGCTGGGCTGGGCGGCCGCCGCACTCCCCTGGTCCCACAGCGGGCCCACCCGAAGGAAACCCGCATGCAGGCATTTCGCCGCTTCTCAGTTTGCGGAACTGAAGAGCATCTTACTTTCCCACCAGCTCTTTAATGTACGTGACACAGAAAGTGAAAGGAAAACCCAAAACGCAGCGCGTGAAGAGGTAACGTGGGGGCGGGGACCCGGAGGAGCGAAGCGCGCGCACTGACCGTGGATCAGGGAGCCGTTCAGCCACTGGATGTAGTAGCTGTGCGGGAACGACAGCAGCACCTCGTTGCTGACGATGGAGAAGGGCAGCAGCAGCACGGCCCCGGCGGAGACCGCGAGCGTGAACGTGCTCAGGAACAGCCTGCGGGGAGAGAGGGCGTCAGCGGCAGCGGGGGCCGCGGCAGTGTGCGCGCGCGCGCGGACCGCTCCAGAGGAACAGCGCGGACGTCGTCTGAGCACCTCCGCGGGAGAAGGTCCTGAGCCTCGTCTAGCTGGCACACACGGCACATGCGTGACCCTGGGGGTGAGACGAGGCGACGCCCAGCGCTGCCGCCTCTGCGGGGCCGGTGAGTCCGACGAGGATGCCCAGAGACACGCGCACTTTGGACAGAGTGCGCCACCCACTTTACGGAGAGGGACCTGCAGCCTCGTCCCTCTTTTCAGTGTCAGTTTCAGCGTCGTGTTTAATGAACAACTTGGCAATATGTGCTAAAAGCGAGGCAGCAACTGTTTCAGAGGAAAAGATTACTCGTGCGAGCTGTGTGAAGCACGAATTATTTCAGCAGAAAAACTTACCAGGCCATCAGTCCACTATCTTTTAAAATGAGTGAAGTGTAAATAAATTATAAATTAAATAGTAAGGAACTATTAAAGAATATTATACTGTTAAACGGTATTTGAAACACTATTTTGTCACGTTTCAAAATATCTCTAATATGTACTAATTTAGAAAGGTGCTTAAAACAAGCAGAAACAAACAAACTAAAAGAAAGCAGGAAAAATAAACTCAAAACACCTCCCGAAAAGCACCTACATACACAAAGAAAATCAGAGGCACAAAAACCAGGGCAACAGCTGACAACCCCACACACAGGAGGGCGCAGTGGTGAGGGGCTCTGGCTCCCTGCCGCACGTCTGAGAGGTTAACATCCATCCCACTAAAGTAAAGGCAGGGAGAACGTGAGAACCTAAGAAGGCTCGAGGAAAAAGGTCACACTGTACGTTCCATACACACATCCAACAGAGTGACTGTGCGACCATCGCCACCTTGTGGCGACCCGCAGAAGTGTTTCCTACTCCAAAGCCAAACCGGCGGAAACCTGCCAGTCAATCACTGGTACACTTGATGTGGACACCAGGTGACGCTCGCTGAAAACACCGTCCCAACCAGACGCAGGACGCGCCCTGTGAGGCTCTGCTGACGTGACGCGCTTTCTGGTGGAGCAGGGGCACAAGTCCTCGTCCAGGTCCACGGCCGCCACCCCCAGTGGCCAGCCAGGGGCCTGGTGGGACTCTCGTCCTCCCCGTGGAGGGAGCACGTGTCCTGAGGGCGTCCCCCACTCCTCCCAGCGCCCGGACTAAAGTCAAGCCTACAGCCCCACGCCAGGTGCTGCACGGCCGTCCTGTGGCTCCCCCACACCCCGCCCCCCGCCACAGCAGCCCCGCAGCTGGCCGGCCAACCCGCTCGCACCCCACACTCTGTGGGCGCCGCGCCTCCGGCCTGGGCCACGACCAGCCCCCTCCCTGCGGCCCCACACCGCTCACCCTGCAACACTTCCCTCGGCATCCCCACCCTGGTCCCCGTGCCCACGACACTCCGACCACAGCCCGGGCCGTGAAGGCCAACCCTGTCTCCAAGTCCAAACCGGGGCCCGCAGCCCAACAGAGCCACAGGTGTGGGAGTGCAAACCAGGTACATGAAGCCACAGGTGACCCAAACTCCTGACCGTGTGGCCACTGCGTCACGGCGGCTCTCAGTAGGACCTCCGGAGCCGACTGCACGGCCCGCACTGGGGCCGTCTCTGCAGGCTCCCCAGCGACCTCGAGTCCATCTGCCCCACACGGGCCGTGTGCTGGCCGCTGGCCACTGGTCAAGGTGGCGTCCGCGGGGCCTGTTCCCTTTCTCTGCAGGTACCTCGTGGAAGCCGAGCCTGGAACCAGGACAGCCACCTGCTCCCCGTCCAGCGACTGCTCATTCAGCGGTGGCCGCCCGCACGGGCTCGGACTCCTCCACCGGCCGCGCAGGCCCCGAGACCACCGCTACTCGCACGCTCAGACGGCCCTGACGTGGCGGGAAAGCCCTCGGAGTCTGCCTGGCCCGGCCCGCCGTTCTCCCAGCACCTGCTCACTCGGCGCACGACTAGGTCTACGTGTTGGCCGGCCCCGCGCCCCGCTTCCCCGCAGCCCTGGCCCACCGAGGGGACGGCGGCGCGCCGAGACGGAGGCCTGGGTGCCGCCCGCACTCCCGCTCCGGGCGTCGCGCTGCAGGCTCTCAGTGACGGCCCTGGCGTGCGTGCGCGCTGTGTGAGCACCGGGGCCCGGAGAACCTGGGATTTACTTAGAGACCGTGCATTTACTCTGACGTGCTGACATGTGTACGCTCCAGTCACCGTCAAAGAACTCTCCACTGGATGCGATACACCCACTGAAATGTTCTTCCCACGGCTCAAAACAGTGTTTGAACTCGTCAATTCTGACGCCTTTTAGTGCTTCTGCCTTCTTTGTTTCGACTCTTCCACATCAGCAAAACGCTTCCCTTGGAGGACTTTTTTCATCCGGGAAACAAAAAAAAGTCACTCGGGGTGAGAGCGGGTGAATAGGGAGGGTGGGGCGTGGGGGTCCTGCCGTCTCTGGTCCTAAACTGCTGAACACTCACTGCGCTGTGGGCAGTTGCACTCATCAATCACCCATCATGCAATGGGCAAGCGCACTGAAAAAGCCTTCGAAAATAAAAAATCACTGAAGCCAAACACAGCCTCTCACAACGTCAGCTGGTGCACGGATGCAGATGGGTTCCTAGAACACTCACCCAGCAGGGGAAGCCTGCCCTACAAAGGCTCGCCCTCCGGAAGGTAATTCTGGCGTTCAGGGGGCCCCCTCGTACATGCGCACACCCACACTGCCATCTACAACCGGCTCGGTAACCCTGGGCAGAGACCACGGGGCCACAGCAGCACCTCCAGACCCACAGGGACGGCCCGGGCTCCCTCCCCCCGCTCCGTCACCTCCCATGGACACGGACCAGCCCACGGCTCCCGTCATGCCAACACGCCACCCTACGCAGAGGCGCCCTGCTGCTCAGGTGACACCCCATTTAGGGTACCCTGCCCCACCTGAGCCCCACCCAGGCCAAGCTGCCTGCACAGGTGCCTGGCCGCCCTGTGTGGGCTCTGCCTCCCTGGGACAGCGCTGCCCCAAACCGTGGGCGTCCCTCCTCCACCTCGGGATGACACCTGTGCCAGACCTCCCTCTGCAGGGGGACCGCCTTCCCTCCCCTCAAGTCCTGAGAGCAACAGCAAGTGCCCTCTGGGGCGGTGCCCCACGCCAGGCCTGGCCCCAAACAGAGACCCCCTTCGCCGGCCTGGGCTCCACAGCCCTTCCAGCAGCCTCCCCAGGCAGGCGACGTGTTTCCACACTGACTGCTCTAACGCAAACCCCAGCGAGGGCCGCAGGGATGCCCAGAAAGGCCACTTTGGTGGGGAGGGCAGAGGGCGTGAATTCAGGGTGCAGGGAGGCAGACCCAGACCGACGGCAGAAGGCAGGCTCCTGGAGCCCAGGAGAGACAGAGGGTGGGCGCCACAGTGACTTGGGAGGCTGAGGAAAGGCCTCCTGTGCACCGGGGCGCCAGACTCACGGTGCCAGCCGCTCTGGTGCCAGAGGACCTGCGTTTCAGAGCTCTCGGACCTCTCTCGGCACACAGACGGTGCCCATGTGACAGCCACACCTTCTCCTGGTCTGTTCAGGCCGCAGGTTCTGCTTCTCCCTCTGCTGTGCCCGCACAAAGCCCTTCCATGGGGGAGGACGAAGAGGGAGAGGGTGAGGCGCAGGGATGCCTGAGACCACACCCCCCCGCAGCCGCGCCACCTGCACGTGTGACATCTCCCGCACAACCCAGGGACCAGGCAGGCGGCGGCCCGGCTCCCACACAGGGAATGCGCACCCCAGCTCCGTCTCCCCTGGACTCAAGGTCATCCCAGGGTCAGAACCTGAACCCAAGCTCAGTGCCCTCTCATCGCAGAATGAACAGAAGCCAGAGGGAGACAGCAAGAGCCAGGGCGAGGGCCCAGGGGGCACAAGGGACAGGGGCGGGGGCGCGAGGGCCCTCCCCTTGGCGCTCCCTCCTGACCTCGCAGTCCACACACACCCACCTCCCGTCTGGACAGGCCCTAGGACGGGCCGCCCGGCTGAAGCAGATGGGGGCGGGAACCACCGCTGAGCCTCTCCCCGAGGAAACCGCGGGTCGTCCTGAAGCACGCTGCAGGAGCAACGTGTTCCTGTCTATTTATAAACTATCGATCTGCAAATGCATTTCAGTAAATGCACCACCGAGGGGGCCAGAGACCCAGCGGAGAGGAGAGGCCCGCACAGGCCCTGCAGTGCCCCCCAGAGGGCCGCCCGTGCGCAGCAGCGGCCCCGGAAGCGGGCGGGCACTGTGCTTTCACAGGAGCAGCAACCACGACAGAGAACAGGACGCTCCCTCGGGAACGCTCACCAACCTCACGGCGCTGGGAGCACCGCCTCTGCCACCTCGCCCTGCAGGCTTAGTCCACCCAGTTCCAGGCCCGAGTTTCACACCCGGAGGGAGGGCTCCCGGTGTGAAGGGAGAGGGGTTCCCCCCTCCGCCCCGAGGCATTTACAATAACTTCAACACCGAATCTAGTAAGGCAGGACCCACCCGTGTCCGTTGTCCAGTTACAAATCCAATCCGCCCTACTCGAGCCATTCATTAACTGAAAGCACCTTTTTATCGAGCTGAGATTCTCACAGAACCCACCACTCTGCAGTGACCGATCCAGGGGCGGCTGAGCGCCCCGTCGCCCAGAGAAAGGCCCCTGTGCCCCCCCCAGCCTTCCGCTGCATCCACCTGTTCCGGCACCCTTCCTCATGGGGGTCACAGGCTGCGTGACCTTGGGTGACGTGACGGCCTGGCTCGCTCGGCACTGTGCGCTCCAGGCCCGTCCACGCCGCAGCAGGCTCAGGGCCGCCTTCTGCTTCGCGGCCAAGCGACATTCCGGTGCAGTGGGAGCTCGTGAGTGCGTGAGTGCCTGTGAGTGCGTGAGTGCCTGTGCACGCACAGTCTCCCCTCCCCCCCACACCTCCGCCAAGAGCTGTGTGATGCGACACTGGTCGTGACGGGTCCTAGACAGACCTGTCCGCAGACAAACCCACGGGGCCAGGGCTCCGGGGAGCTCTGAGGATGCGTTCCTGTCTGCAGGCAGGGGCACCTCCCCGCAGCGTGGGGCTCTGAGCCGGGCCCTGCTGCTCGGGCGACCGGCACACCACCAGCGCGGCCCAGCGCTGCTGCGCCGTGCAAACCCACTTCCAGGTGTGCGTGGCTGCAGGGGATTCGCAGGCAAGGCACTGCTCACAGGACTCGGTACAAACGTGTCCTGCGAACACGGGGACCCCCGTCAGCACCTGCTCCCGGAGGTCAACGCAGAACGGCTTTGCATTCTGTGTCTGACCTGCCTGCAAACGTGGAACTACTCCAAACGAAAGCTGAAGTCTCAGCAACAACGACCAGGAACACAGACACTCTCCTGTGTCGTGGGTGTAGCTGTGGGATTTCAGATTTTAATCACGTCGGTTCTGATGGAAAGGAACGCACTGCTCTCCGTGGACTTTGATCCCTAAAAAGACTAAAGGTACTTCCGTCCCGCACCGTCCGCGCACATGGGTGGACACAGCTCTGGGGGTCCTGAAAGGACCAGCTCCCCGCCCACAGGAGGGCGTTTACCAGAACAGCCTCTGCCCCCCTGCAGAAACTCGGGGTCCTCTCAGCAGGCCCCCACAGCCAAGGGCCGTCCTCCTCGTGGTCCCGCCGGACGCCCACTTCCCGGTTGCCCCTTCTGCAGGTAAAGTCTAGGGGCCCTTAAACAGGCCGGTCTCCACGAGAGATGGTCAGCCCTCTGTCTGTCGGGCCCACCGCCTACGCACGCCTCCTGAGGACGGGCCAGCACTGATGGAGGTGCTGGGATGTATTAGGTGAGCCTCTCCCACACCTCTGCCCAAACAGCAGTGTTAAACTTGGAGACGGTATGACTTCAGAATTAAGGAAAAAACTAATGTAAGTACTTACGAAATCCTGTTGACGATGGCCTCTTCATCTTCGTGTTCATCTGCAAAAATGTTTAAGGTATTTGTGTTACTCTATCTTCCAACAAAATGTTTCATTGACTTATAAAACCACAAATACAGACTTGAAGCAGCAACTGCCGACGGAGACACCCGTTGAACAGCACGTGTTTGTTTCGGCACAGACACCAGTTTGCACCTCCTTAAATCAGACAGGACAGAGTTTGCTTAGAGGACACTGTTTCGGTTACTCAAAAGTCCTTGTTAACAAAATGACCACGTGCAAATTAAAATGTTCCAGACATTCAGTGCTTAAGAAAATCAAATCTAATAGGACTCCTGGGACCACTACCCGGTGCAGCCCGCGCACCAGGCCGAGGCCGCCCGGCGTGAACGCCCAGGGCTCGCCGCGGCATCTGCACTTGCCTGACTTCCTCTTGTACCTCGTGATGACGACGTAGGAGACGGCGTAGAGAGCGGCAAAGAGGAGGAAGCATATCTGGAACAAAACAAAGTAGACTCGTCAGCTGTCAACACAGTTTTTCAAGTTTTTTAAAAATAATAGAGGATACACCCTTAGCATCAATAGGAAAAAGGATTTAACCTATTCCAAAGTACACATTGGAAATATCTTGCTAGTATAAAGTTCGGAGGGAATAATTTATAGGACCCAGTTTGAACACCATCCGAGAAAAGAAGTGCGACGAGGACTTTTCTCTCGTGACCTGACCAAGCTGCCCTCACCGTCAGGTGCAAGGACGGAGCCGGCACACCGCCGACCGCCGTGCGGGAAACAGGCCGGGCACAGCCGCCCGGCCCAGAGCGAGACACGGCGTGCGGGGCCCACAGCGCTCACAGGGACGGCTGGGGCAATGCCCGACGGGCAGCAGGACGGGCTCCATCGCGTGAAGTGTGTCACACGGCTGCGCACACTCAGGGCATCACTAATTAGTGCCACGACAACTGCTCAATAAACACACCGTGTGTCACAGTAAACAGAAGCTGAACACCAGGCGTTAACACTAAATTCCACTTAATTCCCATCAGATCTAGGGCATGGCAGGCAAAAAGGATGGGTAAAAAGACAGATCTCGTCACCGTCGAAGACCGGGTGTGCTAAAAAAGGCCTCTGAGAACCTCGGTCCACGGGGAGACACTCTGGAAGCTCTCCAGGCGGTGACCAAGCCTCGGGAGCGCCCCACGTGTGCATTCCTCGGGAAGGGCCGGCAGCAGGTGACTGAGAACGACCCTGGGCCTGCAGTGAACATCACTGTAACGTCGCCTAGGAAATGACAACCAAAGACGGACAGGAAGCCCTGGCTCCTGTGGCTCCGTGGACGGAGCGCCGGTCACCGGTTCGATTCCCAGTCAGGGCACAGGCCTGGGTTGTGGGCCAGGTCCCCAGGAGGGGGCGTGTGAGAGGCAACTGATCGGTGTTTCTCTCTCACATCGATGTTTCTCTCCCTCCCTTCCCCTCTCTCTAAAGATAAATAAATAAAATATTTTTTAAAGATGGAGAGCCTCCATCTCAGAGTTCTCCCCATTGTCCTGGGACAGTGACCCTTGGAGCAGAGTCGGGGGCACCAGAGACAGCCCGCGGAGCCCACGGGGAGCCCTGGCAGAGAAGAGAGGGACACGCCGTCATCACCACCCCCCAAAACCCCCGGAGTGCGGGGCAGGGGTCAGTCAGGAAGACCAGTGCCTGGGGCAGAAGGGTACAGAGAGCAATCAGGGCACGCCGTGTAGGAGGGGGCGGAAGGCCCCGCAGGCTGGCAGGGCAAGGCCGTGTGAGGTCAGAGTCGCAGAGCGCAGATGACCAGGGGCTGGCGGAAATCACCCCTCAGCGGTGCTGCGTGGTGAGCAGTCTCCTAAGGACTGAGAGCCCAGCAGGACGCAACCCAGGGCCCGCCTCCCCCGCTGCCATCCCCGGGGGACCACAGATAATAAATACACGAACACGGCGTGCGTCTGGGCGCAGGGAACAGGGAGGGCCAGCAGGGGGCGCGGCAGGCCTCCATGACCAGGGGACTACTGCAAAAGTCCTGGGCGGGGAGAGTAAGAGGTGCAGGTACTGGAGGGGTGGGGGCAAAACCCGGACCAAAGGGGGCGCGAGAGAAGAACTGGAATCAAACGTGCACAGACAGTTCTTTCCAGAAGTTTCACGATAACGGGAAGCAAAGCAAATGGGAAGGGAATGTGGAGTCACGGTTGATTCGCTTTTAAGCTGGGAAGTTACCACCCGCGTGGAAACATCCAATACAGAGAAATTACGGATGCGAGCCAGAGGCACGGAACTGCTGGGGACACGTGCCCACACTGAGGGGTCAGTCACAGCGCCCCCCACAGGTCAGAGGAGGAGGAGCAAGGGCAGGAGGAAGAGCCGGAGGCGGACGCATGTGCCGCTGTGGCAGCTGCGCAGGTGAGTGGGGGCAGCAAAGCCGCTCTCTCTCGGTGGTCTCCCTTGTCGGCAAAGCGGAAGCAAGGTCAGGAGCCTGGGGGAGCGATGGGAGCTGGGAGACGCAGCAGACAGGCGAGTCCGAGGGGGGGAGGGGGCGGGCGGCCTTTCGAGCTGCAGGCGGGTGCAGCAACTCCGAGCAGCACGGGAGGGCCCGGGCTCCAGCGGCAGGAGCCTGGCTCTCAGGTGCCGAGGCCCACGCACGGAGGGCCCCCAGGGAACGTCAGGGCCTGGTCTCCCAGATGCCCTCCTCTCTCCGGCCCTTATGGTCCACACCACAGCCTTCGCTTCCCACCCACCCCCTCTCTGCAAGCAGGAACCGGACTTCAGGCCCCTGCCCAGCTCGGCCTGCCCCGGCAGGGGTGGGGAGGGACCCAGCAGCCACCTGACGCTTTCATGATTCCCCCTGCCCTCTGCACAGCAGCCTGCACGCCAGCACACCTCCGCCCCCGACCTCTCCCAGGGACCCTCACTGGCTGCCCTTGCCTGCCAGCCTCTAGTCATCGCCCCCGCCCCCGCAATCCCAGGGCAGAGCCAGAAACCTGCTCTCGTTCTGCAAGCTCCTCACAAGCAGCCTCACCTGCCCGGGGCCTTCACCCCTGCCACCCAGGAATCCCTGCGCCCCTGTCCGAGAACCCCAGTTTTAGGGCACCCGCACGAGCAGAGTGAAATGACTGGCCCTGGTGAGCCCTAAGGAGAGCGGGGGACAGCGAGACTGGGAGGGTGATGGGCGGGAGCAGAGGGTCCCGCTGGAGGAGCGGCTGCAGCAAAAGCACTTTGCCAGGGAAGCAGAACAGAAGATTGTGCTTGATGTTTTAGGGACTTCTAGTTAGTGTTCGGAGGCGGGGAACGGCAGTTTTGGGAGCTAGTGCAGACACGGCGAATGAGAGGGCATGAAGGTTGGTGAACAAAAGGAGCTGGAGGGACCCAGACGTGCGGCGTGGAGTGAAGAGGCCGACGGAGAGCGACTCACTCTGGAGCAGGAGTAAGCGGGCAATCACGAAAGCCAACGCGCTGCTCACCGGGAGATAAAGCGACCCCTAGGAAAACGAAAATACCACCGTAAGGCGCGGACCCAAGTCAGGGGCCTGGCCGGGCTGTCGTCCCGGTTCCCCTGCACGAGAGTCTGACTCACCCAGCAGAGACAGGCCCGCAGGAGGGCACGTGGAAGGGCGGCAGGCGGTGAGGAGCCCTCCAGTTCCTCCGCACCCGGACGCGCACAGGAAACCCCCTCGCACAGACGGGGGAGACCACGCGACCGGAGAGGTGGTTCTCGGAGGAGCCGGGCCCCTCCCGTCAGGGAGGGAGGAGCGGGACCACAGAGCTCCCCAGCAGAGACCTCATGGGGACCGGCCGGATGGGGACCAGCTGGACAGCACCCAGCCCTCCGCCCCATCGGTCCTGATGCAGGGCACTAATGGACCCTCAGCATGCGGGAGCCGAGTCACCCACTCACAGTAACCTCACGAGAATTTTAAAAAACGTTGTGAAAAGCTAATAACCTTAAATTTCAGGTATAAGTCTTGAACCTAAATTCAAAGTAGTGTGTTATAGGAAAGCGGTACATCCCAGCTTTTCATTTAAGGCCCAGGGGCTTCAACAAGTTCAGGGTGACTGGAAGACAGAGGGGCAGGGACAGAGGGGCTCAAGGCCAGCAACCACCAACACATCTCTGACTACACGGGGGAGGGGGCAGGGAGGGGTTCAGGGGCTGCGGGGGCAGGGACAGGTCTGCAGCAATGCAGCCAGCAACCCCATTCCTCCTGCAGAGCCCGAGCGACCGAGGCTGAAGGGCAACAACAGAGAGCTGAGTGTTCCTGAACGTCACAAGCTACCCACTACAGTAATTAAAACTCCCATCGTAATTCTTTCTGTAACTCGCAGAGAACCAAGAGTGGCCAGCGAGAGAGGGGCTGAAGGGCTGGTGAGAAGGCGAAGGGGATGAGAAGCACAGACCGGCAGTCAGGGAACAGCCCCGGGACGTGAGGCCCGCACAGGGGCACGGCCAGCAGCGCCGCAGTAACTGGGCGGCGTCACACGGGAACTGGACCTGTCAGGGCGGTCAGACCCGCACCCGATGCTCACTGATTCTGGAGAGAGGAAGGCTGAGAGAGAAACATCGAGGAGTTGCCTCCCGATGCACCCCAGCTGGGGCTGAGCCCAGCACCTGGACAGCGCCCTGACGGGAGACCAAACCCACAGCCTTTCGGAGCGTGGGGTGGCCAGGGCTGGCTCTCGCTCTCCATCCTCCGCGCGCAAGGCGCCCTGACCCCTCCGGCCTCTCTTCTCCGTGCTTGGTCGCTGCTCCTCTGCAGTATGAAGATGACGGGCCCAGGTCTAGACAGCTGGGTGCTGTCCTGTCTGGTGGTCTCGGAGCTCGCTGGATCTGCGGTTCGGCGGCGGCATTAACTTTTGGGAAATTCTCGGCCGTGACTGCGGCAAATACGTCTCCTCTCCCTTTCGGAGTACTTCTCTCTCTGGCGCTCTCTCAGTGCGCGAGCTCGTATCGCCTGCACTTGTCCTGCAGCCCTCGGCTGGGCTGTTTCTTTTCTCAGTCTCCTTTTCTCCTCGCTCTTCAGTTGGGAAAGTTTCTGCTGGCACACCTTCCAGCTCACTCATTCTTCCCTTGGCTGGTGTCGTCCACGGAGAAGCCCGTCAAAGGCCCTCCTCGTTTCTGTGACGGCTTCCTGGGTCCCTACCGCCCCTCGGAGTCCCCATCTCTTCGCTCACACCACCCATCTGCTCTTGTGTGCAGTGCGTTTTTCCCATTGGAGCCCTCTGCACACTGATCGGCTATTTTAAATTCCGGCTTCAGAATTCCCAAGTCGCAGTCACACCTGAGTCTGGTCTGATGCTTGCTCTGTCTCTGGAGACTGGCTCTGCCTCTGAGCATGCCTTGTCACGTGGGGGTCACACACTGCGCACCGGGTGGCAGCAACTGCGGCGAGCAGACCTGGCTGTGAGTCAGGCCGCGGCGACTACTGGACGGCGCTGTGGGGGATGCCAGGCTGGAGCTCCCTCTGGTGCCCCTGTTTCTGCCCCCTGCCCCCCACTCCCGTCGCCGTCGGCTTTCTCCGGATACCCCTCCTCCACTCGAGCCTGCCGGTATCCCTGTTACTACGCCGAAGCCTGGCCAACAGCAGCTCCGGGGCAGCAGGAGACGAGGCAGTGGAGCCCCTGGCTGCTGTGCCTGGGGCCGCAGTCCCAACGACAGACACCACCCTCCCATTCGAAAGACACCGAAAACACACAGACGGACGAAGCAGCGGTATCCACGCTCAACCCCACAAACACACGGTGACCTGATGGGGCAAAGGTCACCATGGTGCCTAAGCGCCGGCACATCCACGTGAACAAACACGTGTGGGGCTTCCGGCAGAGATGGCGGCGTAGGCAGACACACTGCGCCTCCTCCCACAACCAAATGAAGGACAACAACAAACTTAAAAACAAAAAGCAACCAGAACTGCCAGAAAACCGACCTGTGTGGAAGTCCGACAACCAAGGAGTTAAACAAGAAACATTCTTCCAGACCAGCAGGAGGGGCAGAGCCGGGCAGCTGGGCAGAGAGGACTCACTGCGAGGCAGCGGCTGGAGGACTGGGCGGTCCCACATACGTGTGCAGATAAACTGGGAGGAACAACTGGGGAGCGAGACAGACACACCACCCAGGGTTCCAGCCCGGGGAAATAAAGCCTCAAACCTCTGACTGAAAACACCTGTGGGGATTGAGGCTCCAGGAGAGACTCCCAGCCTCACCGCAGAGTTTGTTGGAGAGACCCACAGGGTCCTGGAATGTACACAAACCCACCCACCCAGGAGTCAGCCCCAGAAGGGCCCAGTTTGCTTGTGGGAAGCGGGGAAGTGACTGAAAGTTGGCAGAGAGCCAAGCAAGCAGCACTGTTCCCTCCCAGACCCTCCCCCACATAGAGTGTCACAAGGCAGTGATGGGGTTTGCCCCACCCTGGTGAGCACCTAAGGCTACGTAACAGGTGTGTGGAGACAAAGAAATATGGCCCCAATGAAAGAACAGAGCAAAACTCCAGAAAAACAACTAAGCGACCAACCTCTCGGATACAGAGTTCAAAACAATGGTCATCAGGATGCTCACAGAAATGGCTGAGTATGGTCGCAAAATAGAGGAAGAAGTGAAGCTATGAAAAATGAAATAAAGGAAAATGTACAGGGAACCAACAGTGATGGGAAGGAAACCAGGACTCAAATCAATGGTTTGGAGCAGAAGGAAGAAATAAACATTGAACCAGAACAGAATGAAGAAACAAGAATTCAAAAAAAATGAGGAGAGGCTGAGGAACCTCCAGGACAGCTTTAAACTTTCCAACATTTGAATCATAGGGGTGTCAGAAGGAGAAGAGGAAGAGCAAGAAACTGAAAACTTATTTGAGAAAATAATGAGAGAAAATTTCCCTAATCTAAATAGACATACAAGTCCAGGAAGCTCAGAGAGTCCCAAAGAAGTTGGACCCAAAAAGGACTACACCAAAACACGTCGTAATTAAAATGCCAAAGATTAAAGATAAGGAGAGAATCTTTAAAGCAGCAAGAGATAAGGAGACAGTCACCTACAAAGGAGTTCCCATCAGACTATCAGCTGATTTCTCAAAAGAGACCTTACACGCAAGAAGGGGCTGGAAAGAAGTATTCCAAGTCATGAAAGACAAGGTCCTACATCCCAGATTGCTCTATCCAGCAAAGCTTTCATTTAGAATGGAAGGGCAGATCAAGTGCTTCTCAGATAAGGTCAAGTTAAAGGAGTTCATCATCACCAAGCCCTTATTATGTGAAATGTTAAAGAGACTTATCTAAGGAGAAGAGGATCAAAACTATGAACAGTAAAATGACAAACTCACAACTATCAACAACTGAACCTTAAAAACAAAAACAACAAACTAAGCAAACAACTAGAATAGGAACAGAATCCCAGAAATGGAGATCACAAGGAGGGTTAGCAGGGAAGGGGCAGGGGGAGAGAGGGGGTAAAGGTACAGGGAATAAGTAGCATAGATGGTAGATAGAAAATAGACAGGGGAGGTTAAGGATAGTGTAGGAAATGGAGAAGCCAAAGAACTTCTATGTACAACCCATGGGCATGAATTAAGGGGGGAATGATGGTGGGAGGGGGGTATGGGATGGAGGGGAATAAAGGACAGAAAAAATGGGACAACTGTGATAGCATAATCAATAAAATACATTTTAAAAGAGAAACATGTATGACTACTACTTCACCGTGCACACAAGCAATAAACTGCAAAGGAACTCAGATCTCAATGGGATGGAGCAAATCGATTAAGCAGTTAGGGAAAAGCACAAGAGAAGCTCTTCATAACCTTGAATTAAGCAAAGATTTCTCAAACGGGAGATAATACAAAAAAAAAGCACTGATCATAAAAAAACACCTGATGCAGTGGACCTCATTAAAACCAAGAGTTTCCGCTTGTTCGAAGACGCCACTGAGTTGCCGCATCTGCATCTCCGACCAATGCGCCGTATCGCAAATAAAGAACTCCTGCAAATCAACATTAAAAAGATAAATGAATTTAAAAATGGGGAAAAGACTTGCAGACACTTCGGAAAAGATTTCCAAATGACTGATAAACGCTTGAAAAGGCTCTCCGAAATTCAAATCACCGGGGAAATTCAATAAAATCTTTCCTGCGATCAAAACCACGGCACGCGTACTAGAGAGTACGCGGAGGGCAGAAAACACGAAGCGTGGCCAAGAGCAGAGGCCCGACGCCTCACGCACGGCGGGACCTCCTACAGCGTACACGTGCAGGAGCTTCGCAGACACCGACGGGTGAGAACCAGACAGCAGCGCGCGGACGAACCCGCGTCCGCATCCCCGCGCAAGACTGCGACTTCGCAAAAGGCCCTGCGGAGCCCGGCAGGAGTCTCCGTCGGGGGCGACAGTCGCTGGGACTGGGAGGCGGGTAGCAGGCCTCAAACTGGGCGCGCGCTTAGTCGTGCGCCCCCCTCGGTCACAGTAGGTTTAGTTTGCAAATTGAAATCAAACTGTCTCCGACCCCACAGTTCGGATCCGCGGCTCCTCTTTGCTCCGGGGCAAGACTTAGCACAGGGACTCGCGGCGTCCAGATCAGCATCCGGACCGACGGGGTCCCGGGAAACCACCTTTTCCCCTCCAGCCCCGGGGACGGCGCCGGGGAGAAGTTGGCGCGCGTCTCCACCGTCTTGCAGACACGGACGAGCACCAGGGCACTGCGCTCTGGGCGTCGCGTTAAAGGAAGCCTCCAAGCGGGTTCCCACGGCCACGCCAGCGCCCGACACCCCAGCAGCAGCACGGACCAAACGAGGGGCCAGGAGAGGGGCCCCCGCGAGGCTGCCTCAGAGCACCAGGGACGCGGCCCGTGAATCGCCGGTCTTCCCCCAGCAGAAGGTGGTTTCGGCCTTAATACAAGTGGGCTGCAGGCGGGCAGACGGCAAAGGGACGCAAGCGGGGCTGAGCGCCTCGCGCCGCCGGGACCCGCACGCGCGCCTGTCTCCCCGCCAGGCCCGGCCACCCCGGCCCAGGAAGGACAGAGATGGTGCGGGCACGGGGGGCGCCACAGCACTCCACGCGGGATCACAGGTGACTCGACGGAACCGCGCGCACGGCGGCGGAGGTGGAGGCGGGAGGGTGGTGGGCGCGCGCGGGGGCGGAGTCGGGCAGGAAGCGGCGCAGGTGGCCTCGGGGAGGCGACTAGGCGGTCGGGAGTCGGTGGGGGCGGAGGGGCCAGGAAAGGAGGCGGGGGCCCGAGGCGGAGAGCGGGGGCCCCTCACCGTGAACTCCCGCACTTGGCTGTGGAAGTGCTGCTCCCGCGCCGACACCTCGTCCTGCGCTTCCATCCTCCGTCATGCCCGCGTCCGCGCTCCCCGCCGTACCATCGCCCGCCGACCCGAGAGGCTGGGCGGCCGCTGCGCTGAGCCGGAACCACAGCGGGCCACAGCCGGCGGGGCGGGGACTGCGACCACGACCACGGCCACCGCCTCGGCGCCGCCTCAGAAAAAGCTGCCGGCTGTACGGGGCCGGCGCCCAGCAATCCGGGGCGGGGCTGGGGCGGGGCTGACGTCACAGAAAAGCGCCCGAGCGTCAGAGGAGCGCGCCCGGCGTCCGCGTTCCTAAGGCGGTGGGGGCGTGGCGAGAGTAGGAGGGGCGGGACCGCGGTTTGGTGCCACGCCCCCAGGGGACCAAAGCCGCGGAGAGCTGCGGAAGCGGGCCATCGGGGAGACTTCACAGAGGCTGTTCCCTCTCCCGTGAGGGTGACAAGTGCAGACGCGCGGGCCGGCCAGTGTCGGCGCTCTATTCACAGTATTTGGCCCTTTACGGTAGAGTCGCACCCCGCTCCCCGCTCAGCCTGCAGGTCCCTGGGGCAGAGGCAGGCAGGAGCTCTCCCACGGAAACTCGCTCTCTGCTGGAGAAAGTACAGGTCGGAAATCGGTTGTTTCGGGACATGCTGTGGGCGGAAACCTGGCTTCTCCGGGTCTGATAAGGGGCTCTGGCGACCAGAGTTCTGGGGCTTCCCCACCTGGCAAACGTCGATAGCCTTGAAGGTGGGGCCCCTGCCAAGTCGCAGGCTAGCCCTGTGCACAGGCAGACCCTGGAGAGCACGTTTATTGGGGGAGCTGACAAACTGCCAGTCATTCACCCCATTCTTCATTGAGGATCTTTTGTTGGTTTTTGTTTGGTTTGGTGTGGTTTTTTGTTGTTGGGTTTTTTTTTTTGCTATAAAATTGCATTATAAGGAATATTCATCATTTTATTTTTCATTTATTTGACTATAAGGAAGTCATTTAAATTTCTGTTGACTATGATTTTTTTTCATGTCTAACTGAAAATCATTAGGAAACAAGAAAATCTACGAATTGCTTTCAAATGATTTTATGGTATGTACCATATTTTGCCATGTATAATATGCACTTTTCACCCAAATTTCTGAGGGAAAAATAAAGATGGACATTATATATGAGTAGTACTAATTCCATATGTGTTAAAAGGGAACTCTAGAAAGCAATAACAATAACCATATGCGAAATAATACCCTGGAATACGATAATCAGTTTTCTTTCTAAACATAAATAAATAAAAATTGAATTAAAAAATTAAGACGAGCCCTGGCCAGTGTGGCTCAGTGGATTGAGCGCCAACCTGTGAACCAAAGGGTCACCAGTTTGATTCCCAGTCACGGCACGTGCCTGGGTTGTGGGCCAGGACCCCAGTAGGGGGCGCATGAGAGGCAGCCACACATTGGTGTTTCTCTCCCTCTCTTTCTCCCTCCCTTCCCCTCTCTAAAAATAAATAAATAAAATCTTTAAAAAAGAAAAGATGCGTGGCACTTGGCCACCTATTCCAGAAAGTGGGTGCCTGCGGCACGGCTGGTCTCCCTAACCCAACATGCCAACTGTCTAAACCTCTCTGTTTCCTTTCACGAGGTTGTCTGTAGACATTCTCCCACCTCGGTCTTGGTACTGGGTGCTCCCTCCCTGTCTTTGGTACTTACACCACTTAGCCCAGGGTTCGGCTTCAAATGGACATGAGCTAACCCCTCCCCCCACCCTCACCCCTTTGCCTATGGCTTGGCCCCTCCAGCAAGAACTGGAGTCTATTTTCCAGCCTTAAATCTGAGCCTGGACATGTGACTTTCTTTGGCCAAAGGGACATTAGAAAATAGGAAACTACAGAGACATGCTTGTGTATCAGGGCCTGTCTCTTCTCCCAGCCCTGGGGCCCCCTCCAACTGCCACTGTGTAAATTCGACCCATCCAACCTGCAGATGGGTGTCCCTGCTCTCTCTGCCCCTGCAGCCAACACCCTCATTTCTGCATCCCTCTAAACCATGAACCTCCCCAAAACACAGTTTTTCTCCTCCACTCAGAGCACCGTGATGCAGTTATCTCATTAACTGTGGAATAATCAAACTCCTAAACATGGCACTCCAGACCTTGGCTTTGGGGCCACACTACCCTTCCAGCCATTGTCCCCACTTCTTTCCCTGCAGAGCCCTTTCCTGCAGCCCGCCCCCCCCAACCCCAGAGCCTTCCTGGCTGGAGGCCCGGCACCTTCAACCCCTCCACAGCCTCTCCGGTCCCTGCTGATCAGACTCAGGGACCCCATCCTTCCCCGCAAAGCCTTTCCCGACAGCTCCAGTCTCTTCCTTCACCCGTGCATCCACAGCTGCGGACACATGTGGGGAGAAGACTGCTTTGGTGCCGTTCTCATGGAGTGCGGGGGCAACACACGAGAGCGACAGGAGTTGTCTTTCCAGCCATTCGTGGGACACGGAGCACACCTGTCCTCACAGTTGACGTCCACGCCTCACGTCCACGTGAGTGAGAGAGAGCCAGGGCCGTGGGGAACTAGCTCTTGTAGAACAACCACTACATCACGGGCGCCGCCACACACCCCACAGTGTCACCGTGGCAATAACCCTGTGAGGCAGGTATCGTCAACTCCTCGGGACGGTCGAAGACACCGAGGCTCGGACAGGGCAGGTGAGTACCTGACCTGTTCTGCGTGGCCCACCTCCGAGCCCAGGTCCATCCGACTGACCAACTCTAGTTCTTTTCGAGGCACTGGTGCCTCCTCCAAGCCGTAAAACCCAAACCCTTCATCTCCCTGGGAGGCGCGGAGTAAAACCCTCAGGTCCCTCCTTTTCCAGGTTCTGTCCCAACCCCTCCTCTTCCCCTCCCTCTGCATGCATCCATGCACCTCAGCATGTGCGCAAACACCCCCTCTACCCTGAAGTCCAGGAGTGGTGCATCAGCTGGGGCTCTCAAGAGAAACCCAACCAGTAAGAGACAGAGAGACGGGAGTGGACAGATAGGTGATGAGATAGATGGATGGATGGATGGAAGGAAGGATGGATGATGGATGGAAGGATGGATGGATGGTGGATGGACGATGGAAGGAAGGATGGATGGATGATGGATGGAAGGATGGATGGATGATGGATGGAAGGATGGAAGGATGGATGGATGGAAGGATGGATGGAAGGAAGGATGGATGGATGGATGATGGATGGATGGATGGATGGAAGGATGGATGGATGGATGATGGATG
>CM052549.1:82548215-82569948 GCA_028533065.1 Trachops cirrhosus
CACACAATAAACAACAGGCTCGAGGCGCTGGCCACGAGCTCAGCGCAGAGCCAGGCTTCGCCAGGAGCCTCTCCCGGGGACACGTCCTCCCTTCTCCAGGTCTCATCCCACAGGTGGCCGCAGGTGAGAGCCCTCCGAGCCTCACCTGGGCCTCATGGCTCTGGGCGGAGCTGCCTGGCCGGTAATCACACACTGGAAGGAGCAGAGGAAGGGCGACGGGGTGGATCGGGAAGCTCCTTTCTGCCCCCACACGATCTCGGTCACTCCCTGCTCCCTCCTTTCTCTGCCCAACGAATACCTGCGTGCCTACTGGGCACCGGGAACGGGGCCCCGGGGGCAGAAATACGCTGCAGGAAGCAGCAGGGACCCAATCGGCACTCTCTGGGGAGACGGCTGATCGCAGACGCCCAATGGCATGAGGGTGACTAGGGGGAGGCCCACCGCCGTGGGGACGCAGGAGAGCTGTGTCTGAGCAAAGCAGGGTGGGCCACCACTCAGGGAGCATGAGATGCATCTGTCCCGCCACACACGGGGTCCCTGCGGGGGGGGGGGGGGCCAGGCAGAGACGCACGGGAAGGGCACTTTCGTTCCAAACACGGTTGAGCGCTTGGCTCTGCGGCTACCGGGAGTCACGCAAACATCTCAGGCAGGGGGCGGCGTGGAGAGGTGCAGGTTCGAGTGGGCTGGAGAGGACCAGGGCGGGCTGCACAGGGGCTGTGGTCCGCAGGCTGGGAGAAAACGGCCTGGGCAGCGCCCAGGGTCTGACCGGATGCTCTCCATCAGGGAGGACAGGGCTTGGCTCGGTGGCTGGCTGGCGAAGGAAGCTGAAGAAGGGGGTCGGGGGACCCTGCGGCCCAACCCCCCACCTCCCCACCCCCCGTAGAGGGCTGACCTTTCACCCAGCAGGTGGGCAAAGACAAAAACCTTAGAGGAGTCCACAAAGGAGGGGCGGGCGTGGGGAACAGAAGACGCTCACTCTCGGTGTGAGTTCAGGCTGGCACAGGGAGGGGTGGGGGGCGGAAATCTGGAGTTATCCGTTCACTAAAAAACCATATTTACACACTTCCCCTAAGCAATGTCTAGGGTGCTAGCCAGTGAAACACTGGCATCATAATCATTCCGCAAACACACACACACACGTTAATAGGGCAAAAAAGTGTTTTTAACAGAAAACAAAAACTAACCATTAGCAGATTGGTTACATAAATTATGCCCACAAAGCCCCTGAACAGAGGGAGTGATCCAGACTCAGCGATGCTCTGCCCTCAACATGCCCGACTTATGGTGGGGGTGGGGCGCTGTCACACACAGATCCTGAGTTGGGTCTGGGGAGGGCCCCAGATGCTGAGTCCTTAACAGGCCACCAGCAAGGCTGCTGCAGGGCCAGACTACACACCGGACAGACGGGAAACAGCCTAAGCCCTCCCGCCCAGAGCAAACAAATGACATGTCCCTCTTGGTAAAAAGTCGCCATTCTGAGGCCAATGGCTGCCTGCGTGTCCCGACACCAAGCTTCCGCAGGAGCTGACGGAGGACCTCCCTCTCTACGTTACACCGATAACTGCCATCTCTCCGTGGATTACAATGAGCAGAGCTAGTTTCACATCAGAAAAAAATACTAAATAATCAGTGAATTGATGCATTGAAATGAAAAAAGTTTGTAACCCTGGCTGGTGTGGCTCAGTGGACTGAGTGCTGGCCTGCAAACCAGGGGTTGCTGGTTCAATTCCCAGGTGGGGCACATGCCCGGGTTGTGGGCCAGGTCCCCAGTAGGGGGTGCTCAAGAGGCAACCATGCATTAATGTTTCTCTCTCTTTCTTTCTCCCTTCCCCTCTCTAAAGATAAATAAACAAAATCTTTAAAAAAAAAAAAAGAAAAGAGGTTTGTAAACCTAAGTGCTACAGGCTGAACACTTGTGGCCCCAAAGTCACATGCTGAATCTTAACCTGCGTAGTGGGGGGTGGGTGTTAGGGGTGGGGACTTCAGAAGGTGTCATGAGGGGGAGCCATCGTGAATGGGGTTAATGCCTGTGTAACAGGGACCCCAGAGAGCTCCTTCTGTCCTTCCAGCATGCGAGGACGTGGTGAGAAGACGCCGGCTGTGAACGAGGATGAGGGTCCGCACCAGACGCAGGATCTGCCAGGACCTGGACCTCGGCCTTCGGCCTCCAGACAGTGAGAAATGGACGTCCGCAGTCTGCGGCGTCTGTTACAGCGTCCTGAGTGAAAGGTCGCACTCTAAGTTGTAGATTCTATATTGTATTACTCTTAATAGATCACTCATGCTATTATTTCTAAAGCGCCGTCAGGCAAAGCCCCAACCCACATTTTTTTTCCCCAGGACGGGGGGTGGGGGTGACCAGTGATGCAACAGCCTTCGGTCTGCCAGTCAGTTCTGACCCGCTTGGGTCAGTCCTGCCAGCAACCTTGGCGCTCTCTTCCAATGCGGATCGATGGAGGTCACTGCCCCGCCCCCAGCTCTCACCCACGTCTCCACTTAAAAGGCTTCTGGATCCTCCCAGAATGAACACAACACCCAGCAGGCGTTGCCAGGGCCCTGCCTGCCTCTCCAGCCCATCTCTTGCACGGAGAGACACACTCTCTCACACACACACACGTACACACCAGCACCCTGGCCCTACCACTTGCTCGGTTGCACACGCATCCGCCCATGTGTCATTAATGGACTGTTTGATGTTTGCAAACAGCCCCTTCGTGGGGACCAGAGAAGCAGGACTTCTGGGGGAGGCTTGGGGAAGGGGTCCTTGGGTGGTGGTTCTGGGGAGGGGACAGCGTTCAGGCTGGGAAGCGCATAGCTCCTCCAGGTGAGAAGCAGCCGGAGTAACGCCCAGAGGCCACCTTCACATTAGGATCTGGGGGCTCAAAAATATCCCTTAAGATCTGCCCGCGTTAGTTCCCCACAGAGTCTGACCAGTCTTGGCTTCAGGGCAAACCCTGCCCTGGACAGCAACCGGGGCTCAGAGGAGGGTTCCCGGAAGCCCGCCGAGCAGGAGGGTGCTGCTGTTTACTGGACACCTACTGGGTGCCACACCCCTTCTAAGCCCTCAGCGTGAGTAAGCGATCTGATTCTTTGGGTTCCAGGGCAGCCGGAGTGATGGACTCCCTCTCCCCAGTTAGCACCGGAGACATCACTGAATGAGGGAGAAGCGTGGGCTCCAGGAGAGACCTGCAGAGGCTTGGGTTGGGGTACCGGGGTGCTGCTTGCACGCTGCACTGGGGTGGGGACAGGTGGGAGACAGCGCTGCGAGGCCTGCTCCCGCCTCTTCCTTGCCCTTCAAACTCGGCCCCAGGCCCTGTGGGCGGGCGGAAGTTTGCCCTGGGCCCACCAGCCAGGGCTGGGGATAGCAGGTACCCAGGGAGGCAGGGGTGGGTGCCCGTCACCCCCAGACTGGGGGCTGCAGCTGGGAGTCCCTTCCTCCCTGTTGCTTCTCTCCAGGAACTGAGGAGGCAGGGGTGTGGACAAGCCAGCAGTAGGGGGAGCCCTCCACACTGAAGCAGCCCGTTGGGCCTAGAGAGCTCCCACCTCAGCCTAGGAAATCCTCACTCCCAGAAGCCGAGGTGCGGCCAGGGCCCGTTCCTTCTCGGGCTGCACAAGGGAATGGGTCCAGGTCTCTCCCGGCTTTCGGTGGTGGCCAGCTGGCCTTGGGTCCTCTGTTTGGAGACACATTCCCTCCCCCCCATCGCTGTGTCCCAGGTCACATGGCCTTCTCCCTGTGTGTGAGTCCCATTTCTCTCTTGCAAGAACAGCCCGCATTGCAGTCAGGGCCCCGAGGCCAAGACCTCCTCGGAACCTCATTACACCTGCAAAGGCCCTATTCCCGGATGAGGACTAGGCCGCGGTTTCCGGCAGGCAGGGCCTTGGCGGCAATGCTTCACCTCGCGCTGCTCTATCAGCAGAGGAACGAATCGTGGGGCACCACCCGGAAGCACGGAAGCATTACGCAGGGGTCGGAGACATTGAGGCCTGGGGGTGAGCGAGTGCAGAGGTTCCCCATAAATCCTCGTGAATACACGCAGAAACCACCGGACACATTTTCGCCCGGGGTGTGTTCGCACCCAGGTAAATGCACCCACGCGTGACACGCCCTGCTGCCAGGCACGGGTCCTTCCTTCCCTTCCTCCCCTGGCAGGTGGTACAGCGGCCTCTTGACCGTAATCTGTAGGGTGTTTATGTATTTGCCATGTATAATGCGCACTTTTTTGCCCAAATTTTTGAGGGAAACATAAGGACGTGCATTATACATGTGTTTAATGATTACATTACGTACCATGAGTACGATAATGGGCGTAATAATCATCCCGTGGTATATTTACAACAACGTGGGTGCGCAGTATACACGGCAAAATACGGTACGTGAGAAGGTCTGCACGCGTTCTGCGAATAGGAGACACCTGGAGGCTGAGCGGTTCCCTGCGCTGCCACCCTCCGGTCGGCAGGTGGCGCCGTCCTGTTCCGCGCAGCGCTCCGCTGTCCGCCCGGAAGTCCCGCCTCTGCCGGAAGTCAACACCGGCGCGCTCGGAAGATGGCGGCGTCCACGAGTGCAGATTCGCGTGGCCCCGGCCACTCCCGGCGGCGCGTGGGTCGCGGAAAGCGTCCGGGCGGGCGCGGGTCTGGGGGCGACAGGGCCGGAACCCTGAAGCGGCTAAAGCTAGCAGTGGAGGAGTTCGTGCAGGCGGCCTCCGAGGGCCAACCCCCAGGCGGCCGCGAGGGGTCCCGGGCGGAGCGGAGCGCGCGGCCGGGCGGCAGGAAGAACCGCAGGGAGCTGAAAAAGGAAAAGCGACGACTGAAGAAGGCGCGCCGGCTGCAGAGGACTGCGGGCCCCGCGCAGGGCCCGGGCGGCGGGGCCGGGGCTGCGAGCGGGCACCAGGCGGAGGACGCTAAGGGGCCGGGCGGCCAGCCGTCCCCGTCGCGTCGGGCCCCACGGCCGCCTCAGGCCCCGCCGCCTCCCCCGGCCCCAGCGAAGGCCAAGACCTCCCCGGCCAAGGCCAAGGCCGCCCCAGCCAGGGCCGCCCCCGGGGGCACCCGGCCCTCGGCCGCCGCCAACGCCGCTCGGAAACGGGCGCTCCTTGCGGCCAACGAAGAGGAGGACCGAGAGATCCGGAAGCTGGAGCGCTGTCTGGGCTTAAACAAGCGCAGGAGGAAGGGCGACGCCAACTCCGTGCCTCTCAGCTTCGCCCGCGACGGGCTCGACTACATCCTGGGAGCCCTGGGGTCCGGGGACGGCAGTGGCTTGTATGACAGCGGCAGTGAGGAGGAGGGGGACCCCGGACACACGGCCCGCGAGAGCGACGGAGAGAGTGTCGCCGGGGATGGGAGCGACGGCGAAAGCGACGCCGGGGACGGGAGCGACCGGGAGAGCGTCTCCGAGGACGAGAGCGACGCCGGGGACGGGAGCGGGGAACAAGAGGACGAGGAGGAGCAGGAGCAGGAGCTGGAGGAGGATGTACAGAAGGAAAAGCGAAAAAAAGTAGAAGGGAACGCGAAGGGGAAATGCGGGGCGAAGAGAGTCCGCTTTGTGGAGGATGAAGGCAGGCATGAAAATCCCCGGGAGGATGTTGACGCGGCACAGCAGGTATGGTGGGAACAGGTTCAGTCCCTGGACCCCCCTCAAAATCATGATGGGGACAGAGCGTGGGGCACAATTTGTGTTTGAGCTGAGTGTGGGGATATCTCTTAATCTGCTACCTCTATGCTTTTAAATTCTCATCGTGAAGACTTAAGGGAGAAAACCTCTCTCAGGTAAAGGTGTCGCTGGGACTCTCCCGTCTCCGGTGGACAAGCTGTCTCGGCCCCTCTGCCCGGTGCCCTTGCGCCCGCACTGGGCCGGCTCCCCGAGTGCTGCAGTTCCTGTCCCGGAGCCCATTTCCGCTGCTCCTGGCTTTCCTGCCCTGCCTGTGCGGGCGGGGCCGACACAGGGCGCACTGGGGTCCTCGCAGAGCGACCGCGTCCGCGCACACCAGTGCGCTTTCTCCAGAGCGTGAGCTCCCCGATGGCGAGGGCCGTCCTCACAGGTGTTCCCTCAGGGCTGTCACTTGGGCGCCCGGGCGTGTTGGTCCGCGATCACGATTTGTGACCCTGCAGCTGACAGCCTAGGAGAGTGAGCAGTGGATTGGTTTTGACTTTTTCGTGAAATTTAGATGCTAGTTTTTGACAAGTTTGAAATTACCTTAGAACACTTGGCCTGCAGAGCCGGTAGTCCGTTTGGAGTGTGCGTGCCGCTGTCGTGCCCCCCGTAGGTCACTCCTGGGCGGAGCGTGGCGGTCGGGCTGGGTCGGCAGATCCCCAGGGGCCCAGCCAGGTCTGAGGAACCGCAGAGGGAACACGGGCCGGGGAAGCGCGTTTCCGTCGGCGCAGGGGGCGAGCCCAGATGCTGAGCAGTGCTCCCCGGGGCTGTGCCGGTGCTCAGTGCCTGTGTGACGCTGGTTCGGCAGCCATGGTCAGTGGGTGCAACTTCCGCCAGGTCCTGGGAATTTAACACCCAAGTGTGAAGAGCAAAGGGGGAAAGCGGGATTTGTTCAGTGTAGGTTTTTGTAATGTGTTTCTGTCGTTTCCGGCAGCGTCTTAGTGAAGACGGCGAGAAGTACGTCCCTCCCCACGTGCGGAGGGCGGAGGAGGCCGTGGACGCCCAGAAAAGGGAGGAGAGGCAAAGGCTCCAGAAGCAGGTCCAAGGCCTGATTAACAGGTAACCTTGAAACATCCTCACGTTGTCACTCAGAGAAGCCGTCTGTTTTCTGAAAACACTGACGCTGTCCCAGGAACTGAAACGGCGAGGGGCTCCTTTCTGCTCCCGCCCCAATGTGGCCAGAACCCGACTGGGAGCGGGGCGCCCACCCGTTCCCCTCGGTGCCCGTCAGAGCCGGAGAGCCGCGCGGGTGCCCGGTGGCTGTCCGGAGAGTCCCAGGGGCCGGCGGCAGCGCTGGCTGTCCTCCTGCGGGGCCAGGCCACAGCCCGCAGGGGCCTCCCGGTCGAAAGGGAGGTCCTCCATCCCCAGGTCCGTCCCCCGTCAGCTGTGTGAGCCTGCAGCGTCGCCCCCCGGTGAGCACGCGGCAGGACGCACAGGTGACGCATCGCAGGGCCGCGCACCTGAAACCGCCTCGTTGTGTCACCCCGTGTCACCTCAGTGAGTCCAGTTGGAAACAGAGCTGGCTCGCGCCCCCAGCTCTCCTGCTGCCCCTTACAGTCACACCCCCCGTTGCTTTTTAAAATGTTCGTTTTTAACGGACACGAAACACCGTCTCCATGGCGAACCTGGAATTGACCAGACAAGCCGTTTTGATGTCCTGTGTGAGCACGGGGTGTGTCCCCCCAACCCCAGGAAGCAGACGACCTTTTCTCAGTGTCTGGCGACTCGAGGTTTCCGAGTCAGCAGGAAGACGGGAAGTTGTCGCCAGCAGCATGTGCTGGCCCGCAGGGCAGGTTCCCTGGGGACATGGGGCGGGGGGGGGCCCCGTGCAGCGCATGCAGCACCCTCGGCACCGTCTGGTGTCGCACGGGGTCCTGGCACCCCTCACTGTGGCTGCATGTCAGCGGGAAGACAGCAGCCACGTGACCGCAGGGTGCCGGAGGGCTGGGTCACCTGCCCTCTGTGCTGGGTTCCGGGGAGGACCGTTCGTGGGACGGCCTGCACGTCGGGGGCGGAGAGCTTTGTCTGTGGTTCCTGGCGGGCGGACGAGGCGATTCCTGACGACGGCATCCCCGCCGCTCTCTCCTCGCGCCCCTGTGCAGGCTGAGCGAGCCCAACCTGGCCTCCATCAGCGGGCAGCTGGAGGAGCTGTACATGCACCACAGCCGGAAGGACGTGAGCGACACGCTGACAGGGGTCGTCCTGAGCGCCTGCGCCCCGGACTGGGCCGCGCCCGGCCGGCTGGTGATGGAGCACGTCCTCCTGGTCAGCGTCCTGCACCGCACAGTGGGCGTCGAGGTAGGCCTGGCCCGGGGCCCGGGACGCCGCGCCCGCAGGTGCTGGGTGCTGGCCAGCCGTGGCCTCCGAGTCGGGCCGCCCTCACCTGCCTTTGGTGTGAGCTGGTTGGGCTTCCTGGGGCCCCTCCAGGGGTCTTACTGAGGGATCGTTGTCCTGTGCCCTCTGGTGCCGCTCTCCCAAGAACAGGCCTGGCTGCGGCCCCACGTCCGCACCACGCAGTCCTCACAGCCTCCGGCGGGAGGAGTCGGGCGGACGTGGGGGAGCCCCCCTCCACAAGTGCAGCAGAGCCCGGAGCGGTGCGATGGCCCCCAGACCGCAGGCGCGTGTTCGGCTCCTGGCCCCGTGTGCATCCTGCCCTCCCAACCCCCCAGTCTTCCAGACGCTTCATTGTTCTGGAGCAGGGGTGTCAGACGCACGTCCACCGGGGGCGCATCAGCCTCGTGGTTGCCTTCAGAGGGCGGAATGTCACTTTAGGACTGTGTAGGCGGAACTGCTCCTTAACGGTTAAGTAAGAACTCAGCATTGCTGCCACCGGGCAGAAACAAGGTGCCGGGCGAGACAACAAGGCGGAGGGCGGGTTCGGCCCACGGGCCTCGCGTCTGCCGCCTGTGCCCCAGCGTTTGCTCTCGTCAGTCTGAAGAACCTTTGGGGTCGTACAGAGAGGGACTCTCCCTTTGCGATGCACAGACTCACCGAAACGAGGCTGCCTTCGTGCTGTTAGGGTCCTGTAGTGACGGCGCTGTGGGGCAGACGCTGCTCGTGTCCCGAGCTCTGCTCCGTCCTCCAGCCAGCGCCTGGGGGCCCCGGCCCCACCGCTGCCCCTGCAGAAGGTCTAGCGAGTTTCACGAGCAGGGAGCGTCCCCGGGAGCCTGGGTGGATACGTGTTTTTCCGGGTAACAGGTTGACTTCTGCCTGGACTGGAGGCAGGGACAGAGGACAGACACTGGCTCCGTGTCCTGTGGGCCTTGGGACTCCCCAGCTCCACAAGCCCAGCTGCTTGGGGTCGGTCTTCTGAAGTGACAGTTTTAGCTCTAAGAGCTCTCCCTGTCCCACACACGACACCAAGTGCCGCTCTCAGCAGCAGAGTGCGGCCGAGGCCCAGGTACCACCTCCGGTGCCCGGAGTTGTGTGGTCCGGCGCAGTTCCCGGGCCCCTGCGTCAGAGCGGCAGGCCCTGAACCCGGTGGTTTCAGCTCAGACGGACTCCATGCAGCTGCACTGAGAGCTGTGACCCCTGGCCGCCTACAGCGTGTTGGGCGCTCTCCGGACCTGGAAGCCTGAGGCCGCTGGTCCGCGTCTCCCCGGACCCTTTGCTGAAGGCGTGAAGGACGCCGGGCGTGACTCGTTCTGGGCAGGTCGTAGGGATCTCCCGCCGAGTAGGAGCCGGGCCATGAGGCCTCCCGCCGCCACGGTCCACCCCACAGAGTCCAGAGTGTCACGGAGCCCAAGGCAGCAGTGACTGCACCGCCTCTTAACAATCAGAAATCCGAGGAATCCGATCTCTGTAGGCTCGCGTTAAAACTCGGAGTCAGAATTAGCACACGCTTGAGTAACTGTAGCGACGTGAACGGTGTTCTATTTTTAAGCGCTGAGCTGCGTCATACTTGAGCAAGCGACCTGAGACATCCGGTAACTTGAGAGCTCTGACAGGCGGTGATATCGCTGAACAGCCGCGTCGGCGTGCCGCACTCGTGACGCCGGTCTCGCCCCGTGCAGGTCGGGGCTCACTTCCTGGAGGCCGCGGTGAGGAGGTTCGACAGCGCCTACAGGGCGGGCGGCGCGGGCAAGCAGTGCGACAACCTGCTCGCCGTGGTCGCCCACCTGTACGGCTTCCGCGTGGTGCAGTCCCTGCTGGTCTTCGACCTGCTGCGGAAGCTCGTCGGGACTTTCACGGAGAAGGACGTGGAGCTGATCCTGCTGGTGCTGAGAACCGTGGGCTTCGCGCTGAGGAAGGACGACGCCCTGGCCCTCAGGGAGCTGATCACGGAGGCCCAGGCCAAGGCCGCGGGGGCGCGCGGCGGGTTCCAGGACCACACCCGGGTACGGTGCGCCGCCGGGCCTTCTGGCCTACGCGCTCAGGAACTGGCCCGCCCTTAGAAATGAGTGTGTGCGGTGAATACTACGTTTCGTTTCGTTTCCTCGTAATCTCTTATCTTGTGATTTCGTGGCTTTATCTTTGATGAGCGAATGAACTTTAGCTCTTTACTAAGAACTTGGGTGTTCAATGGGTTTAAGAAATGATGTATTCAACGCTTCTCCACTCAGAAAGCGTTTGCTGAGAAAGGCCTCGGGGCTCGGCTTGGGGTCAGCCCTCCTGGAGTTCTGCTCTAGCACTGGACAGCGATGCCACCGGAGTCTGCCAAGCCTCGGTTTCCCTTCTGGAAAACGGGGCTGATCGCGGCTCCTGCCTCGTTTCTGGTTGTGCACATTGAGAGGGACGGGGGGCTCGGGAAGCCCCTGTGGGATGTCCATGTGAGGCCCACAGGGGAGCAGGGCAGAGGCCGTTGGTTGCAAGGACTAGGCTTCTGTCCTGGAGGCACCTGGCGGTTCTGGAAGTGTTGGTGCTCGGGGTCGCCTTGGCCACAACGCAGAGGAGGGAGGTGGTCTGCCAGCTCGACGCCCCTGCAGGGCCCGAGACGGTGGTGGGGAGGGTTAGCTCAGTTGCCGTGGACGTGGGGGTGGGAGGGAGGGCGAGGGAGAGGAACGGGGGGGCGGGTTCAGCCCGGCCTCTCCGCCTGGGCCTTCAGTGGACAGCGCAGCACCTGCAGGGAGGGAGAGGCACAGGCTCAGACGGGAAGGCTGGCCCAGCCTTGAGGTCCTGAAATGACATCCCTGGGTGCACCGGGGGAGGTGTGGTCTGCGCCCTCTGAGGAGGCCCCAAGGCTGTGGGGTGGGGCCTCGGGTAGAGAAGGGCTGGTGCTCAGACACTCGCCTGACACGGGCCCCAGGCTGGGGTGTCCCAGAGGAGCTGCCCCGTGTCGAGTGCCCGGAGGTCGAGTTTAAAACACACAGGTCCGCAGAGACGAGAAGTACACCGTGGTTGCCTGGGCAGGGGCTTGGTGGGAATGGGCAGGGCTGTTAATGTGTTTGAAGCTGCTTTTCGGGGGGCAGGGGAGGTGATGAAACCTAAAACCTTGGCGAGTCGCACCCACCGCCCTCAAGGTAGTGAGTGTGCACCTTAAACCTTAAACGGGCGAGGAAGTCTCAGGAAAGGGCGCCTGGGGGTTCTCTGTGCTTCTTGTAGCTTTCCTCCACGTCTGGCTGCATTCCCAGTTTGAACGTTACAGAAGTGAAAAGGCCCGGAGTGGGGACCGCGTCACCTGTGGTGGAGAGCAGGGGTGGCTCAGAGCGTGGGGCCACGAGGGAGGGGCGCGGGGGTGGGACACGGGGGCGGGGCTGGGGGCGGGGCTCGCTTCACAGGACCACTGTTAAAACTCTGCAAAGGCTGTCCCTCCCCGTGTGGAGGGTCGGCTGCTCGGACCGTCTGAGACGACCGCGCTCGCTGCTTTTGCGTGCAGGTGCGGTTCATGCTGGACACGATGCTGGCGCTGAGGAACAACGACATGCGCAAGATCCCGGGCTACGACCCCGAGCCCGCGGAGCGGCTGCGGAAGCTGCAGGGGGCCCTGGTAAATCGCTTGCTCCTCTGGCGGGTTTCCAGCGTCCGAGACGGCAGGGCCCCGCCTCGAGGGTCGGGAAGTGGCCGGCGCTGCGGTCAGGTGCCGCCCGGTCTCAGGGGTCCCGGGGTCGGCCGGCAGCTGTCGTGTGGTGAGACCCCGGGAGTGGCGTGTGTGTGGGGGGGGTCCCTGTGAGTCGAGCATCCCCCCGCGCTTAGTCCGCGGGGCCGGACTTGGCTGCTCTGCAGAGTCGTGATAGAACCTTCTGATCGCTTTGGGAGACAGGCCCCCAGCCTGGACCGGTGGGGTGAGCACGGCAGGACGGGGCTCCTCCCTGGAGCCCCCGGGTGTTTTCTCTGTGGGGCCCCAGCTGAGGGCCCCGCCCTCCCCGGCCAGGGCGCGCCCTTCAGCCGCCTCTGCTCAGACCCAGCACCGCCGGCTGCAGCAGGTCCCGGGCCCCTCTCGGTCGCAGTCCCTCCACCAGCAGGTGTGGCTGTCCTTGTGGCCCCTGAGCCTCTGCCCTGCCGTGACAGCTCTCCAAAGACAGAGGGTGTGGGAGGACGGACGCGGGGTCCTCAGACACCAGCCCTGGGAGTGTGCCTCTCTCCGTCACTCCAGACGGCAGCGTCCCGGCTGTCAGTGACTCGTCACGGTGTGCGCTCAGCCAGAGCGCCGTCGTCGGGAGCAGAAGGCCGGGGGCAGCGGACAGACTGGGCCGGCCGAAGCGTTTCACCTGCTCCTTTTCCTCCCGTCAGGTGCGCGGCGCGGGCTCGGGCACAGAAACTCAGCTGCGCGTGTCCTGGGACAGCGTCCTGAACGCCCAGCAGACCGGGCGCTGGTGGATCGTGGGGTCCGCCTGGAGCGGGACCCCGATGATCGACGGCAGTCAGCAGAAGGCCCTGCAGCAGCCGCTGGCGGGCACGGTACGCAGCCCCACCCGCCGCTGCGGGGCGAGCCGCCCTGTCCCCTCGGGGCCTCGCCGCAGCTGTCCCGGGAGCGGCCGCCTCGCTGTTCGGTGGACATTCCCCGGGTGGGCAGGCGTGGGCCTGTTGGAAGGCCTTGTAGAGGTTGCAACGGTTTTGTGAGGCAGTTTGGTTCAATTCCTGTTGTTACTTTTTAAAGGATTTGTTCCAAGTCCCACAAAACCTTGTGTAAAAGAGTCACAGGCCCAGAACTTCGGCTCTGGTCTCGCAGGCACATCGCTTCCCGGACGTGGCTGCCGGGCCATCAGCCCGGGTCTCGGGTGACAGGGCGCTGGGCCCTGCCTGGTGTCTCAGCGCTGACTGAAGTCCTCGAGGTGGTCAGAGTCCCTCCCCACCCCGGGCCCCTCTCTGCGTCCCAGGGCCCACGTCACACTCGTCGCGCCGGCTCCTCTGACTTGCTCCCTCGTTGCTCAGGCTGACGGTGGGCGCCGCCACGGGTGGTCTCACTCCAGCTGGGCCGCCGTGACCGTGTCCTTCCCGGGGGACCCGTCCCCTGGGGAGTCACAAGAATGAAAACGTGGCGTTGACGTACTCCTGCACACCGCCATCTTCAGTCACGCTCGGGCCGGGCCTCAGAACCGCGCACGCCGTGTCTCGGAAACCTCATGACTTCGGTGGCTGGTGAGTGACCCGCGTCCCGGCCGCCCCTCTTCCCAGGTGAGCGCCAAGACGCTGGAGCTCGCCCGGAAGCAGAGGATGAACACCGACGTCAGGAGAAGCATCTTCTGCACCATCGTGACCAGTGAGGACTTCTTGGACGCGTTCGAAAAGCTGCTGAAGTGAGTGCGCGTGAGCTCCGCGCCCGGACGCACGGGCGTCGGGGCTGGGCTGCCCCTCGGCCGCGGGCGGTTCCGGGCTGCCCGTCCTCCTGAAAGCTGCTGGGGACCGGCTGGCAGTACTCAGTGGTGGCTGTGAATTGCTTAGAACCTCCAGGTTAAAAGTGTCTTTCCAGTAGTGAATTCAGAGCTGCCTCGTGTAGTTCCTGTCAGTAGTCGCAACGTGACTTTAAAAAGTGGCTGTGTGGTGTGTACAAGGCGCTACTGAATGCACCCAGCCGTTGCCTCCTTCGCTTCAAGCTGGGAACGGAGCAGAGGGACTGTCACGGGGCTGGACCCTTGCCCACGCTCGGCCCTGTCCCTGGCGGGGGCTCGGCCCTGTCCCTGCGGGCCCGCAGCTGAGTGTCAGTCCTGCTTCCTGTCCCTCGGGAACCGGTCACGGGCCTTTGTCGCCGGCGCAGGACTCGGGTCGGTGTCCCCTCCGCGGTCACCACAGTCAGGAGCAGGCCAGAGGCGCTGCGGACAGCAGCTGTCGCCCTGTCTTGTCACTGCCACCCCTCTGCTCGGCCCCCTTCTAACCAGACTGCCAGGCGGTGTGGTCCTCCGAAAGGTTCTGCCTTAAACCCGTTCAGGTTTCTTTTTTTTTTTGTTTTTTAAGATTTTATTTAATTTTAGAGAAAGGGGAAGGGAAGGAGAAAGGTAAAGAAACATCGATGTACGAGAAATACATCGATGGGTTGCCTCTCGCACGTGCCCCCCACTGGGGACCTGGCCCGCAACCCAGGCGTGTGCCCTGACTGGGAATCGAACCGGGGACCCTCCGGTTGGCCGGCCGGCGCTCGGTCCACGGAGCCGCTCCGGCCGGGGCGGCCTGTTGGGCCGGGGCGAGGTGACACCTCTGCACCGCGGCGTGCGCCCTGCAGGCTCGGCCTCAAGGACCAGCAGGAGAGGGAGGTGGTGCACGTGCTGCTGGACTGCTGCCTGCAGGAGAGGAGCTACAACCCCTTCTACGCCTTCCTGGCCAGCAAGCTCTGCGGCTACGAGAGGAGGTTCCAGGTGACTGGTCCCCGGGCCTCGGTCCCCGCGCCGCGCCGTCCTCCCCGGGCCACCTTTCTGGTCCCGGGCGAGGGGCTGTCCCCACCTGCCAGCCGGAGGAGCGCCTCTGGTCCGACACCACACCGTCCTCGTCCCAGGTTTCTGCCGGCGTGGGGACGCGTTGTGCAGCCGTCCCCGCAGGCCGCCGCGCGTCGGGGAGGGCGGCGGGGGCTGCGCCTGCGTGACTCCGCGGGGCCCCTTCAGACGATGCGCTCGGAGAGCTGGTCTCGCAGGTCGTAGCATTCGACTTTCTTCTCTTTCCTTTCTCACCTCAGATGACTTTCCAGTTCAGCATATGGGACAAATTTCGGGACTTGGAGAATTTGCCAGCCACCAGTTCCTCCAACCTGGTTCACCTGGTGGCCCACTTGCTGAAGACAAAATCACTTCCCCTTTCCATCCTGAAGGTTCGTGTGACGGACGCGGTTACTGAGGACAACGAGACCGGTGGCACGGGTGTTGGTACTCGGTCCCCGCAGGCGGCACGTAGAGGTGTCCTTGTCGTCTCCGCCTCAGAGACGGGCCCAGTCGGCCTGCGGTGTAGTTGGCCGGTCAGTCAAGGTCCCGGGGCCGCGGTCTGCCCACCAAGCGGGTCTGCGGCGGCCGTGGGGTCCCGTGGGTGCGGCCTGACGGCGGGCCCTGCGTGGCCCCTGCCAGGCTGGGAGGCGGGGGCACGTGGAGGTGCCGGTCCCCCAGAGCGGCCTTCCCCCGCCGCGGGGCGTGTTACAGCGCAGGCGCCGCCTCTCCCGCCCCCTCCCCACAGGGCCTCAGGGCCTGCGAAAGTCAAGCGCCTGGGTGGCGGGGTGTGCGGGGGATGGTGAAGCCTGGATGTGGAGAGGGGTTCCAGGCAGCCGGCTGGGCCTGGGTCCCCGTGCCGTCCCCTCCCTGCCCTGCGGGGTCCTGTGTGTCCACTTGCTCGTGTTGGCCTGGGTCTCCTCGGGGTGGGCTGCTGAGTTTCCGCCACGGACTGAAGCCAAGGGCCGGGCGGCACACGGCTGCCCCCTTACCTGCAGGGGTCACTCCCGGACCCCGTGGGTGCTCGGAGCCACAGACAGTGCCGCACCCCCGGGTGCTGCACTTCCTCCCACACTCGCGGGCCTGTGACGAGGTTAGCGTGCGACTCCGGCGGGGGGAGAGGCGCACAGCGTCGGCTCCTCGCGTGGCGGAGTGGGTGCGGCGACGGGCCACAGCGGCAGGTCTGGGGCCGTGGCCTTCGAGCGCCTGCTGTCCTGCGCCGCCCGCCCTCCTGTGACGAGGCGAGTGACACGGAGTGAGGCCAGCGCCAGGCTGCTGTGGGGCTCGTGACCGTGTGACAGGAAGACACCCTCTGCTCCGGGTCATCCTGGGTCACGGAGCCGAGGCGACGTCAGTGGTTTGAGAGACTGGTTGTTTCTGGACCGCGGTCAGCCGTGGTGACCGGAAGCGCGGCAGGTGCAGCCGAGTGGGGGGTGGGGACCGCTGGGGTGACTTGGACCGGAGCGCAGCCTGCCCACTGCTGGGGCGGCCTCGTCCTCAGCTCCACTCCAGAGGCCGAGTGGCTGGACGCACAGCGGAGGGGCTCCCGCGGCCCTGTGTCCCGCAGACACGGCCACTGCGTGCGGCTGGACGTGGCCTCGCCTAAGGGCGGCTGGCTCTGACTGCGTCTACCGGGACCTGCCGGAAAGCCTCGGCTCGGTCAGTGCGACTTCATCGCTCTGTGTCCTGACCCCTCAGGTGGTCGAGTTCAGCGAACTGGACAAGCCCAGGGTCCGCTTTCTGCGGAGCGTGTTGCACTCGCTGCTGACGGAGACAGAAGCTGAAGACCTGGGCGTGATCTTCGCCAGGTGGGTGCAGCCCGCTCCCACGCACCGACGCAGCCTGGGGAGGGGCCGGAGGGGCCGTGGCCCTCCCGCCGAGGCGGGGCAGCCTCAGTCCCCGTGGCTCTCAGCTGGGTCCCCGCCCGCTGGAGCCCGGGCACGGGAAGCCCGTCCGGCAGGAGCTGACACTCCGGCAGGCAGGGTACTGGTGCCCCCTCGGGAATTCTCCCTAGAAGAGGCCAGGCTCGCCCCCTGCCCGAGACTCGGCTGTGCTGACGGCGGGCGCGGTTCCTTTCCAGGGTGTCCGAGAACCCGAGGCTGGGCGTGCTGTGCGAAGGCTTGAAGCTCTTCATCGGCCACTTCCTGCTGAAGGGCGCGCAGGCGCCCCGCAGTGCCGAGGAGGCCGGCGCGCTGCGGGAGAGAGCGGAGCTGGCCACCCGGGCCCTGCAGGGCAGGGCCGCGCTGCGGATGTAGGGCGGGCGGGGGCCTGTGCGCGGCTCGGCTGCCTGGGGAGCCGGGGAGCCGCGGCCGCCTGCTGTGCGCCAGGCGTTGTGCTTTGAAGTGCTTTTCGATCCGAGGCCGTGCATGTGTTGTAGACACTCGCGTGCGTGTGGGCGGCGCAGCCGACTCTGGACGGGGCCCTCTGGGTGAAGAGAAGGCTGGTGTGCGAGCTTGGGCACCCGTGTGCCTCTCGTTGCTGCGTCGGGACCAGGCGGGCCACTAGAGGGGGCAGTTACAAAGACGGGCTGGTTCTCACCAGCCTGTCGGTGCAGAGTTCAGAAACCGTCAGGCTGACTGTGAGGTGTTGGGCACGCTCACGTCCGGGACCGGCGGTGGCTGCCGGGCACGGTCCCGTGTGTGTGGCCGTGTGACTCGGTGAGGCGTGTCCCTCCTGTGCGTGTCGGCTGCTCGCACCCCGAGTGGCTCGGGCCGTTGTGCACGGCCCTGAACCCCTTTGGGGGGCTTCCGGGGCTGGGGCTGAGCTGCGGCCGGGGAGCGGCGACCCAGGCTCAGGGGACTGGCGTCCTCGGGGACCAGCGTGCTCCCGCTGAGACGCGTGCCGCCTGCTGGCAGCAACCGAGCCCGCGGCACACGTGCCAGCCGCCGAGACTCACGAGTGCCATCGCTTTCAGCCCTCGGCGTGCGCGTCCCTCCCAGGTGTGCAGGCCTGATGTAAACGTCACCTTCGGTGGGCGCGGAAAGTCGCCCTGTGTGCAGGAGGGGACTTCGCGTGCCGTGTGCACACGAACCCCGCAGCGTGCTGCCCTCTGCGGCGGCCGCGTGGGCAGCTGCCTGGCCTGAGGGAGCCCTCCAGTCGGCCCCATCCGCACACTCTCACAGCACCGATGGGACCCCGCGGCAGCTCAGGGTCGGGGCCTGGCGTGCGTCCCGAGGTCTGCGGCACCCGACCTGGAGGGCCAGTCTGACCGTGCAGGAGACGCAGGTAACCCGGAGCCGGTCCCTTGCCTGGCACCGCCTCCAGGGCCCGAACACACAGGACGGCCGTGTCCCCGAGGGCTCTGGGCTTGGGTGGCGAGAGGGCCGAGGGGTCGAGTGCGCCAAGAGCTTCTACCTCCAGGGGTGGCCTGGGGGCCCTGGTGGAGAGTGGAGGGTGAGGAAGGGGACAAGCACAGAGCGGGGCTGCTTGACGCAAGACCACGGAGCCCACCGGAGGGGCTGAAACAGGCCATGTGCCCTGGGCTGGGGTCACCAGAGCAGGGCACGGCGCAGGCCCAGCCGCTCTGGGGCGGGCAGGGTCGGTTGGGGCAGTGTCCACTGGGTCCTCTGAAGAGCCTCCTGACCGAGCACCAGGGGAGGCCGGGGCGGAGCCGGAGTGACGCACGCACGGGGGTCCAGGGGGCCCCGGGAGGCCAGGTGGGCCGGTTCCCTTGGGGACGGGACGGGGGCCTGGGAATGGGGGCTCTGCCGTTTCTCACCCTGCCCGGCGAGAGGGGCGGGCACGGGTGCCATTTGTCTTGGGGAGCCGGACAGACGATGAAAAATGAAGCTGGCGTGATAAGGTGCTGACGGGGCCGGCCTGCGGCGCGCTGAGGGGCGTCGGGCCCTGCGGCCCGTGCGCCGGAGACAAAGACTCGTGTGTCCGTCCTGGAGCCCGCGGTCTGGCCTTGAGCGCGTCCAGAGGGGGCGTGTGCGCCTCCGACCTCCCGCGGCTCCTCAGGCCACCACTTTCCCACCGCCCCAGCCCCCTTTATTCCCGCCCTGCAGCCAGCTCGAGACCCCTCTCCTTGCCCCTGGGGCTCCTTTCCGACCCCGGCCCTCGCCAGCCCATGGCCAGAGCGGGGACCCAGATGCCCCTCACTGGGTCGAGTGAAGTCCAGCCCCAGGGAGGGACTCAGCTCTGGCCCGAGTGAAACGCATTTACAAACTGTCCTCCAGCCCTGGTTCGTGGGGCGCAGTGGACTGAGCGCCGGCCTGGGAAATGAAGGGTCGCTGGTTTGATTCCCGGTCAGGGCACAGGCCTGGGTTGTGGGCCAGGTCCCCAGGAGGGACATGGAAGGAGGAACAGGTCCATGTTCTCCCTCAAAACTAAATAAAATATTGTTTTAAAAAACCGTTCTCTGTGGAAACGTAATCACATGTGGGGACTACTCGTGTCCTTTGGCCAGTGAGAAGTGTTTCCGGAGGAGGAGGGCAGGTTCTCCCCGTCTCTCTGTGGCCGGCCCCTGGCTGACCACCACGCTTGCACTTCTCCCTCGTCCCCGCGGGGCGGGCAGGGGCAGGTGTGCGGCTGCCAGCACACCGCCCGCAGGTCACTGCTCTGCGGACGAGCGGCGCACACCCGCTTCCCTCCTGCACGTGCAGACACACGTGCACACACGTGCTTCGGCGGGGTCGGTGGGAAGCGCAGGCGCCACGACACCCAACTCCTGAACCTCCGCCCGTGTCCCCCAGGCAGGACGCCCTCCACGCTGGCCGGCCAGTCGTGAGGCACAGCGGGACCGAGAGCACCCAACCTCCCAGCACCGACACCAGCCCGGCGTGCACGGCCAGGCCCAGTGGCCACCCTGTGCGGGGCCACGCCGTGGAGTCAGTGTGGCCTTGAGGCCTCCCGCGGCTGTGCAGGTGGGGCGGTGGGCGTCCGGGAAGCAGGCTGCGTGCACTGAGCACCGCCTGGCCGCACCTCGCTCTCCTTTGCACTGATCTCCAGTTCCGTCCACTGAGGAGTCGGGCAAGGTGACCGGCCGTCCTGGCTGGTCAGGAGCTGGGGGCTTCGTGGGGGAGGGCTTTAGCTGCTCAAACTGGGAAGACCCCAGGGAAGGGCATGGTTGGGCCCCCGAGGACAGTACACAGCCTCCGACACGGTGTCTGGTGAGACCCTGGGGACCAGACGGGCGGGGTCAGGGTCAGGGAGCCCCGGAGGCACCTGTGCCGGGGACGGTTCGGAGCAACTCCGCTCTGTCCCTGTGCCCAGCGTCTCCGCCTCCCCCGTGTTCCCACCGGGAACTTGGCCAAAGAGGCCGAGGCTTATCCGTGTCCAGGGCACCCCGACGTGGGCGGGAGCGGGGCACCTCTGAGTCCGTGACTTGACCACCTCCAGCGAGTTCTGTGTCCTTCAGAGGACTGAGTGCTGCGCTGGTCCCCAGGCAGGGCCCCGCCTCCTGAGATGCGCTGTGGGGGGTCTCTGCGCCCGTCTCCCTGCGCAGGCCCCAGCGGGCCGGGAGCCTCCCCCGAGGGTCCGGTAGTGTCGACTGCGTGATGGAGATGCCCGTGGATCCTGCAGGTCGCTTTTTCTGTCTGAGGAGCTCACCCTTCGTGGAAGCAGAGGGAGGCCCCCCAGGCCAGGCACGCTCAGGCCCTTCCCGGTCGGGTGCAGGGTGGCGGCGAGGGCTGGGGCCTCGGGGTGTCTCCTGCTGGTGTCACTGCACTGCACCGGGCCCCAGCCGAGCCTCCAGCCCCCGGAGTAGACTCCCAGCAGGGTGCCCGGGGTGAAATCGTCGGAGGAGACGCAGAAACGGCGCTCGGCGACTCGGGTCTCCGAGTGAGTGCTTTCCCAGGGCTCGCCGAGCACAGAGCCGCAAGTTCAAGTGTTCGGGGCATAAAACACACTCGTTTCCCTCATCAAAAACACAACGTGATTATTTGAGATTTATTCGATCCTCGCCCTCCGAGTTTTGATTAGCGGAGGAAGTGCACTCCCTCGAGGCCCCGGGCCGGCCAGCGAGGCCCGTGGTGAGGCCGTTAACGCCCTTGCGCGTCTGGCTCCGGTGGACGCCCGGTCTGCAGCCGCCTCTGTTTCCTCCATCAGAGTTAATGGGGCCGACGGCGTCTGCTTCTCCACTTCGGCAGCTGTGGGACCAACGGGCTGCAGAGGCTGGGGGCTCGGGGCCCTGGGACCCGGGTCCCTCACACGCCACCGAAAGCCCTCCCAGACTGTGACGTGGGGCGTCCCACAGAACAGATGGGCCAGGAGCCAGGCCGGCGTGGACCTGGGTTCCTGAGCCCCGTCCTGCTGACCAGCTCTCCCAGGGCAGGGCCCTCCGTTCCCAAGAGTGTGGCGTCTGCCCGCCCAGCACTGAGTCTGCACCGTGCCCCTGGGGAGTATGGCAGGAGGGGCCCTTCCCCACCGTCCCCACTTCCTGGAACTGGCCTTGCCCCTCGTAGGCTGGTTTACTGTGGGGCCGGAGGATCCCGCACCTCCCCGCCCAGACCTGGGGGCCGCACTGCCCCAGAGAGAGGAACCCCGCACCTCCCGGGGGCCTGCCCTTGCCAGCTGCCTGGCTGAGCTCCTGACAAACATGCAGAAGAGGAACAAGCCACCCGAGGAGTGGGGGACTGTGACCCTGACCTCGTGACGGGGAGGCAGCCCAGAATGCCCTCGCTGCTCCCCCACAGATGAGACCGGCCGGGCCCCACGGGCAGAGGGTCCCTGTCACGCACAGCGCCAGCTCAGCCAAGACTCGGGGAAGCCAGCATTGGGGGGCTCGCAGGGTCCCTGCTCCCCGCCCACGCTCCTCATCAGCCGGCTCTCAAGGCTTTGGGTGCTCGGGGGACCCCATGGGGTCATGGGCAGGGAGCCCCGTTCTTTGCACCTGCCACCTGAGAGCCTGCCCTTGGCGGACGCCTCAGCGCGAAGGGCAGGCCAGCCCTCGGGCCCCCTACCTGCCTGGCGGAATAATAAAGCACTTTGTTACCTGCGAGCGAGAGGCCTGATAAAAGCAGAATATTATCACCGCCTCTGTGATTAGGAGGCAGCTGGGCACTGGAGGCTGGGTAACATTTATGAGCAAACACAATTTATTTCTGTTCGCTGATTATGAAGGTCGCGGTGGTTTGACCCCCGCCGGGAAGGCCTCACACACATTATCTGCGCAACTGGGGCTGGGAACGAAAACACCAGCGCTCATTAAAAGCGAATTACTTTGTTTTGTGAAGATAGGAGATAGGAGGCCTGCCGGAGGGGGCCCGGGGCCCCAGGAGCCGAGGGCAGGGCCAGACAGGAAGGGACCCGGCCGCCCACCTGCGGACAGCAGCACTGAGGGCCGCCTCGGGGATTTGGGCAACTT
>CM052549.1:82570448-82714255 GCA_028533065.1 Trachops cirrhosus
CCCCACCAGTTGCAACCCCAGTCCCATCCCCAAAGCACCTTTGGACCCCGAGGCGGCCAGACCCGCGCCCAACCGCTGCTCCCGCCCGGCTCCTGCGGTCGCGCCCGGGCCTTGGCTGGGGTTGGATTTTATGGAAGGAGCCCGGGGTGATAATGAGCTGCCAGAGAGGATATTAATCTCACCCGGGCCTCGAGGTGGAGGAGTGGCCCCGCTGGCCTGCGCGTAATCACCCGAATGAAACGCCAGGCCCTTCTGAACTCATTTATCAGCCGGGAGCCGGGGGAGCGCTGGGGGAGGGGGCCGAGGAGCTCACCCCGCGCCCGGGCGCCGGGTGGGAGAAGGAAGGAGAAAGGCACGAAGGAGGGAGAAAAAGGAGCAGCGTCCCTGTCGCGGAGTGCCTCCAAGCCCCGGAGAGGCCCGGCTCGGCAGGCGGCGGGGCCCGGGGGCCGGGGAGCGGGCAGGGCGCACGCGGCCGGCATGTGCGGCACACATGCGCGGGCCGGGGGGTGATTGATGGCGCGCCGCCGCGGTCTGTTAACCCGGAGCAGCCCGGGCGCGAAGCCTTTCTGTCGCCTTCTCTGTCCGCGCGGATACTTGCGCGCAGGTCCCAGAAAACCGGCCCGGGCCGGCGCTCGGGAGGTTCCGTGCTGGAGAAGAAGCGCAGCCCCCCGCGACCTCATGGGGATACGTGCGCTAGCCAGCGGGCTCCCTGGCCACACCGACCCCCAAGAGCCAGTCCGGCTTCTTTTCTGAAACACTCAGAGGGTGTTTCCATTTCGGGAGCGCCGGGGAAGCAAGAAGACCCTCAAGGAAACAGGAAAACACACGCACAGGTCCAGAGTCGGTCTCCTGAGGTTCGGCATCTGGGACAGATGTGAGCCAGGCATCCGGACACGCGCACACCTGGCCTCAGGTGCTTTTCCCGGCACTTCGCACCTGCGACTCTCCAGCAGCGGAATCCAGTTCCCCGCCCGCTCAGGGCCCCGAAGGAGGAGGCGGTCCTCACACCCGGCCGCGATCCGAGATTCAGATTCTCACCTCTAGCTGGGAATTGCCCCCCGGGGACGGTGGGGGGACCACCACCCTTCCACCACAAAAACTGCAAAGCCGGTGCCATAACTCCCCCGCAAGAGATCCGCACGCTGATCCAGTAAAAAACCAATTTATTTTACATTCCATCGTGGGCGATGGGAGAAGCTAAATAATTTAGCATGCATACGTCGACGCTTCTTCTTTATATATAAATACAATGTACAAAAATAAAGACAGTACGGTTTTGAGATTCCCAGCAGTCCGCACGCCCGTGACATCGCTTTCCCCGCTAGCATACATAAGCACAAAACATTTTTTTCTCTTTTTTCAAGACTCAGCAGAATGGCGTTTCCAGAGAAGGTTTCAAGTTTCGAGGTCGTTTAACACTGTGGGTTTCCGCCTTCTCCTTTCCGGACGGGGGAGCGGGGAGGCCGCCCCTGGCGGCTTTGGCTCTTCTCGCAGATTCCGCCCCCCAACACTACCCGAAATTAAATCGATAAGAACCAGAGTTCGAGTTCCAACCCGCTGCGCCTGCCTCTCTGTCCGTGGAAGGGCAGAGCGGAGCGGAGGCCCACGCGGGCAGCCCCCAGGACGCAGCGGGACCTGGGGGCCCCCGGAGGCGGCGGCCTGCAGGCGTCCCTGCGTCCCTGCCGCTGGCCCGGGTCCTACTGGGGCGGGGGCTGGTGCCCGGGCCTGGGGGGTGGGGAGTCGGCCCCGGAGGAGCAGTCGGAGGAGGCGGCGTGCGTGCCGGCGCCGTTGCTGTAGGGGAAATGGTCTTCGTCCTCGTCGTCCTCGTCGTCCTCCGGGTCACTGTCCCTCAAGTCCCGCAGGCGCCGCGCGCCGCCCTTGTCCGCAGGCGCCGGCGGCCCCAGCAGCCCCTCGTCGCCCTGGTCCTCCGCGGCGGCGCCTCGGCCCGCAGCCGCGCCGCCCCTCTGCTTCTCCGCCTCCTGCGCCGCCTGCTCTTTGGCCTTTTTGCTGCGTTTCCACTTCATCCGCCGGTTCTGGAACCAGATCTTCACCTGGGGGCACAAGGGGGTCAGACGCTGCCCCTCCGCCCCTCCCATCCCAAGTCCCCGCTGCGAGTGGGGCTCAGGGCGCAGGACTCAAGCTCCAGGGGCCGCTGCGCCCCTACCCGGCGCCGGGCGCGGGCTGGAGACCCCGGTTCTGCGGGGGAAGGCCAGGGCCGCTCAGCGAGGCTGCGAATCTCAAGGCGTTCCCTCCTCTCTCTCTGGAACTGATTGTCTCTGATGGTGGCCTGCGGCCCCTGCTTCGGGACCGGGAAGGGCAGGGGCGTGGACGCGCAGCTCCCTGGGCCTCGCCCCAACCTACTGAGTGAGACCTCTGGGCGCAGAGGCTGCGTCCTGGCCTGGCGGGGGCTCCTGCACGCTCCCCGACACTGATCCGCACCCAGCGGTGGGAAGGGAGCAAATCCGGGTGCTGGGGGCCGCGCAAGGTGGAGTGCAGAGGGGACAGTGTCCCAGAGGCCAGGAGGTGCTGGGGTGCTGGGGCGCTGGGGCGGGCAGCTCACCTGGGTCTCCGTGAGCATCAGCGACGTGGCCACCTCGAAGCGCTTGGGCCGAGACAGGTACTTGTTGAGCTTGAACTGGTGCTCCAGCTCCAGCAGCTGCTGGCTGGTGAAGGCCGTGCGTGGCCGGCGGCACTTCCCCAGGAGGTTGGACTGGGCCTGGGCTGCAGGGCGGGCGGAGAGGCACCGGGCGTGAGGCGCAGCCTGGCCGTCCTCCCACTCTCAGGGTCCCCGACGCCGGGCCTACAGCGTGACGCCTCCTCCCTCAATGTCAGCGGCCTTCCCCCGGGGACCGGTCAGCTGGAGCCCAGGCCCTGGAGGCTGGGTGGAACCGGACGGCTCAGGTTTGATGGGGCCAAACCATTTTGGGTCTGGGTGTCTGATCCCCAAAGAGCCTGTTTCCCAGGTGCAACCTCTCTACCTGGGGGGAGGGGGGCGCTGGCAGAAAGAAGGGTCACAAAGGCCAGAAGCAGAGGCCTGAAGGATGCACCACCTCCCACTCCTCACCCGCCTCCCTCAACTCAGGCCCAGATCCAAACGGCCTCCCCGGAATCACTGCTTCTTCCCCAGCCTCGGGCTGTGCAGGCTCCTTAAGTACAAAGGGTGGAGGAGAAAGGGAAGGACTGGAAGGAAGGAAGGAAGGAATGAAGGAAGGGAGGGAGGAAGGGAGGAAGGACTAACCCTGACCCTACACAGGAGTGTTAAGCAGAGACCCTCCTTCGTTGAAAATGTTTTCTTGACAACCTGCCCCCAGGCGAGGAGGGACTGGACCGAGGAGACTGGAATTCTTTTCCGGACGATCCTCATTATGCAAATGAAAGACCTGGGCCGGGGGAACTCTGCTTTCCGGGCACTGAAGGGGGTCCCTCACTTTATTTACACAATTCCACGCGGTTACAGCACAGGGAATTTTATGACTTCAAAACGAGACTTCCCTTGATTTCCCAGGGGCCTGACAAGCGTCGGACAATAAAAGGGAAGAAAGAAGAAAAGAGGCCGGCCCGCTGAGGAGGAGCGGCTCCCCCGGGAAGGGCAATTTGCTTTATGGGCGGCCCCCGCCCCCTGCTTTAAGCCAAACAAGGCCCGAATTCCCAACTCGACAATGCAGGACGACTTTAATTAAAACCCCGGCTCTGAAGGGACCATTTGGGAAGTGCCATCCGACAGCAGAGACGGCCGATTAAAGGGACTGAACGGGTCTTCCGGTGGCGGCCAGAGAGGCACCCCGGACACATTCCACACCCTGGCTGGCTCCTAACTACCCTCCAGGGCTCGTGACCGCATTCCTTTCTGGACTGCAAGCCGCCTGGGTGTCCAGTCGGCTACCTCTGGGTCAAAATTTGGAGCCGGAGATGGGCGAAGTGTGTTGGCAAAGGGACATGGCTCTAAGCAGTTTCCCGAGTGACCTTGGGCTCCCTGAAGGCCGGAGAAAGCAGCTGGGTGGCTTCGGAACCCAGCACCCAGGAGGGCCAGTGTGGAAACCGAGACGCCCCCACAGCGGGAGGCTGCGTGTCCCAGGCTCTGGGAAGAGGCGGGTCAGACGGAGAACTCCATGAGAAGGGGCATGCTGGGGACCAGGCCCCCAAGGGTGCCCTGGGTTTGGCTGACCGGAGACCACTTGTGTCTAAGGTGGCAGGCCCCCAGCTGTGAGGTGAGAGTGAGCTTTCCCGCTCCATTGTTGGGGCTCACGAGGGAGAGGCTCCCCAAAGGGAAGGGACGGGAGCAGAGCTGGGCAAAACGGCCAGGGAGGCCGCAGGCAAACTGTGCCCTGGCTGGGCTTTTCTCACGGGGCCGTGACTTCTGCAGCCCCCCGGGGCCCTAGCTTTTCTCTGTTTAGTCACAGCCACGGCCTCTAACAGAGGGATCCGAATCCTGGCAAGTGTTTATTTCTGTTTTCTTTTTGGCTTTTTCCCTCTCCCATGCCTGCATCTCCTCAGTCTAAACAAACCCACTCAGACAGAAACAATGGGGTCTCTTTGTTTGGGTGTTGGGCGCTGGAAGCACGAACCCTTATGCATCTTCCTCTGAGCCTCGCGGGTGGGGCCGCTGCTGAGACCCACACTCTCCACAGCACGTAGCCCCCGAGCCAGGACAGCCAGGGCCCACCTCGGCGGTTGTCCCGCCCGGGGGATGGTGGGCACACGGCTCCCAGTGCACCGGTTCTCCGTGTCGGAGGTAGCTGGCCCTCCCTCTCTCCTGCCTAGGGGAGGAGGATCGCTTCTGTGTTGGGTGCCCCCAATTCAAAACGGGCACCTGCCTTGTAGAGCCCCCGCAGTGGGGTCCCTAAAGGAGGGGCCTCTCCTGGCCTACACGGGCCCATGCGCCCCCACTGGGGTCAAGTCAGCCCAGCTGCCCTCTGGATTTCGCACCCTGGACTCAGCGCCCGCCCTTCCAGAGGCAGGCAGTGCACGGGGAAGGCCTGGAGGCTCTGGCGTCTCAGAGCCCATATATCTCCGGCTGCTCCCGGATCTCTCCCTTTCCTGGGAGGGACAGGGGGTCTCTCTGGACCCCAGAATGTGGGGCAAAGTCATCCCTGTTTCCCGGGGTGGAAGCGCCTGGTTCCCGACCCCCAGGCCCGCCTGACTCAGGACGCTGCGAGCCTCTCCTTCCCCAGCCACTTCCTTCTCCCCCGGCCTGCCGGTTAATCATTAGATTTTAGCCTCACTCCTCCAGCTGCCTCTAACCGTACACAGAGAGAGAAGGCAAGGTCCGCGCGTGGCCATTTTAATAACTCGCTGCCGATCCCGCACCGCGCACGAGTCCTCGCAGGCCCCGGGCAGAGCGAGGCGCGGGCAGAGCTACCTCGGAGCAGAGAGCCAGAGGAGGGCGGTGCCCAGTGGAGGCGAGGCGGATGGATGCGCGAGAGAAGCGTCTGCCCGGAGCCCCTGCCCCGAGTTTTCCGCCCTCCCCGGCCCGAGGGCTGCGCGGCACTCACAGTTGAAGTCGGGCATCTTGGGCAGGATCATGCCCGCGGTGGACGCGCGCAGCCACTGGTCCAGCTGGAAGGTGCCGGCGCCCAGCTTGATGGGGTCGACGGGGTGCGCGGGGTGCGCGCCCTGCACCTGCGGGTACGAGTAGGAGAGCGCCGGGTGCTGGCCGGCTAGGACCGCCGCCGCCGCTGCCGCCGAGTAGCCGTAGACCGGGTGGCCGTAGAGCGCCGCTTGCGCCGGGAGCCCCGCGCCTCCCTGCGCGCCCCCTGGGTGCAGCCCCAGCGCCAGGCTCCCCGCGGCGGCGGCGGCAGCGGCGGCGGCGGCGCCTGGGTGCGCGTGGTGGTGCGGAGCCCCGGGCCCGCCGCCCGCGCCGCCTGCGCCCAGGAAGCCTGGCTTGGGCAGCAGCGCGCCGTGCGCGGCCAGCAGGCGCGGCGGCGACGGGCTCTCGGCTCGCAGGCGGTCGGCCGGCGCCGCGGGTGGCTCCGAGGACGTGGGGCTGCAGCCGCCGCTCGCCCCGCTGCTCGCCCCGCCGCCGCCCGGGCCAGAAGCGGCGGCCGCGAGTGAGGTGACCAGGGCCAGCGGCGCGGTCTGCGCCGAGGCCGCTCGCGGGGGGTCCACCGCCAGCAGCGCGTCGATGCGGAAATTTTTGGATTTTTCCATCGGCTCGTGAGGGGCTGGCGATCGGGGCCGGGTGGCGGGTGACGCGGCCGTGTGCGGAGGCGCGGAGTCTGTGCGTGGCGTGGCAAGCCCGAGGGCTCGGTATTGTTACGGTGATTATCTGCCAATAATCAAAGTCGCCGCCGGAAACTCAGCCGAGAGTGACCATGTCCAGAGACTCCTCCGCGAGGGCCCCGCCCCGGCCGCGCTCCCACGCGCTCGCACAAACTCCACGCGAGTACTGGGGCGCCGGGCGGAGGCCGCTGGCGCCGTGCTGGGGACCCGCGCCCCTGCGCGCACTTGAAGCGCAGCGCAGCCGCGGATTGGCGCGCGCGGGGGGGCCCGGGGAGGGGCGCCGGCCCGGCCATTGGTCGAAGGGCGCACCTGTCACCGTCGCGGCCGCCCGCCGCCCCGCCCCTGTGCCGCGGGGTCCTAAACAGCCCGGGGTGTCGACTGCGGTGGCGGGAGGGAACAGCGTCCAGGGGTTGGAAAGCTCTGAGGCGCAACCTAGGGTCTCTGCTCACTTTCCTTGGGGTACTGAGCAGGGCGGCGAGCACTGCCGACCCTGGGTGCCCGGAGGAGCCCCCCGGGGCTGCCAAACACCAGACGCCCAGACACTCGTTCCCGCTCTGAGCCCGCGTGCCCTAGGGCCAGCAGAGCGCGTCCTCTCCCGCCGCCTCGCCAGCGGGGGAGTTTGTCCACTTCTGCGTCGGGGCGCTGCTTCCAGAACCAGCCGCCCTGCTCGGTGGCTGCAGCGCAAAGAAGACCGACCCGGGCCCCCGAGCCTCGCTCCCGGGTCTCCGCGGCGCACAGGAGCGGTTTGTGTCCCTGTCGCCAGCCCTCTGCAGGTGGAACCTTCTCACCTCCTCTGGGGGGTGCTGTGCATTTCAGGGGTCGTGTGTGGGGCGCGTCCTTGCGCGTGTGCGCATCAGTTTGCGGTCCACAGAAGTCGCCGCGAGCCCCCCCGCCCGGTCCAGGCGCAGAGGGCAGCGTCTGCACGCCTGCGGCCTGCAGGCCCGGGGCGGCCTGGAGACCTGTCCTCCTCGCGCGTGGCCGGTCCGCGGTGGCAGCCCTTTCTTTCTCTCTGCCAGGGGATCTCCTTGGGCTGACAGCACACCCTGCCCGCCTCCCCCTCGGGGGCAGGCATTGCCCTGCGGCTGGTCGCGCTGACCCAGGCCGGGCGATGCTGTGGGTGCCCCTCTCCTGCCTGCAGCGCCCTGGAAAATCGGCCGGAAGGCTGAGCAAGGTAGTGGCGTGAGAATCCAGGCCGGTCTCTCCCACCCATCCCCCATGCCTCAAATATTTAAGTAAAAACACTCACAAGGGCTTTTCTACCTGGAAGGATTCATCGCACAGGTAACCCCAACTCCAGGCTTTGTCAACAGCGCCATTAGAGCGAGTTACCTCCCGAGACAGGTGTGGGAACGCGCTGTGGGTGGGGCGGTCAGGTTCTGGAAGCCCGGCTTCCCCAGCAGCTGAGAGGTGAGCACAGGGCAGGCAGGGGCCTGGGGAGGGGCAGAGCGCGGGACACACTCCGCCCCAGGAACGCTGTAAAATTAGCAGGTCCGGTTGCCAAAGGAGGGTTTTTTTTTTCAAATGTAAATAATGTGTAGGGACCGTGTTGTTTTTCCTCAATAGGCCTGTTACCTCCGTGAGAGTTGGTTGCCGGGGCTCTGTTGTCGAGAGTCGTGTTTCTTTGTCCTTACAACCGGGTGGTTCCGAGAGACACACAGGAGTAGCTGGTGACGGGGAGGGTGCCCTGGGCCACCGCGACCTGCAGTGAGTGTCAGGCAGCTTTGCAAAACCCAGCATCGACTTGCAAATAGGAAGGACGGCTTGTACAGGGTGATTTTGTCTTCCGATGACATCTTTTTGAGGGAATAAAAATGCAGCCCTGCCTCGAAGTGGCAAGCAGGGGACACACCCATTTCTATGTGCCCGTGAGCTTTCTAGAATTATCTCCCTCAACCTCCATTTTATAGAGGGCAGGGTCAGAGAGGTTGAGGCTGTTCTCCCCAGCTAACTGTTCAGCCTCAGAACTGGGACTGGGACCAGGTGTGGCTGCAGGGACCACCCCCTCCCGCCTCGGCCCTCCAGTGTCCCACCCTGTGTCCCCTTTGCCCCCTGCCTAGTGCCCTGGGGGGAAGGAGGGCTATGCAGAGGCCTGAGATGCTGAGAGCCACCTGTTCTGGGCAGGAAACCCTTCACCCTTCTCAGAAAGGCGTCGTCTGCCTCCCTAAGATAGGGAGCAATTGTGACCCCCCCCCCACACACACACACACCCACACACAGGGCTGAGCTCCGAGGCTGACATGCCTTTCTGGGTCTCCACACCTCTCCCTCCGTCTGTCTGCTGGGACAGGTCCGCTGGTCCCGAGGGCTCCCTCCCACCGACCAGACCGGGAGGCTGGGGGCGGGAGTGACCGCCAACTAAATTCCTCCAGATCAGCCCGCTGCCCTCTCTCCCACCCAGAACAGCCACTGCCAGGGCCCCAGGGCCCTTCCAGCTGGGGACGGGTGAGCAGGCTAGGCTCACCAAACCCCTCCCTCAACAAAGCCCCTGTGTTGTATAGCTCCCGGAGGCCTCCCTCCACTGCCTTCGGCCCCTGGTAACCGTGCTGTCGAATCACGAAAACCCCCACCTCCCCCTCGTGACCCCCCCCAGTCAAGCTGTGAACCCTTCCTGGTGCACAGACAGGAAGGCCTGGTTTATCCCCCGTCCACACTGGCGGGGCCCAGGGAGGTGACCGCAGAGGACTGAGCCTGCCCACGACAGCCGGTCCAGGCTGCCTCTCCGACTGCAGGGCCACCCCCGATGTCCACGCTCCTTTATTTTGGTGGATTTCCACTTCTTTGTCTAGAAAAGTCCGCATTAGACCCAATGGACTCTGTGGCACTAAAGGGCGTTCGTGGGACCACATAGGGTTGGGAATGAGTGAAGCAGTCTGGGAATTTGGGGCCTTTGTGGGGTTTACTGCCGGGGAAGTGGGGGGGTGCTTCCCGTTTCCAGTTTCCAGCGCCTGCGTTGGCCCAGCCCAGCTGCCTTTGAAGATGGGGAAGCAGGCCGGAGCCGGGCAGGCTGCGGTGGGAGATCACAGGTCTGCTCCAGCAGGAGGGGCGCCCCGGGTCTCCGGGGGCTCCTCTCGCCCTTGGCCCAGGGCGCTCCAGCCCCACGGGCCTGGTGTGACTTCCGACAGCCGGGCTCCCATCCTGGCCCTTTCTCTACCAGACGGTCTTCCTCCGCGGTTCAGAAAGCTTCCGCCTCCGCCCTGTCTCCCGCTGCCCAGAGATGAGAATTGGGGGTTCATACAAACAATCGCACGCCCATTCCCATTTGGAAATGTACATTTACATATTGTTAAAAGGTCAGGGGAGTGCTGACACGTTTCAGCGTGCAACATCCAGCACCCTGCGAGCCTCCTGTGTTTGGAAACCTCTTCCAGACAAATACACCGAGGGGTATGTGGACGGGCTCAGAGGTAGGACACGGGCACCGGCCTTGCCCTGTGTAACTGCTTCCTTGCGTGTGAAGTGGGGCAGGTGCACAGAGCGGGTCACCGGCCGGCGCCCCGGGAAGGCGCCGGGGGCTGCACCCTGAGCGGGAGACTCCTGGGCGCCTCCCACCTGTTTCGGAGCCGAGGTTCCCACGCCGGATACCCTGGGCCGCGCGCAGCTCACTCGGCCTGACTTGCTGAGCTTGTGTTCTGGGCGGCGGTGTCCTTTACTTAAACTGCAGTTTAACCTCTCGGGGTTTCCTCCGGGAAACGGGCTCAGGGCCTAAGCTCGGGCGGCGGTGGCACCGGACCCCAGGCGGCCGCGTCACCAGCGAAGGTGCTGGCTGGGGGCAGTGAGGGCCTGTGGGTCCGGAGCGACAGCGCCGGGAACCGCGCGGAGGATGCTTCGCTCCCGGAGTGGGGACTTGCGCGCCTGCTGGGGTCACCGGAAGGCAAGCGCAAGGGCGGGAATCCCCGCAGGTGTCTCCGCCCCCAGCAGAGCTCCGAGGGCTTAAGGTGTCGCGTCGTTAGTTTTGTGCTTTGACCTGCTAACCTCCTCCCTGACCCCCGCGCTCGCCTTTAGAGGGCCAGGAAAGGATGGGGACCCGCAGAGCAGAGCCTCCGCTCCGACCAGAGGTCCCCTTCCTCTCCGCGCGCCCCCGCCTCTGGTCACGCTGGGTGCTTTCCGCTCGGCCCCTCCCTGTCAGCCTCGCCCTTAACCTGGATTCCTGTCACCACGGTCCCGGCGTCTGGGGGTGTCTTGGGCCTGTCCCCTCGCCCCGGGCCCAGCCCCGGCTGCGGACGACCCGCCCACACGGGGGCTCTCTGCTGGGCCTGGTAAAGGCCAGGGGACGCTGCAGGGTTTCAGGGCGTAAAATCCAGCCACCACAGGCCGCCTGTTTTTAGAAAATTCCTCCAGATTCGAAATGCTGTTGCTGTATGCTCAGACCCGGGGCGGTCTGGTCTCCCTGCTTCCTCCTGGTTTCCCCGGGAGTCTGGGCCCGGCCCGCATGCAGGGAGCAGAGCTGGTTAGTTCTGTTCCACAGTTCATCCACAGCTTTCCTTCTGACCCGGGACTCGCGAAGCCTTTCCAGCCCGGTTCCCGGGAGGAACAACCCCCTGCCCCGCCAAGGATTCAGGCAGCAGGGGGCAGCTTGTCTGAGCCCCTGCAAACACATTGTGGGGCAACGACCCTCAACAGGGAGAGAAAAAGCTTTTGTTGGAGGGGTTCGCTGGCATTTAATTTTGTTATTGCAGGTCCGTCCTGTCGTCAGGAACGAGGTTTATAACGCCCACCCCAGGGTGGCTTTTTCAGCAGCTGCAACCCGAGGACCCTCTCGGAACCAGCCTGTCTGTGACCTGCAGTTCCCGGTGAGTGAGACTCGCTCCCCGCCCCCAGCCGAAGTGGGGGGGGTGTCTTATTTTAAGACTGAGACCCATGCACACCGGAAGGTGTCTCCTCATCAGGACTCTCTTTCTAAGGGCTACAGGTAGCTGTGCAGGTAGCTCCGCCGGAGGCTGTGCACGCCCCTTCTTGGTCCCCCTCCCCCACCCCTGGCAGGGGGCAGCGAGGGTCACCTGCTGCTGACCCCCGCTGGGGAGGGTCCTCGGGGAACAGACACAAATAACAACAACAGACACGGCGCAGACGCCTTAGTGCTTCGCCGCGTGAACTTTTTAGTGCCTTCGGACGCGAAATTATGGCCGAATAGTCGCGCTAATGTACAACTCCCCGGCGGATAATGGCAGGAAGTCGTCACTAATTGGTCTATTTAGCAGTTGCTGAGGTGGCAGAAGCTGTGGCTGCGGGCGGGAGGGGGGAGGGGAGGGAGAGGGAGAGAGAGAGAGAGAGAGAGAGAGAGAGCGCGAGCAAGAATATCTGAGAGTGTGTCTGCGTCTCTTCCCGAGATGGGCAAATGGTGCCTTCGGTCAAGTTCACCTCTTTCAACCCCGCCCCCGCCTCTTCCCACAGGTGCGCGTTGGAGCCCCAGGGACGGAGCTCAGACTTGGGGCGGACTTGGGGCTGGGGTGCTGTGTGCAAATGTTGGCTGGTTTGCGGGGGCCCTCGTTCCTCCTGGGGCCGGTGGGGGCGGGGTCCGAGGGAGAGAGCGCGGCAGCTGCGTTAGGAGCCCCGCCCACCCCACCATTTGAACGCGGCTCCTTCCTCCCGCAGGAATCGGAGACCGTGCGCGCCCACCCTGACGCGCACACCAGCCCCAGTGACCCCCAGCATGTCCCAAGCCGGCCACCGTGTTGGGTCACCCTTCCGTGCAGGGCCATGAAGCAGCCCTGACGGCTGTGGGAAGCGTACCTGTGTCCCCTCCTGCAGGCGGACACACTCGGGCCCTGAGGAACCCAGGCTCTGTGCCCCCCGAGTCCTCAGCCAAAGGCCAGGCTCCGACTCAGGTCCGCTACTAAGTCCCAGTCCCCTCCGCGGCCTTTGACCCTGCTGGGCTCCTCCCTGCGGAGCCACAGGTGGCGGGGAGGTGGGCTGTGTGCCGCTGAGACCGCTGCGTCTGGGGCTCCCTCTTCCTGACGCCCTCTTCCTGCACTCGGCCCCTCCCGGGTTGGGGGCTGAGAGAGTGGAGGTGATGGGGTGCGGTGGGGCGGGGACAGGGAAGACCCCGAAACCCGCCCTGCGTCCCTCCTTTCCCAGGCCCGCTGCCTCTGCCTCGGGCAATATCATTTGGCTAATGAACTCGTTAGAGGGCCCCTGGTGACCCGCCCCGGCCTCCCCTCAGCCCGTCTGGGAAATCCCACTGAAAGGCTGGAGGGGCTGCGGCAGCCGCCGTCTGTCACTGCAGCGGGGCGCGAGCCCGGTGACGGGGCCATCACATTACACTAATTACCGCGGAACAGGTGGCCCGCTGCTCTCCGTGGCCGCGCGCATCTGGGGCTCAGAGCCCCGGCCACCGGGGGGACAGCGGCCGCCCAGGAGAGGGAAGGTCAGGCCCCCCGCCCACGGAGCCGGGGAGGGTGGAGAGAGGCCTTCTGGGCGGAGGGCTGTCCCCGGAGGCCTGGACGGCGCCCAGCGAGACCGCAGGCCCTGAGCAGACTGCAGCTGCCCCAGCTCCTGGGAGCGGGAGGGGTGCCGGGCAGAACCTCGAACTCCCAACCGTCAGGCTCCGAGGTCCGAGCAAATCCTGACACTGGGCCTCTCGCCAGGGCCACACGAGGGAGGGAGGGAGGGAGGGAGCTGGGGCGTGAGCTCCAGTGTGACCGTGAGAGTCTTGCGTGTGTGCACGTGTGTGGGTGTGTGGCGGCTCCCAATCGTCCCGGCCCACCACCCGGGAAGCATCCTCCAGTTCCGTTCCTTAGCCCCCCCACTCCCGGCCCGGGTTGGGGGGCAAGGGAGGCAGGGGGCCCCCTCTGTGCTGCTACAAAGAGCCGCAGCCCAGGCGCCTGGCCAAGCCTATTGCCAAAAACACATATTACACTGCGACATTCTGTAAATGAGATTATGATACATAAACCCGGATGATAGATGTGACATGCCTGGGGTGTCTTCTCTAAATTAGCTGCTTGCATCGACTGCTAATAATGGCGAGTTTATGAAAGCAATTTCAGTGCAGAACGCGAGAGGGTCTTCTTACTCTAATCAGCCTGCCGCGGTTAATGGATGAGCGGGTCGGGCTGAGAATTATTGACACGCCCGCGCCCTTAACCTGTTTCCCAATAAAGCTGATTAGTTTTTGTCAATTCATCAGCTAACCACTCCGGCTGGAACTGCATCAAAGCCTTATTTGCTCAGGGGAAATCAACAAGTCACAAGATCAGCTCCATTAAGGGGCTGCGGGGCCAGGATGGTCCTGGGGCCTGGGGTTGCCCCAGGGACACCCCAGGGACCTCACGCGCCCCCCCAAACTGCGACAGGATTGGATATGGCGAAACTTCTGGGTCTGCAGACATCCCCTGCTTTCTCTGAAGACCGAGGGGTGGCCTCAGTAGCCCAGGCTTTGGGGTGATTGTCCTGGGCCCTGGTGGTCCCAGGTTGTACCCGGCCACCTTCAAGGTGAGGTGAACTCAGGACAGAGAGCAGAGCGGGATGTTGCAGGACACAGAGGGTGCGGCGAGGGCTCTGGGGGGGCCACGAAGTGTCTGTCCAAGGGCCGAATGTTCCCTGTGTGTCCCCGCCAGGCCACAGAGGGGAGAGCAGTGCAGGCCCTGACTGCCCCCAGGCAGCCGGGGCCTGAGTGATGACCACAGGCAGAACTGCACCTGCACCCAGGTGACCTGACCTTGAGTGACCTCCCCGTGGGAGAGGGCACAGGGCCGCCCTGGGCTGGGGCTCTGGAGTCGCGCCTCCACTGGTGCGGCCAGGCCTTGGACTCCCGGAGGCAGGAGCTGCGGCGGAGGTGACCTGGCTGCTGGCCCTCCGCAGGGGGAGGACTGCGCGCACGGTCCCTTTAAGCCCCGGCCACCGCCACCTCCCGGCCCCATCCCCCCTCAATTTAATTTCATTAAAACAGAGCATGAATATTTCTATTAAACCTAAAATGAAATATGAAGCCATTTAGACTCTGCCTGCACCAATCACCCAGATTTATGACTTTTATTCATCACATCAAGAGCTTGGAAAAATGAATTTTCTTCACCCAGGAAGGAAATAAAACCTCAGGCTTGGTCATTTCCAGAAAGCTGTTAATTTGACCATGTGGTAATTACTTTCACAATTAACTAAAATACAAATCAAATTGACAAATTGGGCTAGTTTATATATTAATTAGCCCGCTTAAATTTATTCATTATGAAAAGACAATTTAAGGGGACCTGCGGTGTCTGTTTTATTGCAATAAATTATTGTTAGGAAATGGGTCTAATAAAATATCTTAATATTTAAGGATATTGTATCCACGGGGGGGGGTTACTTTATTGACAATTTCATTTTCCAATTAGTGATTTTGTTGTAATATATCTGCGAACCCCGGGGAGACAGGGACTCAGCGGCAGGGCGCCCCAGGGCCTGGGGCGCAGGCTGAGGCTGGGCTGAGTGGGTGGGCAGGGGGACGGCCAGTTTGGGGACCCGAACTGGGGCTGGCCGGTGGAGGAGCAACCCCGCCCCAGGCCGCCGGACGCTGCGCCTGCCTCCTCCTCCCCCCGGGGCCCGGGGGCTGATTTAATAGCATGTCGATAGAATCATTCGATGCCTTTTAGCTTGTGATCTTTATAAATGTCCCTCTATTAAATTAGAAAATGATTCTGTTCTCGTTTAATTGTATTCTTTCGTTTCTTATTTCCAATTAATTAGTCCCATCGACGTTGCCATATTTTAAGTGACTCCAGTCCGTTTCCAGGTAGAATATATAGGTCAGCACATGCAATTTTATACCCGACAGAACTATATAATGTGGGTTTTAACTACTGGTTCTCATCCGTCTTCAACTTCGGCCGGGATGTGCCGCAGGCCGGCCGGGCGTCCCTCCGGTGCGGGGGCACCACCGGGGCCCTGTCCGCGGGCCCCTTCCACCGCCCCCGCCTGTATTTATAGAGCTTCCTTCTGTTCAGAATCGGGTCCCCGCGGGGGGCTCTGGGTCAGGAGACCCCTCTGAGGAGCGCAGCGAGGTGCTGCCGCGGGAGGTCAGGGGGTGGGACCCCCAGGTCTCCAGCTGGGCATCACTGTCCCCCCTGCGGGGGGGCGCAGTGGCCCGGGGGGACGCAGGGGAGGGAGGGCCGTCTGCAGCGTCTGTCCACTCGCCTGCCTCCGGCCTTGCCCCTTCGACGCCGTTCAGTCACTTCTCAGAAAGGTGGCCTGCACCCGGTGTCCCGCCCTCCCCTCCGCTTTGGAGGCTGCGGGGTGGACACCGGTTTCCCCATAACTCTGGGCCTGGAGTCCAGCTTAACCGGGGTTAGACCTCTTGTCCTTAATTAATTGACACGTTAACTAATTCCTTCCCGGAAGATTTATGGGGTTGCTGCTTTGGGCCGGCGCCCCCACCCCACACCCTTGAGGGAGCCCGCCCCGGGCCCCGCCCCCTGATCGCCCCGCCCCCGGCCTGTTCTGGTCCCGCCCCTGTCCCAGCCCCCTCCACCTGCACAGCAGCAACAGGTTAGGGCGGGGGGGGGGGCATGGGGGCGGGGTCCACGCCCTTTCCAATCCCGGGGTCCCAGGTCCCAGGTCCCCGTTCCTCTGTCCCGCTCATTTGCCCCGAGGGCGAGTGGCTGGGCCCCGCTGGCCAAGGTGGCAGGTGGAGGGTCAGAACCTGACGGGTAATTCGGTAATTCGCTTCTGACCCTTCCCTGCGTTTGGAGGGGTGAGCAGCGCCCTCCTGGCGCCCCCGCCCGCCCCTCGGGCCACCCACCAGGCTCACAGGTGGCTGTTTCTAGAAGCCAGCAGGCCTCCCTTCCGCCCAGCGTCCCCGGAGCCCCTCCCTCCCAAGGACCGAAGGGACAGACCTCTTCTGCGCGTCTCTGCGTCTCTGACCCTTCCCTCCCCGCGTCTCCCCGGTGGGAAGACCTCCCCCAAGCAGTTCCGGGCACCAGGGATGGCTGAGGATCTCTGTGCGGGGCGCCCTCTCCTCCCCCTCCCCCGCCGGTCCCCTCGCTGATGCGGGCCCGAGGCTGGCTTGGGGAGGACCGCGAAGCGTTAGCATTTGAAGTCCGGACCTTAGAGGCCGTGGGAAGCGAGGGAGGGCCCTGCGCAGGGCCGGGGAGAGCCTGCTGGCCGGCTCCCAGCCAGGGCGCCTGTGTAAATGGCTCCTGCGCAGAGGACACCTGCGCGACACCTCTCCCGGGGAGAGCCGGCAGCTGGGCAGGTGGGGTGTCGGTGCAGTGGCAGATTCGAGGGGAGAGGATTTCGGGTCAATGAAGCCGCAGCCCTTTCCTTCTGCGTCTGTGCGGGCGGTGGGGGGGGGGGGCCAAGCGCACTGAGTGATGCTGTGCCTTCTAAAAATCGGACCGGCACTGGCCGGGTAGCTCAGTGGGTGGGCGTGTCGTACCTGCACAGAAAGGTTGTGGGCTCAATCCCCAGTCAGGGCACATACCTAGGGTGTGGGTTTGATCCTAGGTTGCAGCTCGTACAGGAGGCAACCGATCGATGTTTCTGTCTCTCTCCTCCTTCCTCTCTCTCTAAAAGCAATAAACATAACCTCAGGTGCAGATTAAAATAATAATAATAATACACAAGTCTCTGAGACTGACCATAACCCTTTGGGGGGCACGTAAAGGACAGGCTGGCTCCTTCCTCACCCGAGCCCCTCCGCTGGGTCCAATCCAATTGGCTCACCTCCTCCCTCTGGCTGAGCCAGCGCTGTCTGGAGGCAGGTGACAGGGAGGGTCCTCCGCAGTGGCCAGGGCTCTGCCTGCGGGGGGAAATGGACCGATTTTCTTTTGACCTCCAACACGCAGTCTGCACGTGCTCAGAGCGCCAGCCGAAGACAGACTGGCCGGGGGCCCCAAGGCCTCCCTCAGTGGGCCGTCGGCCAGATGGGTGAGTGACAGGTCCCTGAAACACGGTGTGGAAGCATGTCCCCTGTGGCTGGGGAGGAGACTCAGCGTCCCCTCCTCTGCTCAGATGCACATGTTCTGGGCTCTAGGTCCCCAGCAGGCTGTTTCACGGGGTCCGAGTCAGCAAGCACTTACTAAGCCGCTGTGCAGGATACAGAAGGGAAAGGTGATTACTTAAAAGGCCTTTCTGTGCTCCTGGGTCCTAACTCCTTCTGGGGTGGGGGCATGCACACGTGCAGCAGAGTGCACGGTCGAACCACGCGCACTCGGGCACAAGGAGGAGGGCGAGGCAACTCTTCATGGGGTCGGACGTGCAGCCCGTGTCGGTCCAGGCTCCCAGAGGCGGGGAATGCATGCCAGGCTCCCGGAGAACAGGGTCAGGACCCTGCTGTCCTCTGCCTTGGGACCCAGCGCTGCTCCAGCACGCCCTTCACTGTCACCTTGACGACTGGATTAATTTCCCGGGGTCTCAATGCCATCATCTGTGAAAGTTTTATTTTGCTCTCCTGACAGAGTGATTATGAGGATCAGAAGATACTCCAACATAGGGATTTTAAAATTTGGGAGTTTTTTTTAGGTGGTGGAAGCTCAGGGGACAAAGGATCCTCTGAACCATTGGAGAACCAGGTGCAGGCAGCTGCCAGCTGCGATCTTGTGCCCATTTTACAGATGAGGAAATAGAGGTTTGGGGAGTTTGGTTGATTTGCCCATAAATCACACTTCCAGCAAGTGGCAGAGAGAGAATTTGAACCCAGAACTCTGTGTGGCCCAAGAGTCTCCTTGTCACCATTATTCCTGCAGCAGCTGGCAGACCTCAGACGAAATGCCTCTGTGACAGAAGACCAACTTCTGTCCAATGAACTCACGGGGACACTTGCCATTTGGAATGTCCTGTCGACAGGACAAAGGTTCCTGTTTCTGATCCACCGCCCAGCGCCCCTGCTCTGTCAGCCCGTTTCTTTGTCACCGAACAGATGGGGTTCAAGCACCCCCACATCCAGGGCACCCCACCAGGCACCGAGCCCTGGCGGAATCGGGACATGCAGAAAGGGCCGCCGAGGCCAACCAGTGATGACTTGCAGACAAAAGCAGCAGAGGGCCAGGGCCATCAGGGGCCAACGAAGAGATGAGGAAGAAGCACTTGGGTGGTTGGGGAGGAGGCAGTGAAAGAAAAGGGAGAGAAGACCGAAAAATCTCCCAGCAGTTCTGAAAATGGTTCCCAGTACGGGTGGGTACGGGACGAGGTCTGTCCGGAAAGAGTCCGGCCATTGTCAACATAACGAGAACGGTTTGCGCCACATCGAATGTGACCTGGCGGCCAAGGAGAGTGGACTGGAATGCGCATGTGTGGACAATGACGACTTCACTGTACTCATCAGTGGGGACAGTAGATGCTGTTGAGTGAGCATGTGCACTGTGTGGCCGTCACATTCAAAATGACTGAGCAAATAGAGCAACGTATTTGCCTTAAATTTTGCGTTAAGCTTGAACATTCCTCCTCAGGAACTGTTTGGATGATTCAGAAGGCTGCAGCTGGGGGCAGCTGGTGATTGGCAGCTTCATCCCTATAACACGCCTGCTCGTGCCTCGGGTCTCGTGCAGAGTTGTTTAACAAAACATCAAATCACCCAGGTGACTCAGCCCCACTGCAGCCCAGATTGGGCACCCTGTGACTTGTGGCTTTTCCCAAAACTAAAATCACCTGTGAAAGGGAAGCAATCTCAGACCATCGATGAGATTCAGGAAAATACGATGGAGCAGCTGATGGCGATTGGGAGAACTGTGTGACGTCCCAAGGTGCTACTTTGAAGGGGACTGAGATGTCATTGTCCTGTGTGCAATGTTTCTTGTATCTTCTTCAATAAATGTCTCTGTTTTTCATAGTACATGGCTGGATGCCTTCTGGACAGACCTCATATATTAACCATAAAGACAATTAAAGATAACATTTAAAAAGCCAAAATAAAAACTACGCACATATGACCAGAAGAAAATCAAAGCCAATCGTGGGGAAAAGACAGGTACAGTAAGATCTTCGAAGTCCTCCTCTGGCCATGCCTCAGATGGACCCCAAGTCGGGGCAGGTGGCTGTGGGTTCCAGCCTGTCTGTTCCCCACTCGGGGGCATTTCCCCCCTCTCCAGGGTCCCTCCAGGCTGGGGGGAGGTTGTTACCCTGTGAGAGGGGCAGGCACAGAGGAACTGACTTAGACAAGAGCTGGGGAAATCTGAGAGGGAGAGCGGGGGCTAGGTGTCCAGCAGCAGGGGCGGGGGGGGGGGAGGCGAGGGGAGGCGGGGTCCCCGGGAATCGTGGAATGCTGCCTGAGGCGTGAGGAGGAGCCTGGTGGACGTTAACGCGCCGTGAATCATTGACAAGAAACCAAACAGTGCTGGATCTATACGGCAATTTGAACCCATATTGCTCCAAGTAAAATCAAATTAGAAGCCTTGCCTCAATTAGATTATGCAAACGCGGACACGGAGCAGGGACCTCGGGGGTGCTGTCCCGCTCCGGGGCTGTGTCAACACTGTCTCCGTAGATAATGAACAGAACTCACCACGCGCACGGCTTTTAATTGCGTCGATAAACCGGGATTAACCCCCAAGTCAGTCTCCACTATTGCAATTAAATGTCCTCAAATAAATGGTTTCCTCAATAAACAAATGGAAGGAGCTCTGTTTGCCCTGGATAATAACAGGTGTAATATTTTACTGGCTACAGTTAACTATTAAGTGGAATCACTCGCCAGCCCTGATTTATTTTCTGAGATCGGAAAGTCATTTTTCATCCGTCGCGGTCCTGTGTAAACAGCTAGCAGCGCACGAAGCCAGCCTGGCGTGACCTTGCCTTTCGCCCAAGGCCACCAGGCCTCACCAGCCTGGTGTTGAGGCTTGGTGAGCCAGCCAGAGACTCGGAGCTGCTCTGGGAAGACAGCCCGGGAGCTGCTCGGGGATTTGTCTTGAGCGTCTAGGACTCCAAGTCCCGAATTCTGTGAAAACCCACAGAACCACGAAACAGTCCAGCGGCTCCATCCACTAGGTCCCTGTGGACCTGCGTTCATTTAGATTTCTGGTTGTCGCAGAATGGGCGAGAAAGTTTATTCAGGGGCGGTAATCACGGGCCGATGGCCTTGGCATCTGTGCCGAGGGGGACCACCTCCCACGGCCTGGCCCCCTCCCAGCTGACACTGCACCGAGAATTCTGGCAGCTGTTATGTCTCCGTCGTCACGGAACGCCCAGCTCATTTCTGGTGTGCCCGTGGACCCAGCGTAGAGCTGGAAGGCGAATGTTCATCTCTGTGTCTCCTCTTCCTGTTAAGGCAGCCAGGAAGGCGGGAGATGGCCATGCGTCTCGGAGGCTGGGGGTGAGATTGTGTTAGTTCCCCAGCGCCAGGAGCCCGTCCTCTAGGACGGAGCGGTTGTCTTGTCTGTAACGGAGGAACAGGGAGAGATGCTTCGTTAGAACAGGGACTGCCCCGCTGGACCAGCTGCTGGCCGTCCCTGGTGTGTGGTCCTTGGGAATGTGTGTGTTCCTTTCCTCTGGTTCCCCAGCCAAATCCCTACTGACGAGAATTTGTAATCTGAGCATTTTGGTGGTGCTCATCAGCAATCTGGTTTCATGAATTTATGTGTATATAAGCTTCCTATAATTTATTTAGTCTCTTGCTTCTAGTTCTTTCTTCTTCTTTTTTTAATTCTCACCTGAGGATATGTTTATTGGTGTCTAGGGACCGATCCCATACCCTAGGCATGTGCTCTGACTGGGATTTGAACCTGTAACCTTTTGGCATACAGGAAGAGGCTCCAACCAACTGAGCCGCCTGGCCAGGACTGGTCTATTGCTTCTTCAACTTTGCCACATGAGAACTCCTGCTTGTCTCTCCCTGTAAACCTCACACTTGCACACCACACTGTGTTTGAAACAACACCCTGCTTTTTCTTCCCATTCGTCCAGTGCATAGTGAGCTGCTGGGCCCCAGGAGCGAGATAATGAGCCGAGAGAGTGTCCGCTCCAACCACAGCGTGCAAGCCCTTACTTGAGGCAGCCACGTGGGGAGGAAAGGCAACATTTCTGTTACACTCTTACCGTGGCGAAAGGGTCAGAAAGGCGTGCCCTCCTCTCCCTGCGGCTCCCTCCTCAGATGGAGATTCTAGGCTGGGACTTCCTGGTTTCGTTCGACAGCGCTCGAAGGCTCATCGTGTTGATGTGCTCATCATCCCATCGCCGTCACTCGAACCTTTTCCATTTCCCCCACATCCTTCGAAACAGTCAGCCAGCCACACCTACGCCCTGGCAGGAGCACAGGGGCAAACATTGCTCCAGCTCCTGCACAGAAGGAACGTGCACAGGAATGTTGGCCTACCTTAAATACAGGAACATGACCACCCTGGCTGCTGCGGCTCAGCGGGTTGAGCACCGGCCTGGGAACCAAAGGGTTGGCGGTTCGATTCCCAGTGAGGGCACATGCCTGGGTTGTGGGCCAGGTCCCCAGTAGGGGGCGCACAAGAGGCAACCACACACTGATGTTTCTCTTTTTCTCTTTCTCCCTCCCTCCTCCTCTAAAAATACATAAATAACATCTTTGATAAAAAGTAAAATATACATATTAAAATAGACTTCTGCCGAACAAGAGCCCTGTGGCTCAGAGGTAGAGCGAATACAGCCTACCCAAATGGGTATAAAACCCCTTTCGGAGACGGAGGCTCTCTGGTGTGGAGGAGAAAATACGCAGCACGCAGGACCCCACTCAGAACATGTGTCTACCGCGGATAATTGTAGGCTCCCAGGAAGACGTGATGGGAAATATATTGATAATGCATTTTTTCTTTTGAAAGGGGTTGTAATGATTGCAAAGTTGGTTACATAATGAAATGAAGAAGAACGATTTGATTCAAACGTGGGCCTTGTAACGATATACATCTAACAATAATATCTGCTAATAAGATCTCCCTCGCCAAGTAAAGAGGTTTTAAAAGACCGTGTGGGGCTGCCTACACACCCTTTATTAATGTGGCAGTGACCTTGAGATTCAAATGCGTTTAGACGTCACCTCTGAAAATACCGAGCACACAACAAACAGGAAATAGTCCCTGACGATGCCCTTATGTTACTGTTGTAGATAAACCATGTCTTGTAACTGGCCGTGGAATGACTTTCTCAATCTTAGGAGTCCGTGGCAAAATAGATAAACAGGTCCCAGATCTGTGACAAAGGTGCCACAGCCAGGGACACGTAAGTTCAGGAGTCGTGTCTGAAAACCTCACACGTGATGATCGTGCGTGGCCGTCGGTGCCTGGGAGGCGGGCGGTCCCCACGGAGGGGCCTGGCTTCGGGGGCCTCCCGCCCTGTGCATTGTGGGAGTGTCACTCCCGCTGGGCCACAGCTTCCTTAGCTTATCTGCAACCTGGGGCCGAGACACCTGTCAGTCCTGGCGAGGACACTGGGACTGTTGGTGACAGGACACCAGAGAGGCTGTGGCGCACAGTAGGCCCTGCGTGGCCCGTGCTGGTCCCCTGGGATGTGTGATATTTGACGCTGACTAATGTGGCCCGTGGTGCTGGGGGCAACTGGCGTGGCTGTGTGCGCCTGTCATGGACTGGGTGTCCCTGTGTCCCCAGCACCCGTGTTGAGGCCCTAACCCTGGTGTGATGTGATGGAGGGAGCCTTTGGGGGGGGGGGTTAAGCCTCCCAGGGGAGCGTGCATCAGAGGTTCAGGCTGACTTTGGATGGTAGCAGGTGCCCTGGGAGAGTTGGGGGGAGGGAACAGCTCTGGGGGCGGGGCTGAGCCTCACCTTCCTTGGTCTGGCCACTGGTCACTCTCGTGCGACCTCAAGGTGACCCTGTGTCTCTGTCCTCGTCGGGGTCTTAGGGGTCCTCTCAGGGACTCCAGATGCTGGGGCAGCGTCTCTTCAGGAAGTGAACCATGGGTCATGACCTTTCACCCCAAGTCAGTGGCGTCGGGGGCTGACTCATCCAGGCCACAGGGCTGCTGAGTGGCAGAGCTGGGACGAGAGTGGGTGTGTATGCAGCACGGCCTTCCGGGTCCCGGGCAGGGCGCGGGTCCCCAGGGCGGCGTGGGGAGCAAGTGCTGGATCAGGGTGTCCGAGCCCCGGCTGGAAGGATGGCCGACACCTGGGGAGGGCTCACTGTCCGGGAGCCGGTTTCAAGAGCCTGATAACATCCCCGGTGCCCACGGCCACGTGGGACTCCGCGTCCTTCCTGCCCCTGCTTTTGAGAAGCACAAACCGAGAACTCGCCCCAAGTAGCAGAGTCAGCGGGTGGCCCAGCGGGGTCCCCCCCACACTGGGCGGGTCCCACCGTGAGTGTCTGGCTCTGATCCCAGCTGATCCAGGCCGGGGACCAGCGATGTGGCCGGGGCAGCCGTGGCCCTTGGGGCCCCAGGGGTTCAGGCAGGTGCCGGGTTTAGGGCAGCAACACCTGTTCCAGGTCCCGCTGGCCAGGGCGGGGCTGCGAATGTCCTCTGGACGGTGTCACTCGGGCCTGGCCGGACGGAATCTTTGGGTTAAAACAGGTGCAGGACGTGTTAAGTACGAACAAAGCCGCCCCGGAGCTCTGAACGGGGGCCTCTGTCGGCGCGCCTGCTGGGGTCCCACCCTCACTCCGCTTCGAGTGCCCAGGGTGACTCCAGGCACCGAGCCCCGCGCTCTCTGCACCTGTCCAGGGACGTGCCACCCCTCGCTGCTGTGACGAGGACTTGACAGCGGGGTGTGGCTGTGCGCAGCTGTGGCCGTGGAGAGCTGGGCAAGGAGGGGGTTTGACAGAAGGTGAGAGGATCTGGGAGCCCGGCCAAGGAGGGGCCAGCAGGGGGCCAGCGTGTGTGGGTCCTGTCCCTTGGGCACTGAGGAGCTGCTGCAGGACTTTCCGGGTGCCTGCTGACACCGGGGGGCTCAGCCTGGGCTGGGAGAACCCCTGAGGGTCGTCTGAAGGTGACGACACCCTGTGTATTAGGAAGCAGCCGGAGGAGGGCTCACATGGCTCAGGGAGGGATGACAGAGGGACCTCCTGGGCGTCGTGACTCTGTGTCTCTGGGCCCTGGCACCTTCAGGGGACTTCCTAACACTAAATGCAATTTATTAAAAAGTGTTTTGTAAAAATATTAATTTCCCAGGAGGTTTCCCTGTATTACTCTAATTACTTTCCCTTGACTGGCTAATTTTTTAAGTAGCAGTTTCACGAAGCAGAGACCCAGCACTCCCCGACGAGAAGCTTGTCCGTGGGAGCGTGGCGTTCCGAGACATCGGTGATCCTTCTGTCTGGGCTTATATATAACCCTGCTATCGACACGAGTGTTTGATTAATATTGTGTATAACGTTCCTTAATGCATCAGCAGAATTAATTATGCAGAAACATTCAGGCCGCGCAGACACGATATTGATGAAATGACGTTTTATTGACAAAATGACAGTTTAATACCGAGCTTTCCCGAAGCCTCGGAGCTGATCGATGGCCTCGGTTCTGTGAGTGAGCCCGCCTGGTGAGGACGGGGTCTGTCTGGCTGGCCCCGGGCTGTCTTCAGAGGTCGGCCGGGGTCCGAGGCCTGCCCGGCACATCTCTGGACAACTCGGAGTCGGGTTAGCCTTCGTGTGACACTGTACCCTGTTCAAGCCCAGCTCGAAATGCGTCTGGGTCACCCGTGTGGTGTGTCTTCTGTAAAAGTCTGCAATTCGCACTGTGGACTGGCTCAGGCGTGCTCTGGTCTGTGGTTTGCACTGGTCACGATAAAAAGGGATATGTTAAAACCCTAACACCCAGGACCTCAAGGTGTGACCTTACTTAGAAAGTGGGCCCTGGCTGGTGTGGCTCAATGGATTGAGCACCAGCCTGCAAACCAATGGGTTGCTGGTTTAATTCCCAGTCAGGACACATGCCTGGGTTGTGGACAAGGTCCCCAGTAGGGGGCGCATGGGAGGCAACCACACATTGACATTTCTCTCCCTCTCTTTCTCCCTTCCTTTCACTCTGTCTAAAAATAAATAAAATCTTTGAAAAGAAGAAAAAAGAAAACGAGTCTTCACAAGTGATCAAGGGAAGATTAGTCATTAGGGAGGGCCCTAATCCCATGTGACTGGTGTCCTTGTGGAAAGGGGACATTTGGGCACAGCCATGCCCACAGGGGGCAGCCATTCGAGGACTGGGGTTCTGCTGCCACAAATGGAGGGACCGCTGGACGTTGGGGGCGAGGCTGGAAGTGGCCCGGGCCCTGGCTGACCCCGTGACCTTGCACCTCTGGCCCCCAGAGCTGTGAAGCAGTAAATGTTTGTGGTTGAAGCCACTCAGTTTGGGGCGGTTTATTCCAGCAGCCCTAGAAGACGGCCACCCCCAGGTTCCAAAGCATGAGGTTTCTTCCGTTGGCTTACACGTGGAGACCCGGAGTCCAGGGCTGTGTGGAAGGGTGGCCGCGTGGGCTTTGCTGTGGGTGGGCGCCCTGTGACCCGGGCGGCTCCAGCGTTCGTGGGCTGAAGGTGGTGGTTTGACCCTGGGGGTGGGGGGTTGGGACTGGAGGGTCACACCCCCCGCCAGCTCAGGAGGCCCATTCCCCCGTCCCCGTGACATCTGAGGCCATGGGGGCCAGGCCTGGGCCTTCCCAGGAGGTCCCCAGTTGCACGCCCACCCCTGCCCCGAGGGCACCTCCTTGCACACTCGAGGCGTGCACGGTGCTCGGAGGGAGGCTGGGGCAGGTGACTGCTGGGCGCTGAGATGCCTGCCCTGCCGCCCGAGTGGCCGGGCCAGCGTGGACGCCAGGGAGCCTGGCAGTCACGACGCAGCCCCACGCGGCTCCTCGGGGTCAGGAGCAGGTCAAGAGCTGCTCCGCACTGGCATCTGGCTGGACACACCGGTTCCCAGCCTCGCCGGGAGCCGGCGGCCAAGCGCGGCTCCTGGGAGCACTCTGCTGATTGGCAATCTCAGCAGAGAGGCCTCGCCCGGAGCGGATGAGGGCCGGTCCACACTCCGGCTGCCTCCGCCCTGGGCCACGAGCATCTATCACATGCGCCACACGTGTGTTCACCGTTATTAGTGAGGCTGCCAACAGCACCCCCGTCATTTCTCCGTTGTCCGGGTCAATGGCTGTGCTGACCGGTCATCACTGCCCTGGCCTCCTCCCCGCTTCTCCCAGCTCCTGGCAGAGCTCCCGGCCTGGCACCTGCCCTGGTGGGTGGGGGAGGGCCCTCCAGGGGCCACTGCGCCCCTCTGCTCCCACAGGTGTGCCCTGGACCCCCGTGCAGAGCCAGGCCGTCTGCCCCGGGTTAGTTTCAGCCCTGGAAAAATCGCTCGGCCGAGCCGGGGCCCTGTCTCAGAACCCAGGCGACCTGGGACAGCGGCCTTGCCTGCGCTGGGACAGGTGTGCTTTTGGAGCCGTCTTTGCGTGACGGGCAGTGCTACCGTCCACGTCGTCCTCGCTGCTTCGTGGCCGGTGGCAGAGAAGGTGCTAGAGGGTGGCGACCTTCCGTTCCTTGCTTGAGTGGGGGCTGCTTGCCTGGTGATTGTTGGCGTCCCCCTCAAATGCCCTCGCTCCGCGTCTGGGGTTCCTGCCCCAACGCCGGAGCTCCCCAGGGCGGCCACGGCGCCTGCCCCTGGGGTGGGCAGCCAGCCGTCCAGCCCCCTCTTCCCAGCCCCCGGGCCCAGGCTGCTGCAATGGCGGTGTCGAGCCTTGTGCAGGTGGCACAGTGACAAGGGACAGGTCAGGGTGCATTCACAGAACCGCGTCCTCCTGTCCCTGCCCCTCCAGCTTCCTGCCAGTTTCTGAGCCAATTTGGGAGCCTCCTGCTCATCCCACGAGCTATCTGATGTACTTCCAATGAATTCCTCTCCTGCTCCGTTAACCAAAGCCCCCGTGTCTCGTAGCCAAAACCTCCCAGTAACTGACTGCTGTGTGAGTGAGCGACTTACGGTGGCCACGGACCACAGAAAAAATGAGCTGGGTCGTGTTTTTAAATGTTTATGTGTAGTTTTCTATTTATCTCTTATGTTCCTTTAGTTTTTTTCTTAATTCTCACCCGAGGACATTTTCTTTTTCATGCCTTTCAGAGAGAGAGGGAGGGAGGGAGAGAGAGAGAGACAGACAGACAGACAGACAGAGACAGAGAGAGAGGAGGAAAAACATGGACAGGCGCCTCCTGCATGTGTCCCAACCGGGGATCAAACCTGCAACTTTTTGGTCCACAGGACACTGTTCCAACCAACCGAGCCACACTGGCCAGGGCGAGCTGTGCTTTTAAGGAGCCCAGTGGCCCTTGGCAGCTGGACTCTTCGAGCGGTGTCCCTGGGCCAAGGCCGGCAGGGGACACGGGGACCCTGGGCCCTGCTCCTTCACCTGGCAAGGCTTGCCCGGGGCCACCCAGTGAGGGACATTGTCTTCAGGGCCCCCCACTCTCTGCTTTGAGCCTCTCCCCCAGGCTGACAGCCTCGAAGACAAGGCCACAGACGCTACATGTTTGTCGAAGGCCTGCCTGAGACCAGGCGGACGAGGAGCCCTTGACCAAGACGCACCTGACAACGAGCAGGACGGACACCGGGTGGGGGGACGGACAGACACCCCTGTGGAGGCGTCTCAGCACGTGTTTACAGGGCCTTTGCAGAGGGTCCCTGGGTCGGAGGGTGCGGCCATCGAAAATGTTGGAACCTGGTCATTCCAAATGGCGCACGGAGGAGACTCACCCACCGTTCACGCCGCATCAGCCAAGGGCGAAGGGATCGTTTCTCTGCCCCCCGCCCTGCCCACGACGGCGTCTTCGCCAGTCAGGCAGGTGAGACATGGCGTCTCGGTTTACACTGAAGCTGCACTTACGTTTCTTTAACCCGGGAGGCAGGGGATCTTTTCACAGGCGTAGAAACCTGCGGGCTTCCTCAGGCAAGCGGCAGGATCTCTTGACTCTCCGCTTTTTCATCAGTGAAGTGGTGACAATGACGAGTTTCCCTTGGGTCTTCGTGACAGTTCAATCAGGACACTCGATGCACGTCACTTACCTGAGGGTCTGACTGCAGACACAGGCTGGGGGGTCCCTGAAACTGGCACAGAAAAAAACCAAGGAGACGTAGAATTTCCCCACAGAGGTGGTGTTGGCAATTCTGGTCCATGAGAAAGAGCAGGCACGTCCCTTTGAGGACAGCAAGGCCGCTGATGAGCTAAGGGACCTTTCACACAGAGGTCCCCTCGTTGGGGGAGCCCTGGGGATCCATGCTGGAGAATCCAGTGGTCTTGTACCTCTTGGGAGGGTCCCCACCTGGGCACAGGTGGGCGCTCTCCCCCGGGGCCCCATCGCCATCCCTGCTGCCCCTGGACGCTGGGATACTCTGATGCTGTTGCCACTCCTGCCGGCACCTCTTTCTCTGCTTGAGCACTCACCTGTCCCCCTGCAGGGCTCACCTGTCCCCCTGCAGGGCTCACCTGTCTCCCTGCAGGGCTCACCTGTCCCCCTGCATCTCTTACCTGTCTCCCTGCAGGGCTCACCTGTCTCCCTGCAGGGCTCACCTGTCTCCCTGCAGCTTCCTTCCCAAGTCCCCCGGGGTTCCTCAGAACCAGGGAGCCCAGCCAGCTCCTCTGCCCCTCCCGTCCATCCTCGGTTTCCATGGTCCACCTTCTGAAAGAAACAGGTTCCTTCCTGTCCCACCTGCAAGCCGGTGCTTGGTTTAGGTTGAAATTGTTTGGGATGGACAGCCCTTCCTCAGGTGATTAGGTCAAGGCCACTTCTGAGGAGGGGGGCCGTGGAGCACCTCCGGCACCAGGTGGGTCCCTGCCCTGACGGTCGGAGCTCAGATCCGGCTCCTGTGTCCTCCTCTGCACGGGTCTCCTGGGACACACGGGGAAAGTGCCCGTGAGACCCAAGGACCCCTCCTGAGGACAGGAGGAGCTGTCGCTGCTCCTCCTACGCTTTACAAGGAAAGCGCTCTGCCCGCTTTGAGCCTCTGTCCTGTCCCCACGAACAGGCTTTCCGTCCCTTCCGAGGCGTGTGGGGTCACCCACAGCCTTTCATCTGAGGTTGTTTACCTGCCCGGGATGGCAATAACTTCCCCGGACAATGGGGGGAGTTATCAGAGGCCAGATCTGCCTCCGCCACAGCCACCTGCAGGTGGTTTACGAGGAGGCCGTGCACATTAAAACAGCCATAAATCACCGAGACTTGGCCGCCAGCGCGCTGGAGAGATTCATAGCACGTCTCACCCGAGGGGCTGCTGCTTCGGGGCCGGGGGCTCCCACTTTGGGGGGCGTCAAACGTTGTGTTATCACCCGGCCTGTCCACAGAGAGCTCTGCATATTTGGGGGGCCCAGGGGAAAGAACCCAAGTCACCCCCAACATGGAAGAGCTTTCTTGTTGTCAGATTTCTTGGGGCCAGCGGTTCAGGAAGGAGACTTTATAAACACATTTCAACCCTTGGCAAGATTTCAGCATAATTTGCTGGGGCTCCTTATGCAAGGGGGGTGCATCTCCCGGTCTCTGCAGAGTGACAAAGAAGAAAGGAGAGGCCGCTGGTATGCACATGAATTCACGGCCCCCAAAATGCCACTTTCCGAACTAACCGGCAGGTCTGCGCCCCCCCCCCCCAGACCAGCAGGTGCGCTGGGCTGGGAGTCTGGAGAAGTCCCAGCTCACTTGCTCGAGCCACCGCAGGCCTCCCAGACACCCAAGGTCAGCCGCCTTTCTAAAACCCTTTCCTCTGGAAAGGAAAACGCTGATGCATTTAGGCTCAGTCCTCATTTGATTTCCATTTGCAAATGAACAGGAATGATTCCTTCCACTTACCCTTGGTGATTAACCGCTGGCCGTCAACCCGCACAAACAAATGAGCCTGCCCCAGTTTCCCACTTCATAAATCGGACACTTGGCCGCGTCACCCCTGGGCCTCCGGGCCGCAGGGGACGAGCTCAGGTAGTTAAACCTTGAGTGTGGGGTCTGGGCTGGCTGTCCCCTTGAGTCTCTTCCACTGTTAGACCTGTCGTGTGTTCTTTCAAGTGGGGAGTCGCTATGGAGAGTGGTTTCCACAGAGGACGTGGTGGGCTGGCATGGGGGTGGGGGAAGTTGGGGTACCCCACGTCCGTGCCAGAATCAGGACACCTCGCAGACGGGTGCTGAGAAGGGCAGACCGCTTTGGCTGTTCGGGAACTCGGCCCTCCGGGAACTTGGCCCTCCCCTACTGACCTCGGAATTGTCGGAGCAGTTGCTGGCCAGTCTCAGGGTGGCCCCCCTCCCCGGAGGCACCTCTGGGCTGCTCTCCACTTCTCTCAGAGCTTCCTCGGGCTCTAGCTGAGCACCCGAGGGACATGTGTCTGTGAGAGAGAAAGGGACACCCACCTCCAGGTCCATGTAGTCTGTGTACTCAACGAATGTGACCTTGGGAAGTCCATTAGCAATGTTCAGGCTGGTCCCCCAAGGGACAGGGGAGGGCTGGGGGCAGACGTGTGGGAGAGGGTTAAAGAAAGGGAGGTCCCCAGACTGTATTCCACAGGGGCTGTGCCAGTTCTCAGGGGCGGGGTGAGGACGGGACAGCAGGTGTCAAAGTGCCGTGTACCAATTTTCACACCATTCGTCTGAGCAATACGGAGGCAGCACACAAGTATTTACAGCTGCTTCGTTTGTAGTAGTCTGACTGGAAACTCCCCAGAGGCCCTTGGGCTGGGGAATCGCTGCAGCTGCTAGTCCTGCGTCCCCAGCAACAGCATTTAGTAACAAAGAGGAACAAAGTATCGATACGCAGGAGGACCTGGGAGAACATCAGGAAACTATGTTGCACGCAGTGGACACATTGTGAGATGACATACCCAACAGATTCCAGCTTTCTGAGGGTGGGGGCTGAAGGGTCTTGTAGTGATGCTGCAGTTAAATATCTTGATGGTGGTGGTTGCAGGAAGCTCCACGTGTAATCAAATCACAGACACATGCATGTAGGAAAACATGAGTTCATGTGTGACTGGTGCAATCTGAGCAAGCCCCGTGGGTTGTGCCACCGCCCAGTTCCGGGCTCGGATATTGTGCTGGGGTGACGTAAGCCGTTCATGCTGGGGGGGCACTGGGTGGGGGTGCTGGGACCCCCACACATTTCTGTCGGGCTGAGCCCGTGGGGGAGCACGAGCACGGTGCTGTGCGCTGCTGTGGGAGGGGCAGGGAGGGTGGGGGCCGGCAGACCCAGAGGAGGGAGCGGGAGTCGCCTTGGCTCTGGCTGCCCCCTGATGTCACCCCTGCCCGGTCCTGCCAACACTGGGCTTCTCTCTCGGCCGCTAACCCACCTCTTACCTCATTGTCATCGTACTAAATTCTACCCCGCTCTTTTTATTTTTTTATTTTTTCAAAATCGTAGTTGTATGTCTAGACGGAGGAGGCCAGGGGGAATGGAGGTCAGAGGTTAGGGGGCACATGAAGGCCCGTGAACGAGAAAGTTGAAGTGCCATTGAAAGGAGGCGGAATGTCTCCAGGAGCATTACTTTTGGGGGAAAGTCGGTCACTCAGTTTGGGACCTGGTGGTGTTATTGGGACCCCCAAGTGCCAGTGCCCAGCAGACCCAGAGGCCCAGCCTGGACAAGTTAGTCTGGAAGCGTCTGGAGGCACCCTCAGGCCCCTCCCCCGCTCCACCCCCTCGTGTCCTGTCAGTGGTCACCTGGCGCTCTGACAGCCGCCTCCTGTCAAGCCTCCCCTGCGCGGCCACCTCCTGGGGTCCAGCCCCCAACACCTCTTGCCTCCGAGCTCCCTCTCCGTGTGGGGCACACAGGAGACGCTGCGGAAATACTGCTTCAAAGGAACGGGAGCGGCATCCAAGATGTGCCGAGAGACGGGAGTGTGAAGTTGCTGAAATTAGGACCTGGCAGTGTTTTCATACTTTTTTCTCCAGACTGGTGGGAAGGAGAGGCTGAGGGCTTCCAACGTGCCAGAGTGGCCGGAGCATCTTGGCACTGAGGGCATGCCTGGGCCGTGGCACCCTGCGGTCCCCGGGGTGGTGGGGGAGCCCATGGGGAGAGGGAGAGGAGTGGGGGGGGCCTCGGCGCCCTCCTGAGCAGCAGCAATCCTGAGGGGGGCCGTCGGTTGGTCCAGGGCTACACCCCACGCCCCCACCCTCCCCAGCCTCCCTGTTAATTAACTGTGGCCTGGCAACCCTAAATAGCCCGGTAATTGGCTTGGTGTCAGGGCACGTTTTTGCAGAGGGAGGCGCAGCCCAGAGGAAATGAGGCTTGGAGATGGCAAGTCCCTTCTTCAGGGCCGCAGGGCGGGTCCGGGGCGCTGCGGGGGGCCGGGGCGGGGAGACCTTTGTGCCTCGGGGCCTGAAGTCGGGGTCCCTGAGCGCCCCGGGCGTCTGGGCACCAGCCCTGCCGGGACGCGTGCCCCGTCCCCGCTCTGTGCCCTCACCAGACAAGATTGACTGAAGTCGAGTGAACCTTGGTTCAACCTTGTCCTCGGGTTCCAAGTGGTCGTTTCATTTAAGACATTTAACTAAAAGCCCTTTCCAGAGAGCCGACTCCTGCCGGCAGGCTGCCAGCAATTAATGAAAGATGATAAAATAATAAAAGAAGTAATACATTAACTATATTATCCTTGCACATTTGGGCCGTCCTTTTCATTATATCCTCCTTATGGACCGCCTCCAGAAGCATCGAGCGGTGGCTTTATTGCTGTTCTGCCGGCGCTTCCAGACATCAGCGGGCCGCTGAAATGCTAATGCAGCCCCCTTGGGGGGGGGGCGGCTTTGCTGCAGATGCTGGGGGGCTGGTGGGGGGGGATGTGACGCCCATGCTTTCCCCTCTTTGCCTGGGGAGTAAGCTGAGAGAGAACTTGGCATGACAGATGTCACTTCTGGACTCTTAGCCTCTGAAAGAGATTGGTTTGCTAATTAAGAAAAATGATGCAATTGGGCCTCCATCTCTAATTTGCTTAAGGAACAATTTGATCTAGAAGCGAAGCGTCCCCGCGGACACTTGTGATTTCCAGGTCACGGTCCACCGTGGGCACGGGGGAGACTTTCACATGCTGAGCCGCAGGCCTGAGGGCACATCAGGGCCTTCCCTCTCCGCCTCTGCTCCCTCATGGCCCTCCCACCTCCCACTCTGGCTTTAACCGGACTCTTTAATACCAGTCAGATTTCAACAGCTAAGCCAGGTCCTTACTCAGGGAAAGACCTCCGATTTTGGAGGAGGGGAGGTGTGCCCAATGCAAACAGCAGCTCTCCACCGCCTCTCTTGCAGCTATGGTGGCCATGTGACACAGTACTGACCAATGGGATTTGAGTCGAAGTATAGGGGAGACTCCTGGGAAAGTTCATGTGATCATGTGACACAATTCTGACCAATGAGACGCAAGGAGAACTATCGGTGTGATCCCTGGGAACGTTCAGCCAGCCTGACACGGGAAGCACGAACCTCTCCCTTTCCTTCCCTCCTTCGGTCCCTTCCCTCTCCCTCTCACCGCTCCCTTCTTCCTGCCTGGCAGGAGGGCGGGTGCAACCCAGACAGGCCCCTGTGCTGGGCGGGAGGCCCGAGCCTGGAGCCTCCTGCATCCGGGAGGAAGGAGCAGAGAGGCAGAGGAGCCGGGTCTCCGGCGGCAGTTTGGAGCCGCTGGGCCCGCGCACGTCCCCCAGACCTTGTGGCGCGAGAGAGTCACTAGGCAGGTTTGCTGATCTCGCCAGAGAGAGACCTGGCCGCAGGAGCAGGGGTCACCTTCTAGGACTGGTTAGGACGTGGGACCGGGTGTCTCTCTGCTAGAAACCTGGACCTCATGGCCTCCGTCCCGCCTGCTCGGTCAGGACCTTGTTCCAAGCTTGCCTGGCGATCCGTGACCTCTGGAGCCCGGGACCTTGACTCCTGCTGGGGGCCCCTCTCCTTCCCCAGCATCTCGCCCTGGGTTCCTGCCTCAGCCCCTGTATCCAGCCCAGGCTAGTGGTTAAGGGCGGTGCAGTTCCCCAGCGGCTGGCTGTTGAAAGGCAAAGCTGCAGACTGAGCGGACGGTGAGGGGAAGGACAGAGTTGCGGTGGACGTTGAGGGCCAAGGTGGGCCCGCCTCGCAGGGGACGCTGCTGCAGCCTTCCAGCGCCTCCCTTCCTTGCTCAGCCCTCAGACGGAGGAATGAGGCTTAAAAATCACAGAGGGGCCCTGGCTGAAGTGGCTCAGTGGATTGAGTGCTTGCTTGTGAACCGAAAGTCGCTGGTTTGATTCCCAGTCGGGGCACATGCCTGGCTTGTGGGCCAGGTCCCCAGTAGGGGGCGAGAGAGAGGCAACCACACACTGATGTTTCTCTCCCTCCCTTTCTCCCTCCCTTCCCCTCTCTAAAAATAAATAAATAAAATCTTTAAGAAAGCACACACCCGGACACACAGACACACAGAGGGCCGTGGGGCAGGAAGGGCTGCTGGACCGCGGTGGCCGTGGCATCACTGGGGGTCTCGGGCCGACGCCGTGAGAACGGGAGCAGGGCCGTGTGAGCTGCAGCACACGTCTCAAAATGTCCCTCTTCAGTTCATTCCCCTGCTATTTTTACCAAGAACTTAATTTCCCCTGCAACGGCGTTACTCATCCCTTCGCCTAAATGTACTTCAGGTTCTTGGAAGCGGAATGTCATTTCGGCTGTGGCTGTGATGTGACAGGCTTCCGGGGCCAGGCCTCGCTGGGCTGTGCCCCGTGCCTCTTGTCCGTGCCCTCGCAGCCCTGGCCGCCCCGCTGCGTCTTCTCCTCAGGGTTCTGGAGCTCGGTTCTTTCGGATAAAGAGCCGAAGGGAGTCTGGGCTGCGGTGGGGGACGCGGGATCCAGATGCGGCAGCCGAGGGGCTCCCAGCGCGCGCCCAGGTCGGGAGCACGGCTCGGGAACAGGGGCGGCCCAGCGCAGGAGGGGGGTCCAGCAGCTGGAGAGAAGAGCAGAGGTCTTCCCAAACTCCAGGGCCTTCCCTGCCCCTCCCTTCCTCCCACGGCCTTCTGGGGCACAGTCTTCCTGTCTGATGAGGCTCCGGGGGTGTTTTGGGCCCTTGGCTCTGATCCTGTGCCGAGTGACCTTGCTGAGCTCCCCGACCTTCCCTTCCCCTGCCAGCTGCAGACGGGCCTCCCTCCACGCTCTCAGGAGCCCTGTGCTCTTGGGGGGGCTGCTGGAATGTGGCTGTCCTGACCTTGACCCGGCGTGACTCCACCCAGAGGGGGTCACAGAGTGAGTGGTGTCCGTTGCCTGCCACTTTTGTACCTGGCTCCACAGCCGTTTGAGGTCACGGTCTCAGATCCCGGGTGTTCCCCGAGCAAAGGCCCCCTGTCTGTGAGTGGAGGCGCCCGGCCTGCCCCCAGACGGCTGACCTCGTGGGTCTAAGCTGGCTCTGTGAGCCCCTTAGAAAGCCCTGTCCACAGAGCTGCGGGAGGGGGACGGTTCTCCAGGCCACGCGAGCTCAGCTCCGGGGCTGGAGCCCAAACCCCACCACGGGATCAACGCGATAAAGGGAAGGTCCCCGTTGTCACCCTGCTTAAGCAGACGCGTTCAGTGACATTGATTCGCCTGCTGGGAAAGCAGTCACAGGTTTCACATATTAAAATTTCGTGAACAGAAATTCTTACAGTTCCTCGTTTATTCCTTATCGTTTTGATCTTGGAAGGAACCCTCCTCACCTTTCAGTGGAGAGATTTTATATGATTCACTATGGAAACCAGAAGCTTTGCCAGGTGGGAACTGGAATGTCAATTAATTGTCAATTCATCACATTGAGTAATTGATTAATTGGCACATATTAATCTCTAAATCAGTGGTAATAAATGACTGGGGTTTTAATCTCGACCTTCAGAGTGCTAAAACTCTTCAAATTGCCGCTGTTCTTGCGGGAAGATGACTGATGGATGAAGCTTCGTTCCTCCCATAATTTTCGTCGCTCCTAAAATTTCTGCCTAGCTGAGGGCCGCGGGCGTGCCTGGAAGCCGGCCGTGCCCAGGCGGCAGGTGGGGGTGCGGGGGCGCCCGGCCGCTGCGTGGCTAGGGCCGCCGAACATTTCGGCCAATGTGTTTTCCTTTGGTTGGTGGTGATGTTTTGCAAACTTAATTACTGTGCTATCACATAAAATTAATGTAATAAATTACAGGTCCCCAGTGTATCACGAAATTTGTAGCTAAACTACCAGGGCCGGCTCTTCGCTCTTTTTTCATTGACCAGGTGGAACACCAAGTGAGGAGTGTCTGTTCCTGCCGTTTCTGTGCCTGGCCCCCCAGCCGTTTGAGGTCGTGGTCTCAGATCCCGGGCTCTCCCGGAGCGAGGGCCCCTGTCTGTGAGTGAAGGCGCTCCGCCTGCCCCCGGTCGGCTGGTCAAGTTAATATTTTTGTGATCTGGAAAGTGTTGTTTGGGAATGGCCCCTTTGGTTTTTCTTTCCAGACCCAGGTGAGGAATTTTGTCGTCTGCGGGACAGACTGGGGGTGAGATTGGGAGGGGGGCCAACACTTCCAGGCTGTTCTGTTCCGCCCCCAGCCGCCCGCTCCTCCCTCCGACCCCCCACGTTCTCTCTGTCCCGAAAAGGCGAACAGGTAAGTCAAGGGTGGACAGGCCACCGTTCCGGGCTGCTGAGAGGCGGCGTGTCCTCCTGCAGAGCCCGGCAGCGGCTCCCCCGGGGCTGCCCTGGCCCCTGGCCCCGGCCACAGCACTGCCCGAGCCCTTTGCTCCACGTGGCCTTTGTTCCAGGGCTGTCCCGGGGCTGGGACGTGGCCCTCTGAGTGAGCAGCACACGGCCAGATGGAGGCCCTATCTGGAAAGCTCTCCCTCCTGCCTGCGTCGGGCGGTCACAGGACGATGTGGCGTGGACGCTGCCCACTGTCAGCGCAGCTCGGCTCTCACGGCCTCGGGCGGTGACTGCCTTTCCGTCTTTGGGAAGTCGCCTGGACCTCCCCGAGGGTTTCCCCACCAGTAAAATGAGACCAATGTTGTTTGCGCCATGGGACGGCTTTGAGAATCCGTGTGTGAACACATGTTTAGGACACGGGGCGTTGTATGCCAGCCCATGTAGATGAGGTCACAGTGTCACTTGCTTGACGTTTCTGGGGGTTCTGGCAGAATTCGTGGCTTTGCTGGGAACCCCCAGCTGTGGGGCCGTCAGGGCCGGGGGACCCCCTGGCAGTTGTCCTCCAGAGGGGTCAGCGTGGCGCTGCGGACTGGGCCAGGCTGCCGCGTGTCCCCTCCCAGGCCGGCCCACTCACAGACGCACAGACGCACAGATGCGCCCCCACAGAGACGCACACTCAGATGCACACACCCTCCGTACCTGCACACACACCCACGGGTATCGAGAGAGAAAGCAGATGTGGCAAAGCCTTAACAGTCAGTGAATCTAGGGGTTTGCTGCCGCATTTGTTTGGTTTTCTGTGGTCTGGACAGTGACACGGGAGCAAGAGGGGTGATGAGATGCTGCAAAGGTCAGCCCTGGCTGGTGTGGCTCAGTGGATTGAGCGCAGGCTGCAAACCAAAGGGTCGCTGGTTCGATTCCCAGTCAGGGCACATGCCTGGGTTGCAGGCCAGGTCCCTCATGGGGGCCATGTGAGAGGCAACCACACATGATGCTTCTCTTCCTCTCTTTCTCCTTCCCATCCCCTCTCTCTAAAAATAAATTTAAAAAATTAAAAATTAAAAAAAAAAAGGTCAAAGCAAACTTGAGTGTGGCCTGGGTGTGGCCCGCTGTTCACCGCAGTGACACCTGGGACCAGACCTGCAGTCACACTGCTGTTTAAATTCTCTGCTGGTCTCTTCTGAGCTGCTGTAACATCCTGTATATATATTTGAGAACATACAGGGTTTGGCACAAATAACGCCCCTTTTTATTACAAACTCTTATACGACATCATAAGCATGTCGTTCTGCAACATAGCACTGTGGAACACTCAGGAACACCTTGTCATTGTAGGTGAAATGTTCAAATTAAAACTGTACATTATCGCGCCCATCTTGTTACAGTACCAGCCACACTCAAGCAGCCCTCCTGCTGGGCCCATGCATTTGAGAATACCTGCATTTGAGAATATGCTCACGTGCGCATATATTTGAGAGTGAGCAGAGACAAAGCACTCACAGGTGCTCTGGCCCTGTGCTTCCTTTCTCAGGTGCCAGGGACCCTCAGCTCCCGGCAGGAGCCCGGTGCTAAGTACTTTCTGGCGCCGGTGGCGGGCAGACCGCAGAGCAGAGGCTGCAGATGAGAAAATCCTCCTGGATCTCCGTCGTCCCTGCGGCCCAGCTTAGCGAGGGTGCGTCGTGACGTTCCCTCTGTGCTGTGGGCCTGCTGCGTGGACGGCGAGGGGTCAGTTCCCCGACCTGACCACCAGAGGAAAAGCGGGGCCCTTCCCCGGGCCGCCCGGCGCGGGGTGTTGGCTGCTATCGGCACTGGTGGCACCTGGGTCCCAGCTGGTGGGACTCCTCTCCTGGGCTTCCGCCTTCTCAGAGGTGTCCCTTTGCAGCCAGTGTGATCCGAGGCAAGGAGGGCGCCTGAGCATTCCGGAATGTCGTCAGTTTGTTCTTCCCGAGGCTGAGCAGTCTCGGGGTCTCAGGTAACCCTCTGCGACCCCGTTCCGGGGGCCTTTTGTATTTTAACTAAGAGCTTGGAGAGACTGTCCCTGTCGTCACCGGCATCATAGGCCTCCTGGTCACGTGTGTGGACGTGACGAGGGAGGAGGGGCGGAAATTCACACTGCACGCAAGCACACACGCACACCTGAGCAGGCACTCACACACGCCCCGCCCTGCGGACTCAGGCGGGACTGCAGGCGAGAGGACTCACAGTCAAGCTCCCCTTCCTCACAGGACTTTCTGCCTGAGTGATGCATCTAAGTCCCCCCACTCTTTTCCTTTGCCCAGCACAGACAAAGGGAAGGAAAACTTGTTTCCTTCAAAAGGGTTCTTCTGCCCTCTGCTCGCATCTCTGCCGGTCTGACCACAGAGAGGAACAGCGCCAACAATCGTGTCCGCTCAGCTTGCGCTTTCCGCAGGTGAGGAAATGCGTGTTTATGGGACTTTGCCCGGTTTTGAGTTGTCCTGTTCAGCTCCCTCCCCTCTCCCCGAGTCAAGTTCAGATTACAGGAAAACGCCCAGCCCCCGAGAGACCGCTAGCTGTGTCAGGCCACAACTTGGACTGTCGTCCCCTCCAGTCCTCAGCGTGAACCGCTCGGGGTGCGGATGGGGATGCACAGGTAGTGCCGGGATGAGCTCGAGTGGATGGGGGCCCTGAGCTGGTGGGGGGCGCTCTGCCCACACCACACCCCCCCCCCCCGCCGGGAGCATCCCCACCTTGATTTCATGGCCCTGCACCAAGGCTGCCTGGCTGGTCCCGGAGAAAAAGGGGAGACACCGGAACAGAACCACAGCCCGAGTCCCATGGGAGGCTCCTGCAGGCAGGGTCCCCCCGACAATGTTCACACCGTCATCTGCAGAGGAAGGAGGGCTGTCCCGCCCCCCCAGTGCAGAAGTGGCCCCAGGGACATCAGCTGAGCTGCTTAACGTCAGAGGTGGGGGCACATCAGGTGGGACGGGGGTGCCCCCTCGGAGCACGGGGCTGCTCGTTCCCAGCCATGCCCTCCCCCTTGGACGGGCACACTTCGGGACTGAGAGCATTGTCCCTGGGTTTGGGGGGGCTCCTACAGGGCTGTGAAAAGGGGTGCAGGGGAAGACAAACTGCCCGCCTGTCTGGGAGGGAAAGGGCTACAAATCGATACTGGGGGAGCAGTGGGGAAGGGGGGAGCCAAGGCCAGGGATGGGACTGAGGGACCACGGGGGCTGGGGGCTGGGGGCTGCAGCTGTAGGAACGGGGCAGGAAGCATTTGAAAGGAAATCCCACTTTTTACACCTAAAAATATAAAGCTGTCAGTGTTCATTAAGGATGAAGCAAATGAAAGCTACATGGTGCCAAATAATTAACGACTTTAATAACCCTAATAAATTTGGGTTTCATCAAAACCACGTTGCCCATCACGGACGCTCCCCGGCAAGTTGGGGCGGGTGGCGGCGGGCGGGGGGGCAGCGAACACCTGTGTAAAACACGGATGCCGCTGACATCTCTCCCAGGCACATCAATTATAATTAAAGAGCAATCAGAACGCCGAAGGGGACTTCTCCAGCACTTGGGTGCGGAGGCCCTTGCTCTGAAAATTAAACCCATCAATTGTGACCGCTCTGCTTTTGTGGTCCTGCAGGCAGCGCACGAACGGATCCCTGGCTCTGGCGTTCCTGCCCGTCTGTGCTCATGAAGGACCTGATTTATTCACGCCGGGACCCATAACCGGTCCTTAGATCCCGCTGCTGCCCACAGTTCGGCCTCTGAGGGTGAAATCAGCGCCTGGGGCCTGGCCCGGAACCGCCGGGAGGAGGCGCCGCCGCAGACGGCAGCGCCCACGAGGGAGGAGGCTTCCTGTGGCTGCGCCGTGAAAACTTGTTTGACAATAAAAGTTCTTTCCTGGCACCTGGCATCTCTTCTGGGCGTTGCAGGTGGCAGGCACTGGGCTCAGGTGTTGACCCTGGCTGCGCCCCACGCCCGGGGCGTTGGCAGGAGCAGGTCCTGGCAGGGCGGCTGTGAGGGGAAGGCGCTCCTCGGGGCGGGGGCGGGCTCCGGTGGCCAGGATCGGCTCCCACGGGTGCCAGCGCCTGGGTTCCAAGGCCCTGAAGGGGGGCCGGGGGGCCCCCAGCAGGCACGCAGCTGCATTTGGAGCTCAGAGACCCCTGAGCTGGGCAGGCAGGTGGCGGCAGTCCAGTATGGAGACCGGAAAAGAGTGCCGGTGTCCCGGGGAACTGAGTGAGGGGCAGGGCCCAAGGGACTGACATCTCCCCACTCGCTGTCTTAACCTGGCTGTCCCGTGTCCCCACCAGGGCCGTCCCTTCTCACCTCACAACGCGGGCTGGCCGGGTAGGGTTCTCCGGACACTGTGTGCCCTTGGACCAGACAGTGAGCATCTTCAGGACAGGGTGTCCCCCGGTCACCGCACACAGCAGGCGCTCAGATAACGCTGTGCTCATTGACTTCAGCTGAATGGTGCAGTTCCTGGTCTGAGACCCTTATGGTGTGTGTGTGTGTGTGCACGCGCGTGTGTGAGACATCGCTGTGAAACAACCTGCACGAGTCTCGGGCGGAACCACTGGCCAGCGTGAGGGGCGGCCCCAACAATGGGTCCTGACAGGGTATCTCGGGGCATCTACTCTGCACGGGTGCTGAACTCCGCCCCTCAGGGGCCCCTCAGAGAGCTTTCTCCCTCTTCAAGCTCACAGCCCCCCCCAAATACTTCAAATAAGAAGTACACTCGTGGTGGGCGGCGAGAGGGCCCCCGACGATGCGCACATCCACGGAACCTGAGACTGTGTCACCCACGGTGCAAAGGGGACTTCACTGATGTGATTGTGTTAAGGATGCTGATGTGGGGAGTCGGTCCTGGATTGTCTGGGTGTGCCTGCTGTAACCAGGGGTCCTGACTAGAGGGAGGCGGGAGGGTCAAGGTCAGCCAAGGAGCTGTGATGATGGAAGTGAGGGTGGGACTGGTGTGGCTCCCAGAGGAGGCCACCAGCTGGAAAAGGCAGGAGAGAAGGTGCTCCCCCGGACCCTCAGGGGGACACCCCGGGGGGCCCACCCTGCAGACCTCTCACTGTAGCCCCGTGAGACCCGAGTCAGACTTCTGAGCTTCGGAACCGTAACGGGACACATCTGTGTGGTTTTAGGGACCTGAATCGGTGGTCATTTTTGCGGCCGTCCTAGGAGACTGCTGTAACACGCCTCCTCTCTCCTCCAATCGGAAACTCAAGCCTCCCTCGCTCCATGGGAGCGAGGTTTAATAGAATCAGCAGAGTTCTCCCAGAATCCCCGGGACGCGAGGGCGCAGGGCTCGGGGAGCGGAGCACCCAGTGGGGCCCCGTGGCGCCCGGGGGGCAGGCGGGGTGAGGACCCCAACCTGCTGCCTCGTAGGGTTTCCTTTTTAGCCACTCCACCACGACTCCAGCGCTGGAGGAAACCCCCCAACTGGCTCCTGTGGTTTTTATCCGATTCTTTTTCGAAGACGGAAGCAGCTCACAAACCAGTTCGAGTCCCACTGCGGACGGAACCGACCACGTACTGCTGATCGAACACCGGGGCCACGCGGGCGGTGGAGCCGCGCCAGGCCCTGCTCTGGGATTTGCACGGCGTCTGCCTTCATTTTCCTGGCCGTGGGCCTCTGCTGCACACTGCCTGGTCTCGCTCGGCCGCGTGATCTGACGTTCGTGCCGGAAGTCAGAGAGAGTTAACGTTTATTGTGTAATCCTGAGACTTTTCCCAGCTTGTGTTCCAGACTCTGAATGCTTTGGGCCAGTTCTGGGGTTCCCCACGCTCAGGCACACAGGCCCGTCAGGTGCCGGTGTCCACCTACGGCACACGGTGACTGTCGCCGCACGCCTGAGTCATCAGCTGCCACCCTCGGGCCCTCGTGGACCGGAGAGCAGCACCGTGTCAGGCTGCCGGGGAACATCTCAAATGGGGACTGCCTCGGCGACGCAACCCCGTTCACAGTGGCTCCCGGGCAGGTCTGGACGAATCCCTGGTGTCGTGTAAAGAAGAAACGAGGTGGAACTCGCTTTGTGGTGGGACGCGTCACGCGTGCAGGGAGCAGCCGCATCCCGGAGAGCAGGGGCAGGATGAAAGGTGTCAGAAATGACGGTTTCTAGAGCGGCAACTGTCAACCGGTGTGCCTCAGGAATTTGTAAAACGTGCACTATTTGACTGTTCAGTCAGGGGCACTGGCCTCTTCCCTTAGACTGTCAAATGTAGAAAATGATAACAGCCAACACGACAGTGGCCATTCGGTGTGAATGAATCGAAATCACGCATATTTTTGGTCAGATCAACAAAACATATAATTTTTTGGCATGCCACAGACTTTTCGTAATCAGTTTATGTGTGTGCCAGGAGGCAAAAAAGGTTGGAAAGCACCGCTCTGGAGTGAAAACCTAGGCGAGGGTGTTCCGCGGCTTACGAGTCGCTCGTCCAGAAGGGCAGCGCCCAGCGGTGGCTCCTGTCCCAGCCAGGAACCGCCCTAGTGACCGTAGAGATTGGGTTTCCTTGATAGCATTTCACCTCGCAAGCTGAGTATATTTTATGGGTTTTCACGAAAGGCGTGATTTACACTTTAAGACTCCTGGAGAAGCTCATGGCTTTTAAAAAGAATTTCTGCAAATGAAATTCTCTGTAGGGTCGGTGACTTGCCCACGTAGTTCAGGCGGACTCGGGCCTTGCCAAAACAGAGTGTGAGAGGTTTCCTTCTTCCTTCGACACGCTGTGAATGTTGTTTGAATCCCGGCTCCAAAAGATTTTTCACAATCAGGGAACCTGGGCACAAACGAGGTATTTGATGGATGAATTGAGTACTCGTTTTAGCCTCTTTTTTTTTTTTTTTTACCCCTGGCTGGTGTGGCTCAGTGAATTGAGTGTTGGCCTGCGACCTGAAGGTTGGCAGTTCGATTCCCGGTCAGGGCACAGGACTGGGTTGTGGGCTGGGTCCCCATTTGGGGGCTTGGGAGAGGCCACTGATGTTTCTCTCAAACACCGACCTTTCTCCCCGTCTCCTTCTCCTTCCCTTCCCCTTTCTCTAAAAATAAATAAATAAATAAATATTTTAACCTCTTTTTTTACATCATTTTAAAATTAATGTTCGAGTGCAGTTGTCTCCACTTCCCCACCACCACTTTCCACCACCCCACCCGCCCCCGCCTCCCACCCTCAATCCTACCCCCTGTGGCTCGTCCCTGGGTCCTTTACACAAGCTCCTTGAGGACCCTTCCCTTCTTTCTCCTGTTATCCCCCTCCTCCTCTCCTCTGGTTGCTGTCAATTTGTTCTTTATTTCCATGTCTCTGGTTATATTTTGCTTCCTTGTTTTGTTGATCAGGCTCCAGTTAAAGGTGGGATTATATGGTATTTGTCTTGCACCGTCTGACTTACTTCACTTAGCAGAATGCTCTCCAGTTCTATCCACACTGTCGCGAAGGGTAGGAGCTCCTTCTTTCCGATACATAGTATTCCGTTGTGTAAATGGACCACAGTGTTCGATCCACTCATTTGCTGATGGGCATGTAGGGTGTTCCCAGCACTTGGCTGTTGTGAATCATGCTGCTGTGAACATTCGTTTTAACTTCTTTGGGCACGATCACGGAACTACAGTTGTGGTTTAGGAAAAACGCCATCCTTATCTTTTCCATCGTCACTGGAGGATACATTTATTTGATTTGAGAGACAGAGAGAGGGAAGCATCGATGTGAGAGAGACACATCCATCGATTGCCTCCCGTACGCGCCTTGACTGGGGCTCGAACCCGCAACCAGCGGAGCTGCCTGGCCAGGCCACCCTTGTCTTTTTAAAACGCATCCTGAAATACCCAGGGAGGCCACGACGCAGCAGCTGGGGGGAGCCGCGCAGGTACCTGGGGCTGGGAGGAAGCTGGCGGCGGCGGGGGACAGAACGTGGGTGATGACAGGGAAACCAGACGAGGTCCGAGGGGCGAGGTGGTGATTGTCGGCACCGAGTGGCCGGCGAGAATCTGTGACACGCGTCTCTCTGCTGCTGCACCTGTTTGAAATTGTCTCCAATAAGAAGCTTTGAAAAATTCCATGATGTTACCGGGGCAGATGAAACTGCCACTGATTCCCAGATCCTCAGCCAAGGGGCGGGGGGGGCCAGGAACCCGGCTGTAGGGCAGGCGCCTTTGGCTGATCGGACTCGGCTGCTGTTTCAGAACAGAGGCAGGCCTGGCCAGGGGTGGGGAGGCAGTGGAGGGGGGTCGTTGGGGTCCGGGAAGAGGCCCTGCGAAGAGGGGGGAATGGTGAGGGAGGGAGCGGCTGGCGGCTCGTCCTGGCTGTTCCGTGCTCAATGTCCTCCTAGTCCCGAAATGTCAAGAAAAAGGCTCTCTTTGGAACACAGTTGGGATAATTTTAGGATAATAAACAAGGCATCCCGATGTTAATGTAAAAAATGAGAATTGGAGATTGCACCCACTTGCGTAATTTTCCCGACCTCTCCAAGTTCCGATTTTCCAATCTGTAAAATGAGGGCCTGGGCAACATCCACGGCCATCAATCTTTGCTCTACTTAGTGTTGCTCTATTTAATATCTGTATGTCAGTCTTTGCAGCTCAGAAATACATAAAATATTTTAAAGTAATCACATTCCCTCCGGAAAATTAGAATCATAAACCTACTCGCCGGATGCAGTGTGAAGGGCGAGCCACAGGTGGGTGACGGAGGCCTGCTTGGCAGGCGGGTTTGACGGTCAGGCCTCCGTCCACGGCCCCGCACGGATTTATCGCTGAACTCCCGGTTTTCATGCAGACGCGCTCTGTCACTCGATCGCTGGTTGCTAACAACTTTCTTGCTTTTAAGTTAGATTGTAACGGCGGGAGAAGCTAGGACAGAATCCCTTACTTTGAAAGAGACTTGTCTACTAGTCACCTACCCGCTGTCTACTGGCTGTCTGCGGGTTGAGAATGTGCTGTCTGCGTGGAGTGGGCTCCTGACCTAACTCGTCAGCCAGAAAGTCAAGAATGTTGCTTCCATTGGTCGGGCTGCGCGGAGATGAGGAAGGCTCCATGTCCCTCAATGAGGGGACCACTGAGGGGACGAGAGAGAACCCCCATAACCGAGCCCTGGGACAACCACATCATGGGCTTCGGGACAGACACGGGGTGCTAGGGGGCGAACGGAGAGAAGGCAGGATGGGACGGCTTGGCGGTGGGCCCCTAGAGAGGTGCCACTCGGGAGGGTGGAGCCACTCCATTCACACCCCGAATGCGTCTCTGCGCCAGGTCCGAGGTCTGAGGACAGGGAGGCGCCCCCGTTTGTGTGCTGTTTCCAGGACAGTTTCTCTCCCGGGAAATGGGAAGAGACAGGGAGGCCTGTTCCCTGCCGGGCCCTGCAGCCCCCACAGCGCCCCCCACCCCCACACCCAGTCTCCCTTCCTGCCCGAGCTGGAATCCGGAGGACTCCAGTTACCACGGTGCCGAGGGTGAAGTTTTATCCTAAACCTGGACACTATCTCCAGGGAAAGAGCTGTCCTCGAAACATGGGTCCTGTGGCTTCACCTTAATTTCGACAGCAAGCAACACAGTGAAGGGAGGGCCAGTCAGGGAGAGCCAGCGACAATACACAGGTTTGTGCACCTTGCAAAGGCCGAACGGCCCAGGCAGAGCCTGCCCCTCCCATTACCTTCTCCGTGGGCTCTCTCACGCCTCACCACACAAGGGCCAGCTCCCAACAACGAGGGCGGCTCCTTAGGCCTGCTCCCCATGTCTGGCCCATCCCTTCCTGTAAAGGAAGCCACAGTAAAGGGTCCCACCCAACCCCTCCCACCACTGGGGGCCCCCCACCACGTGCCGCCCCTCTTCTTGGACCTGCGAGTAACACCGCCTTTCCAGGGGCCCGCGCCCCCTGGTGTGTGGGTCTCTCCCTCCCTGAATAGTATGACCTGCCCCTGCAAACGCTGGGCCCGGGAGCCACAGACATCTGTGACCCATCGGGGACCTGTCGGTGAGGACGCAGCTCAGGTCTTGTCCCAGTCACGGTGACCTGGCCTGGTGCAGACCGCTCTGAAGGGGCCGGCACATGCCTGGGTTTCCCTTCCTGCTCCGGCTGCCCAGGACCTTGGCTCTTGAGCGAACTCCTGGTCCCGGAGGAGATTTACCAGCCTAACTCTGTCTGTGTCTCTGTTTAATGAAACTGTTAAGGATACTTTGATGGTCTTCGCCGGCGGAATTTTAAATAAAATGCAGCAGCTGCCCCGCTGTTTAACCGGCGGGAAGTGCCGGCCGGCGAGGGGTGAGGGCGGCTCCCTCCGATCTGGTCTTCACAGCACGGTGCGTTCCCCAGCCGTTTTTCTCCCTCAGAGTAAACAAAAAAAGATTTATGGAAATCGTTGAGGCAAAGCCTCATCGAGGTCGCTAGAAACGAAACCCTGGCCGACTGTTGATCCCAAAGCAATGGATCTCGGGGAAGCTCAGGCTCTGGTTACTCAGCAGCCCTGGGGTTGGTCCTCACTGTGCCTCTCGCTCGCTGGCTTCCTAAGCGCCTGGTCCTGCATCTGTAAAACTCGGTGGGTGATGTTTACCGGGCAGGTTTGCCGGGAGAAGTGAGAGACTGCGTGGTGTACAGTATATGCTGGACAGAAAGGGAACACAGTAGACAGAAGCTTTTATTGCCTGTGGCCGAGTGTCTACAGCCCGGCACTTAATTATCATCCGGTGACTGAGAACAGAAGTGCGAGTGTGTCTTTCCAAATGTGCTTGCAGACGGGGCATGGCAGGGGTGCTGTGCGAGGAGTCTCACCACCCTTGACCCCGGGCAGCTTGTGGCAGACCCTGGCGACTGGGGACACTTTCCGTTTGGCCTCAGGCTCCCTGCATGCCGACTGGCGGCCAACCCACTCTTAATCGTCTAACCTTTTTAAATGATTAAAACCCTGAGGATGATGATGACGCATAAAAATGGGATCAGCAGGATGTTAACAGCCTATTATCCTCGGTGCTTGGTTTTTTCACACTGGTTATTGTTGACCTTCTTCTGCGCTGATGCTGACTCAGTACCAGTCTATCCCCGAAATTCAGGGCTCCTGAGCCGTAGGGGCCAGGCCTCCGTCTGCAGCCCAGGGAGGCATCCCACCCAGCAGGCGGAGGGGGTCGATGAGGCGAGATGACTTACCCCAGGCACCCTGTTGGGAGGGCTGGGGTTGCTAGCTACCACCAGGAAGATCTTGCAGGGAACTTCTCCGGTACTGGCAACATTGTTTCTCAGCCTGTGTGCTCTTTCCTGGGCTGTTCTTCAAAATGTAGATACATGTTTCCTGCCCTTTCTGTGTGTATCATTTGAATGATACTTCTTTTTCCAAAAGAAATGCGTGTCTCTAAGTTCAGGCTGCTACAATGCAGCGCACACTGGATGGCTTACAAACAACAGATCTTTATTTCTTGCCCTTCCGGAGGCTGAAGGGTTCAGGCGCCGGCAGGCTTGGTGTCCCGTGAGGGCGTGCTTTCTGGCTCGTAGATGACGCCGTGTAATCACGTCCTCCCGTGGTGGACGGGTGAGGAAGCCACGCAGGGCCTTTCCCAGGGCGCTGGTCCCGTTTGCGGGGCTCCACCCTCGTGACCTCATCCGTTCTGGAAGGCCCCACGTCCTAACACCATCCCCCTGGTGGTTAGGGTTCAACATGTGAATTTGGGGGTGGAAGACATGGTCCATGACATTTGTTAATGAGACGTCCACAGTACGATGCCCTACATTTGAACACACACTCCTCTCCTATCATCATTTGCCAGGGGAAGGTGAAGTACAAAAATTAAACTGCTTTCCAAGATTGAAGTCCAAAGGCGATCCAGTCCAAAGGCATTCAAGTGCGCAAACACTGGGAGAAATGAAGGGAGGAATAGACATCCTGACAGTAATAGTGGTGGGCGTCAATCCCCACTTTGAGCAACGGTGGGCCCTGTAGGCAGAGAGCCGCAGCAGGGAGACCGCTCATGCCCGACTCTGAACCGGCCCCGCTGGCACCCCCAGAGCACGTCCCAGCAGGTGCTCATGGAACCTTCTCCGGGGAGCCCTTCTCCAGGTGCGAGGCCATGAAACGAACCTCAGTGCATCGAAAAGGACAGACACCATTCAAAGTATGCTCTCGGACCACACAGGATCATGCCCTGCCCCAAAGGTGCTCACGTTCTCACGTTCTCAAGCCCGGAGCCTGTGAGCAGGTCACCTTCCCTGGCAGGGGGACCTGGCAGGTGTGAGCACGTGAAGGCTCTTGGGAAGCAGCAGGTAGCCCGGCTCACCTGCGTGGCCCAGTGTCATCACAGCATCCTTGTAAGAGGAGGCGGGAGGGTCGGAGTGAGAGGACAGAGGCAGAGGCCAGCCGGGAGGTCATGGTGGGAAGGGGCCATGTGCCACGGAGCACAGGAAGCCTCTGGAAGCTGGAAATGGATTCCACCCCCTGCCCTTGAACCTTTGGGAGCTCTGCAGACACCCTTCTTTTAGCATAGGGAGCCCTCCGCGTGCCACACGGTGAGAGGACAGACCTGTGTTGTTTAAGCCACCGAGTCTGTGGTTATGTTACAGCAGTGGGAGAACACTAAGACAGATGAATGATGGATAGACAGATGATTGATAGATGGTAAACAGATAGATGGTAGACAAATGGTAGATAGACAGACGTACAGGTGATCATTTATAGATAGTCTTAGATGGACAGCTGATGATAAACAGATACAGAGAGATGATAAGTAGATATACTGCAGACCGAGGATAAACAGACGGCAGGTGATTGGACAGAGGAGGGAAATACACAGCAGATGGAAAGTTTCTCTTACACTTTGCTTGTGCTGGTAGTGTTTTGATTTTTCTTAATAATTAACATGCATCACTATTCTAAATAATAAGTTCTTACAATAAAACTGTAACTGCCCTGGCCGGTGTGGCTCAGTTGATTGGAGCTTCCTCCCATGGACCAAAAGGTCGCCGGTCTGGTCTCTAGTCAGGGTGTGTGTGGGAGGCACATTTGTCTCTGTCTCTTTTGTTTTAAGATTTTGTTTATTTACTTTTAGAGAGAGGAGAAGGGAGGGAGAAGAAGAGGGAGAGAAACTTTGATGTGTGGGAAGTTTACATCGATCAGTTGCCTCTCACACAGCCCCAGCCGGGGACCTGGCCTGCAACCCAGGCCTGTGCCCCGACCAGGAATTGAACTGGCGACCTTTTGCTTTGTGGGATGATGTCCAACCAATTGAACCACACCTGTCGGGGCTCTCCCTTCCTCTCCCTTAAAAAGCATTGGAAAAAAAAAGTCCTTGGGTAATATATTATATATATAATTTGGCCTGTCCAGAAAGTACCCAGTCATATAATATGAAAAATAGACATTTATTAAACAAGATACAAGAAACATTGTTCATAGGACAATGACACCTCAGTCTCCCTCAAAGTAGCACCTTGGGACCTCACACAGTTCTCCCAATCGCCATCAGCTGCTCCATCGTATTTTCCTGAATCTCATCAGTGGTCTGAAATCTCTTCCCTTTCAAAGGTGATTTTAGTTTTGGGAAAAGCCAGAAGTCACTGGGCGCCAAATCTGGGCTGTAGGGGGGCTGAGTCACCTGGGTGATTTGACGTTTCACCAAAAAACGTCTGCATGACACGTGATGCATGAGCGGGTGTGTTGTGATGAAGCTGCCAATCACCAGTTGATCATCACTGCGGCCTTCTGAATCATCTGAATAGTTTCCACAGAGGAATGTTGAAGTCTAATGTAAGCTTCATGCAGATGCATTGCAGTACTCGCTCAGTCACTTTGAATGTGACAGCCACACAGTACATGTGCTCACTCAACATTGTCTACCACCTGCACTGACCAGTACAGTGAAGTCGTCATTGTTCATGCATGCACATTCCAGTCCACGCTCCTTGGCTGCCAGGTTACCCTGATGTCACACAAACTGTTCTCATCGTATTACCAGTGGCTGGGCTTTTTCCAGACAGACCTCATATTATGTACATTCTCCAATTATCGCCACATATTTGAATTGTGAGATATTGCAGACGAGAGAGTGTGTAAGAGAGTAGAAGATGAAGAAACGTTTTTCCTGGTGGAAGTATCTGTTTCTTTTCTCTCGGGCAGATTGCAGAGGAAATTCTGAAACGACTCCTGACTTTCAGCTAGACTCTTCAGATAAAATGAGGAGGTCTGGCAAGCTTCCAAAAACAGCACCTTAAGCATATAATGCATGGCGTACGTTACGTTGCATTCAACGTAAACAGCTCCTTGGAGCAAAGGAGTGGGAAGAAGGGTGGGCCACCCGTTCCAGAAAACTGGCCGTGGAAGCTCCGTGATGCACCATGGGGACAGATTACACTGTTCTCCCTGAATTACTAGGGCTGGAAGTGTTCTGTTAAAAATAGTTTTTAAACCCTTCAAAAATCTTTCAGGAGGAATCATGCTAGAGACTAACAAATGCTTTTTGGTTTGGCCAGCTTCCCCCACAGCCGAGGGCAGGCTGTTCATTCTTCAGTGGAGCGAGTACCAAGGGAAGCATGTGTAGTACAAGCACCAAATTAGCACAGGGACGCCGGCACCACAGCACAGGGGACTGAAGGCCAAAGGAGGGGACAGCAGTGCTGGGAGTTTCAGAGGCTAGTCCATACACCCCTCTTCCCTGCCCATGTTCCTGCCAGTTAGAAACTTTGAGTAACACCCAGCAGATGGAGACAGCTCACCTCATTACCAACAGAGCTGATGGTGGACAGCTGGGCTTGGTGCCCCAGCCAGTCCGGCTCCCCGGTGCCTCCCTCCTGGTCTGGCCCTCGGGAGGGTCTGAGGCAAAATCAGAGACCTCAGAGCCAAATCAGTTACTGAGAGTAGTACATCATGGATATTACCAGTATTTTAATTTTTAGATTTTAGATTTTAATTACTTTTAGAGAGAGGGGAAGGGGGAAAGAGAGGGAGAGAAACATTCATGGGTGGTTGCCTCTCGCACATCTCCAGCTGGGGACCTGGGCTGCAACCCAGGCCTGTGCCCTGACTGAGAAACAAACCAGTGACTGTTCGGTTCACAGGCTGGTGCTCAATCCACTGAGCCACACCAGCCATGGCTGGATGTTACCAATATTTTAATCTTTGTCCATCCAGTGGGTTAAAAAAAAGTGTGATATTTCTCACAATCTGTAAGATTTCAAAATTGGCCCTGGCTGGTGTAGCTCAGTGAATTGAGCGCGGACTGTGAACCCAAGGGTCACCAGTTCGATTCCCAGTCAGGGCACATGCCTGGGTTTCCGGCCAGGTCCCCAGTGGGGACCTCATGAGAGGCAACGTCACATTGATGTTTCTCTCCCTCTCTTTCTCCCTCCCTTCCCCTCTCTCTAAAAATAAATAAATGAAACCTTTAAAAGAGAGATTTCAAAATTGGTGAAGTCTTGGCATTTTTTATGAATTAAGGATTTCCTGACATATCGGAGTAGATGGATATAGTAATCCAGAATCAGCACACTAATCCAGTGACTTTCAAAGTTGTTTTGATCTTGATTTATCATAAAAAATATATCCTATATTGTGACTTAATCCACATATGTATATGTGTGTGTGGCAAAACTTTTCTGAGATTGAAGCGCATTTGTGGGTTGTGAAATTTATTTAGCAATTTGCAAGTGGCATTAAAAGAAAAACACATCACTGCATCCCACACTGTAGTGATAAATATTACTTTTTAAAATTTTGATTTCAGTTGTGTGTACATGACATATTTTCGCCCATGACATACGTTTTTGCACATGCATGTGATATCTATGTGTACGGTATATTTACGCATATATGCGTGTCCATGAGATATTTATAATGCACGTGTTTGTAATACACTTATTTATCTACACATGTGCACATGACATGTATAGTTATGTGTGTGTGTACATGATACACATTTCCGGGTGCGTGTGTACATGTGATACACAGCATGCACATGTGCATGAAGTACACATGCACACCACTCCCTACAGGAACTAAGTATCTGATCCTTTTCTTCCCCGAGGAATCATTTGGCTTCCAGTCCGAGGAAGATGCGCAAACCACAACGAAGTCCAACTCCGCAGCGTGGGCGCCACTGACAGAGACCCCGCCCACCAGGTGGCCACGCCCTCTGCCCCGCCCTTATCCTCGGCCCCGCCCCCACCCGCAGACCCCTGACGGCCGCGGCAGGTTCCCACGCTCCAACGCAGCGTTCCTGGCGGGCACGCGCACGCCAGCGGGCCGCCGGGAGGAGCGCCGCGGGGTCAGCGGCGGGCGCGCGCACGGCGGCGGGGCGTCCGGAGGAGCGCCGCAGCGTCGATGGCGCGCGCGCGCACGGCGGCCGGGCGTCTGGAGGAGCGCCGCGGCATCGATGGCGGGCGCGCGCACGGCGGCGGCGGCCGGCAGCCATCTTTTTCCCCGGCCCCTGTTCCCGGCGCTAGTGTGGGTCCGCTTGGCTGTGGCGCCCTCGGCCTCGGCGGGATCTGTGGGGAGGCGTGGATGAGGGGGGAGGTGAGGAGGAGCCGCCCCCCACTGTTGCCGCGCCCCCACCTGCGGGCAGGCCCGGGCGGGCAGAGTCCCCCGGGCGGGCTCGGGGTCGCTCCGCGGCTCACCCTCGTCCTCCCCGCCGGGACCGTCCCCCGGGCCCTGCCCGCCCGCCCGCTGCTCTCAGGGTCCGGGGCTCCTCCCAGATGGGATAAGCTGTAAAGATGTTCAGCTTTGAAGGTGATTTCAAAACGAGGCCCAAGGTGTCCCTCGGAGGCGCGAGCCGGAAGGTAAGCGCGGCTCCGGGCCTCGGGGGCGGGGGACAGGCGGGAGCGGCCGGGCCGGCGCTGGGTCCACGCCCGGGGCCTGAGCAGGTGCGCGGGGCGGGGGTTGCCGCGCCCCGGACCCTGCGGGGAGGCAGGAGGCGCGCAGCCCTCTCGGTGTACGTAGCGAAAGACACAGTGTTTCTTCTTGGAAACGGGCTGCGCTACTTTGTTACGCCCGAGCCGGCGTAGCGCTTCCTGGAGGGCGCTCCCCGAGGGGTCCCTGTTGCGGGAAGTAAACAGGACGCGTGCGCCCTGGTCCGCAGCCTCCGAAATCCGGGCCGCACCGCCGATCGGCCGCGCCTTCGAGACCGAAACTGCGAACACTGTTCTTTCCCGGCCTCTTCTAACGTGTTTATGGAGACTTTTTTCCTGCTGCGATTCTTAGATTTGTTTAGGAGAGGGCTGGACGAGCCGTAGTAACTCCACACAGACACTGCCAGCCGGTGGCGGGTCCCCGCCCCGAAACCAAGACCTTCGCTCGCAAAGGGCCTGGCGACCCGGCGCGCCACTGACAGGCGTGCTCCTGGCGTCCCGCTTGCGGCCGACCCTGTGCTGTCACCTGGGAACATCTCCGCCCCGAGGAAGGGAGCTCTTTGATCAGCATCTCAAAGGGCGGTTACACGTCCTTCTTTTTCGCTGTGCGAACGGTTGTCCTTTTCTCCCGCTTTTCACTGAGGTGCAGACCCTGCATCACTCGGGGTCCCACACGCTTTCTCCCCGTGCTGGGAGGGGCGGAGGAGAGGAGGGGAGGGGGCGAGGAAGGAGTCTTACCAGGAGGGCACCCGGAACTCTGGAGCAAGGCTGGCGGCACGGTTGTCCCTTCTGGAGCGAGCAGGGGCTGGCATCTTGTACCTCCTGGAAGTCCGTGCCTACCTGCAGGCTCCCCCCAGGTGAGGCTGTCTCTGGGCGGGACCCGCAGAGGGGCCGGTCTCCGGAGCAGGTGGCTGTAGCGCCGCGCCGCGGCCGGGCGTGGGGGGACTGCACTGTAGGTTCAACGTGAAGGATTTTACCCGCGAACACACCCGTGTGAACTCCCCTCGTCCCTGTTCCCAGGCTCCGCTCCTGCCCCCTCCCGGCCAGAGATTCCCACCCTCTCCACGCAGGTCATTTTTCCCTGCGGAACATCCTGTGAAGGGAGTCTCAGACCGTTTCTCCTTTCTTCGGATCTGGCGTCCTAGCTCATTCAGCGTGCGTCTGGGAGGTGGCATCCGCCCATCTGGGTTCGTTGCATTGTGTGAACACACCGCAGTTGACCCACTCTTCTTTGTGGGTGTTAGCGTGTCACTCTGCCAGGGACACACTCAGAAGCTGGGTCACACGTTCCTCAGATTCACCCCGGGGGTGTGCTAGCTCCTCTTTCCCTGCGGGGCACCCTGCAGGGCCTGAGGGTGTCTGTGCCTCCGCTTCCTTGCCAACACTTAGTATTGTCAGTCCTTTTAATTCTGGCAGTTACGGCAGGGGTGTGGCTTCATTGTAGTTTGAATTCTGCTTCCTGACAACTGTGATATTGAACACCTGCTCACACACTTAATTTCCTGAATTCTTTGTTCTTTCCCTTAACTTTGTTTTTGTAAGTATTTTTTTAGAGAGGGGAAAGGAGGGAGAAAGGGAGAGAAACATCATTCGGCTGCCTCTCACACACTCCCTACTGCCCGCAACCCAGGCCTGTGCCCTGACTGGGAATCAACCGGTGACCTTCCCGTTTGCACACCAGCGCTCAGTCCACTGAGCCACACCAGCCAGGGCCCTTATTTAAAAGACACGGTAACGATCTCTCCTCCATGTCTTAAATTATTTGAAATCTTCCCTTCTTTCATGACCTTAGTGGAAAACTGAGTAATTGCCACCTTTGCATAAATACACCCTTTTCCCCCAAAGTAAACGCATATTTTTAGTGTTTATTTCTGAAGGCTCTGTGTAGGATCTGAAATGTTGTAAAGAAACATCCATGCCCTCATTACAGTCTTGTTGGGAACGTGAGACTTAAACAATTAAAGGTTAGATTGCAATAGAGGCTGATTGTGACATCTTGCTTTCCTGTGGGAGTGATCTAGGAAAGGGTAGCTGCCTGGCGCTTGGTCTCGGAGGATGGGTGGGCCTGGGGCAGGTGAGAGACAGGCAGGGCGTCCCGGCGGGTGGGAGGGTGCGCACCGAGCTAGTGCTCGCTGGGTTGCACTGACCCCGAGTCCCACCGGCTTCCACTCAGGCATTTCTGAAACCCGGACACGTCGTGGTGGCGTGATGTCGTTCATTGGCATGTCTGTCTTTCCTGTTTCGGTAGTGCCCAGAAGAGTGTCTTGGGGAGTCGTTGGATTAGTGTGGGATCCACTGAAACCGACCTAGTAGCAGAACAGAAGTGCACGGGCAGCAGAGACAGTGGCTCACCGAGCGGAAGGCCAGCGGCCTGTCCACACGGCGGGTCATCCTCACCCAGGTGGCTCCGCGCTCCCTGGGGCCTGCCTGCTGCAGTCTTGGCTCTCTGCAGGCTGCCTTTCCCCTTTCACCTGCAGTCGGTCCTGGCCGAGTATGATTTCCTAGTTCAGGTGTCCAGCAGAGACATTGGGTCTCAATTTTAATTCTTTTTGTTTTTTTAAGATTTTATTTATTTATTTTTAGATAGAGGGGAAAAACATAAGTGTGTGGTTGTCTCTCATATGCCCCATACTAGGGACCCGGCCACAACCCAGGCCTGTGTCCTCACTGGGAATCCAACCAGTGACCCTTTGGTTTGCAGGGTGGTGCTCAATCCACTGGCTGGGGCTCAATTTTAATTCATAAAAGAGGGTATCTGATTGGGCACAGGAGATTTTCACCGACGAGTTCAGTGTGGGCAGGAGCCGGGGCCGGAGCCTTTGCTGCAGACAGAGCCCTTGGACGTGCGGGGTCCATGCTATGAGAGGGGAGTGCTTGCCGAATTCAGGGTCCGGGTTCGTGTGGATGTGGGGTAGGCGTGCGGGTTTGGGACATAACGGCAGACGGAGGCTTAGAAGGAAGCCTCCTAGTGGGAAGCACAGTTTCTGACCAGGTGGGACTCGTGGGACGTTGCAATATTTAGTAAGGGGGGGGTGCTTAGGAAGGAGTGCTGTGGGGTCAGGGCGGGTGCCCACAAAGCCAAGGGCTTCGGGGGTGCAGTGCGGAGGGACTTAACCACTGGGAGGGCCTGGTGGCTTTGGAGGGAGTGGGTGGCAGGGCAGTAGGGGCTGGAGGTCAGAGTGCAGCACGTGGGCAGTGAACAGGGAGTCACTGCAGGGGACCCGAAGGAGATTGTGCTTGGGGTCTAGGAAGGTTTTGGTTTTTTTGATGGGAGAAACTTGAGCAAGTTTAGAGGAGGGAGGGTTGCCGGCTCTCCGCGGCCTGGCAGAGGCCACAGTGAGGAGAAGCCAGTGAGCAGAAGAGGGAAACATTTTGAGATTCAAAGGAGAGAGATGGAGGTGGATACAGAAGAGTTTATAGAGGAGAAGGAAAATAAATGTCTTTTCAAACTTTCCACGATAGTGGAGGTAAAAGTGGTGGTAGAATTAATATTTCTTTAATGTTCATCTCTTGCTTTTTTTTAAAAAAAGGCTTTTTTTAGAGCTTTTTTGGGTTTACAGGAATTTAAGAGACGGTGCCGAGTCCTCTCTTCCTCCCTTTCGTCCACCTGAGTTCCTCCTGTTACTAGCACCTGGCGTTCACTTGTTACAGTGGACGAGCCCGTGTGGGTCCAGTAAGTTCCCTCTTTGCGTTGTGCTCTCTGGGTTTTGATGAGTGCGTGATGACGCGTGTCCACTGTTTCAGTTCATACACAATACTTGGTTGCCATTTACTTACTTACGAACGCACCCTCCCTCTGTCCCTGCTGTGGTTCAGCGCAAAGGGAGGTGTGTTACTTGAGTGTGTGGAACTGCGCGGGACTGTTAGAGTCCTGTCAGTGCTGGAGGGTGGGAAGTACTGCCCTCAGACACGCGTGGGGCTGATCGTGGGGCTGATCGTGCTGCTTACGCTGGTAAGTGGGGGAACTTGCTAATGAGAATACCCAAGTGGATGAAACGGGAGAAACCTCCTCACTTTTGTAATCAAGATTTCAACAAACATCCAAAGTTCCTTTTAAAAAATGGTTAGCAGTCAATTTGGGCATTTGATTTTTTGGAAGTTGTCATGTTATATGAATTTTCTTTGACATATATTCATTTTTTACCATAATTTTTTGTATTCGAATGGGTAATTAATTTAAACTACATATGACTTGCTTTTTCAAAAACTTCATTTTGTTACCACTAAGGTCATTTGCATGAAGAAAGTATTTTTTTCCCATTTAACAACACGTCTGTTAAAAAGCGTTGTGAAGTCTGGTCGTCCTGAACGGTCAGAGGAGATAAGCTGAGGGCCCGCGGCCCCGAGATCAAATGGGGGAGCCTGCCGCCCCCCCTGCGGCTCCCCCGTGGACGGCAGGGCGGGAGCCGCAGCCGAGGGGGCGGAGGGTGCGGGCGAGCGGTGGTCTGGTCACCCGGGAACACGTGGTGGGCGTGGTGGGCGTGGTGGGCGTGCTCGGCGGGGCGGCCTCCAGCTGCTGCCAGGAGCCCCTGACCTTCCTGGGCCCGTGGGGCGGGAAGGGGAAGGTGTTTTCAGGCAGGAGAGTGATGAACTGGGACCGGGGGCTCGTACGAGTCGTCTGCGTGTGCCCTGTGCCGGCACCTCGGGGTTCCTCCCCTGCCACGTAGTCCCGGACTCGCTCTTGGTCACCCCGAGCCAGGTTTAGAATCCGTGCTTGCATCTGGCTTCCTGAGCTTTTATTCTAAAAGGGTGAGGAAGTGTTCTGTGCACCCAGACAGCAGTCCAAGCAGAAGAGTCAGGCCCCCCCTTTCACCGCCCCGCTCGTCCCCCAGCCCCTGGTCCCTCCAGTCACTGTCCCCAGGTTCTTTTCTGCATATACGAGGGGGCCCCAAAATGGAATTCATTTATAAAACGTGTATTTATTCTGACGTGTAAACTTCAGTCACCTTGAAAGTCCTCTCCATGGATGCAATACACCAATTAAGACTTTTCCACTGCTCAGAACAGTTTGCAAGCTGCCAATTTTGATGCCTTTTGTGCTTCTGCCTTTTTTTGTTTCTCTCGTCTTCCACATCGGCAAAACATTTCCCTTGGAGGACTTTTTTTCACCTGGGGAAACCAGAAAAAGTCAGCTCAGTGAATAGGGAGCGTGGGGCCCGGCGGTCATGCCTCTTTTGGTCAGCAACGGCTGGAACGCAGCACGGTGTGGACAGGCGCGCTCAGCACGCTCCTCACTCACCCTGCAGGGACTGGGCAAGCCCGTGGAGAGGGTCTTCCGGAAAATTCACTGCAGCCGGACGCAGCCTCTCACAACAACAGCTTGTCCACTGGTCCAGATGGGGTCCTAGATCGTGCACCCAGCGGGGAAGCTTGTCCTGTAAGGGGCCTGCCCTCCGGGAGACAATGCTGGGGTCCCCCAGACGCACCAAGGCGCGTGCGTTCCTCTTGCTCAGACACGCAGTGGAACGCGTTGGACAGGCCCTGTGAGACCCGCAGGAGGCAGCTCCAGGCGTGCACAGGCCGCCTGCTGCGTCCTTGTGGAGAGCTGGTGACGCCGAGCGTGCACGGCCCACAGCCGGTGCGGCCGCCACGTCCTCGGTGGGCATTGAGATGGCTTCTGTTTCTGCTAATTTAAGCAATTTGCGCTGTGTATGCTTCGCATGCACCTGTGACGCATGGAGGTTCGGTTTCTAAAAGCTCCAGGTCAAAGCCGGGTGCACTCTGAGTTCCAGTAGGTTTTTCCAGATTGCCCTCGGAGGGGCTGTCAGCGCGAGCGAGCGAGCGAGTAGCGGCCCTCTGCCTCCGCCTCCCAGCCAGTCCCGAGTCCCGAGTCCCGAGTCGTCGGGGTGGCCGAGGAGGCGGCTTCAGAAGCCCCTTTCACTGTGCTCCGCGGCCTTTTTCCCCGGGCGAGTAAGGATGAAGTTCTGTATTTAAAAGACATTTTTGTTTATTTCTTATGCACTTTAGACCTTTTTCCTGTTGTTGAATCTCTTAGAAGTGTTATTGAGTGCTTTTACGTACAGTTTTGCAGTGTTGCAATATTTATTACTCCTTTGTCATTTTTTTAAACTTTGGTTATGATATTTTTCTATGTAAAAAGTTTTAATTTTTATGTAGCCAAATTTGGCATTCTTAATTAGGGGTCGAAATAACCTAATGACAAAAAATAACATAGATCTAATGTGTGTTATCTTTCTTAGAATGTCCTCGTCCACAATATTTAGTTTTGAATATATTTTATTGATTATGCTATTATAGTTGTCCCAGTTTTCCCCCTTTGCCCCCTTCTACCCGGTACCCCCTTCCCACCAGCATCCCCCCCTTAGTTCATGTCCATGCATTGGGCATGTGAGTTCTTTGGCTTCTCCATTTCCCATACTGTTCTTAACCTCCCCCAGTCTATTTTGTACCTACCATTTATACCTCTTTTTTTTTTAAGATTTTTATTCATTGTTATTTTTAGAGAGAAGGACAAAGAGGGAGAGAAACATCAGTGTGTGGTTGCCTCTCACATGCCCCCTACTGGGGACCTGGCCCACAACCTAGGCATGTGCCCTGACTGGGAATCGAACCAGCAACATTTTGGTTCACAGTCTGGCACTCAATCCACTGGGCCACACTAGCCAGGGCCTATTTATACTTCTTAACTCCTGTGCCTTTTCCCCATTCTTCCCCCTCTTCCACTGATAACCCTCCATGTGATCTCCATTTCTGTGATTCTCTTCCTGTTCTGCTTGTTTGCTGAGTTTCTTATCTGCATTGAATTATTGATGTGTAGTGTCACTTTACTGTTAATAGTTTTGGTCTTCTTCTTAGATAAGTCCCTTTAACATTTCATACAATAAGGGCTTGGTGAAGATGAATTCCTTTAACTTGACCTTATCTGGGAAGCACTTGATCTGCCCTTCCAGTCTAAATGACAGCTTTGCTGGATAGAGCAATCTTGGGTGTAGGTCCTTGCCTTTCATGACTTCAGGTACTTCTTTCCAGCCCCTTCTGTGGTCAAGGTTTCTTTTGAGAAATCAGCTGACGGTCTTATGGGAACTCCTTTGTATGTAACTGTGTCTGTTTTTCTCTTGCTGCTTTTAAGCTCCTCTCTTTATCTTTAATCTTTGGTATTTTAATTATGATGTGTCTTGGTGTGGTCCTTTTTGGGTCCAGCCTGTTTGGGACTATGTGTTTCCTGGACTTATAGGACTGTTTTCTTCACCAAATTAGGGAAGTTTCCTCTCATTATTCTTCTAAATAAGTTTTCAGTTTCTTGCTTTTCCTCTTCTCCTTCTGGCACCCCTGTGATTCGGATGTTGGTATGTTTGGAGATGTCCCAGAGGGTCCTCATACTACCCTTGTTTTTTTTAATACTTTTTTCTTCCTGCTGTTCTGACTGAAAGCTGTTTCCTTCCTTGTGTTCTAAATCGTTGATATGAATCCCGGCTTCATCCCCTCCACTGTCGGCGCCCTGTGGATTTGTCTTCATTTGTGTAACCTTCGATTCTGCCTGGGCCTCTTTTGTGGTGTTGCCGTACCCAGTGAGATCCTGGAGCATCCTGCTCACCCGAGCTTTGAACCCTGCATCTGATAGGTTGGTTATCTCCATTTCGTTTGGTTGTTTCTCTGGAATTTTGATCTGTTCTTTCACTTGGGCCATCTCAATGGCCTCCTCAATTTGACAGCTTCCCCGTGTGTGTTCCGTGGGGGGCTTTGACTCCCTGTCTCTGGTGCACCTGTTAAGTTGTGTGGGGCGGAGCTTAGGTGATTGCCAGGGCGAGGCAGCCCATGTCACCACCCTGTGGCTCTGTGTGTGGGGAGGGCTCACGGGGACAAGGCTGCTGCCTGGCCCTTGGAGTTTGGCCCAGGAGGGAGCTGTCCCCCCACTGCACGTTCTCCCCACATGTCACTGGTGCCCTTCTAGCGGCTGCTCTGGTGCTGATCCCAGAGGGGGCAGGTCTGTGTGAGTTTCAAGTCATTGCGGGCCCTTTAAGAGGACACGTTTCTTCTGCTGCCCCAGCCTGCACTGGTCTTTGCAGCCAGAACTTATGGGGACTTCTGGGTGCTGGGACCCTGGGCTGTGTGGTCTGGCCTGGGGCTGGGATCCCTCTCCTCTGAGGTGTCCCATCTTTATCGACCACACATGGATGTGGGCCCGCCCATCCACGCCGCTGCACCTCTCCGCTCCTCAGGAGGAGAGAGGTGGCTTCTGGATGAATGTGGCTTCTTTAAATCCTTGGTTGTCGGACTTCCACACAGCTCGGTTTTCTGATGGTTCTGGGTGATACTCGTCTCGTAGTGTAGCTGTGCTTTTTGCTGTAGTTGTGCACGGAGGCGAGGCCTGTTTACCTACGCCTCCATCTTGACCAGAAGTCGAGATGTAGTTTATTCTCATGCTGTCTCCACGTGTTTGTTAGTGCTGTGTGTGTAAACAAACACACACAGCACTGATCAGGAGTCTGTTTTGATGTGACGACTGGGGACACGATGTCATTTGTCTAGCCCACTCAGCTGTTCAGCACTGTGTATTTCTCTGTAGCCGTCTCCCTGGAGACCCCGACCCCAGTGTGCCTGGGCACGCTTGGCCTTCGTTAATCTAGGTCGTGTGTGTCCCAAAGTGTGTGATGACTTGGGGGATGTGTGGAGGAGCCTTTCAAATACCTGGTGGCGTTTGCTTCAGTGTCCGGTGGGAGCGCAGCTTGGAGGTCAGGTCTGTCACGGCCCCGAGGTGCTAGTCCCCGAGGTGCTAGTTCGTGGCGAGGCCGGCCTGGGGAGCTTTGTGGTGAGCCAGGCGCTGGGGCTTGTGTCAGCTTCCGGGGGCTGCCGGCTGGGCGTGCACGCGCAGCGTGGGCTCTCTGGGGGCCTGGCCTGCCTCCCTGGGGTGTCCCCCTGTGCGCAGAGCCTCCTGGGCGCCGCTCTGGGTCTGTCTCTGTTGGCTGCGTGGCGAAATGCCACTGTCAGAAGCTGACCGTGTCTGCTCGTGTGAGCGCGTGGAGGTGTTGGTGATTTTGAACTGGGATCGTGCCTCTGCCTTTGTTTTTTCCCACTTGACTGCCGGCCTGACGTGGATTGGGGGTAGAGAAGCACGGTGTCGTTTTTGAAGGCTGCCTTATACATTCAGGCACAGAGGGCAGTCCCGGTCACCGTCACTGGTCTGCGCGTCCAACAAGGACCACAGTGACGGCCCACTGGGACGTGCTTGCAGTCCTGGACCCTTGACCGTCGCGCAGGAGACAGCAGCCGGCACGGAGCAGGTTTGAAATCTGGCTTAGAAGGACCGTCTGAGCGAGCGGAGGGAGCCCGTTGTGGACGGAGTCCCGGTGAGAAGCCATCGCTCAGCTTCAGGAGCAGTGACAGGCGCACGCCACCCGGGCCTGCTAGACTGTGGGGAGCAGGAGGAAGGGCTGCTCAGCAGCCTGAACGCACGCCCACGCAGTGATGGCGCCGGCCGTCTGCCCCCGGCCGGTCGGCTGAGCGTGGGAGTGGGACGGGTGAGGACTGGGGACGGAGCCGAGCCCGAGGGCGCGGCGGGCCAGCCCCAGGGAGGGCGGCCTTCTGGGCTCACACAGCCCCTCGCTGCGGGGCAGCCGGCAGCCGAAGAAACAAGCTGAGAACGTGTTCTGACTCCTCGGCTAGCGCAGATCCTTTAAAGTCCGCGGGCGGCTGCGAGACAGACAGTAACGCAGGCACATGTGTCGCGTCGTAGGGAAGGCAGACGTGGTGCGGATCGCCGCAGGGGTTCTGTGAGGGGGTTCGACCCGGTGTGCCCCCGCACCAGACTTGACCTTCTGGACCACAGGCAGCCGTAGACTGCACAAGTGCAGGACTGGTGAGGAGGGGTCAGCGCCCAGTCAGGCGTCAGCACCTCATCGCCCCTGTTGGAGGCGGCGGCTTCATCCTGGGCTTCTGTGACACTGGTGCCCCCCACGTCTGCAGGAAGCAGAGGGCGTCCCCTTGGCTGTTACTGCAGGAGGGTTGTCAGGTCTCTGTGGGCTAAACCTTTCACCTGGAGCCTCCGAATACACGCTTTGGTCGTGGGAGAGAGTCGTGAAGAACTCGGCAAGTGTTTTGCACACCACATTCCCAAAGTTAGGAGAGAGGAACGCGTGAGCCTGGGGAATGGGCTCAGGCCCTGCCGCCGCCCCCTGTGGAGGCCCGAGTGCGAGGATCAGGGAGTGGAGGGCGCGGTCGGTCGGGAAGCCAGGCCTGCGCGCTTCCGACACAGGTTGTTGGACCGGACTCACAGCGAGTGTTTTCGTTAGCAGTTCCCTTTCAGAGTCCAGTTCCCACTCTTCACGTAGTTCCTTCTGCATGCCAAATAACTTTTCTCAGAATTTAGTTTTACTAATCATGAAAAAACATGTTTTTCTAAATACATCTTAAAATTTGGGAGCAGTAGAGGAATGGACTCTTCACGGAGGTTTCCGTCGGGTGACTGTAGACGCCCCGGGCAGCCGTTGGAGCTGATGCAGGAGGAGGCCCGGCTGCTCTGTCCTCACCTGCAGGACGTCGGCCACCCTCCGGCCTCCTTCCCTCTCCCGCTGCGTTTGGAGGCCTTGTGTACAAGAAAGCAGGTTTTACTCTTGAAAAACTGCCGAAGGGAACTGACTTTCATCAGCTCGGGGACCTGTCGTGCCTCAGATTTCTCGTGAAGTCAGATGGATTGGATGACCTTTGGGGTCTGTTTTGGGTCCGCGCATCCCATAACGTCTGTGTCTCTTTGTGTTCAGGAAGAAAAGGCCTCTCTTCTGCATCGAACTCAGGAAGAAAGAAGAAGGAGAGAGGTAAACGCAGTGCCGGCCGTCTGCGGACGAGCGCTTTCCCGCGCCGCTGCGGGCGGCCCGGGTCCCGCTGTCCCCGTGCGGGTGCGGGTGTGGGAGTGGGTGCAGGTGTGGGTGTGAGAGTTGGTATGTCGAGTGCCGGAGTGGGTGTGGGTGTGGGTGCGAGTGCGTGTGCGTCGAGTCCGGCGCACTTTGTGCGCGTTCAAGGACACGCGTGTATGGGGCTTTGGGAGCGTTTCTGGGCTTGTTGTCCCCTGCGGTGAGCCGTGTGGTCTGGAACCAGTGCAGAGGGGGCAGAATGGGCGTCTCCAGAGCAGGTGGCGCCCACAGAGACGCCAGGCTGTGTCACCTGTGCGACGCAGGGCCGGCCTCACTGTCACAGCGGAGTTTGACTCCTGACCTCTTCATTTGCTGGCTTTCTTTAATCTTTATGGAAATCTCTGTCTCTGCACCTCAGAACAAGCGACACGTGGACGGTTATTTCCAGGTGCATGGGAAGTGTGCCTCTTAGCACACAGTAGGCTCTCAGATGTGGGACCTGCAGCGTTTTAATGATGGTGGAGAACCCGGATTTTTGCTTGGTCACTGAGGACAGTCTCAGATGAATAAAAACTGGAATTTTCTGCTTTGAAACAAGAATGACTCTTAAAGTAGATGTTTGTGTTGTTTGTATTCTCTTAATATTTAAAAACTCTTTAAAAAGTCTCATTGTGCTGGTGGAATTGTAACACAATGCAGCCATTTGGGAAAACAGTCTGGCGGTTCCCCAGGCGCCAAGTTCACTCCTGTGTCCACCCAAGAGAAATGGCAGCCGCTTGTCCACGCGAACACCTGGTCACGCACGTGCGCAGCAGCACGGACCGCAGGGCCCGAAGGAGAGACGGCGCGCGGGTCCGCCGGCTGCCTGCCAGTGGGTGGCCCGGTGCGGCCGCCCGTGCCACGGGTGTCGGTTGGCCGTGAGAGGGACTGAAGCAGTGGTAGGTGGCGCCTCGAGGGCGAGCCATGGAAACGCCGTGCGTGGTGGGAGCCGGCAGCAGACAGCCGCCTGCTCTGCGCCTCCGCCCTCCGCTGTGGGCGGAGTAGGCCGCTGCGTGTGGGGAGCGCGGTCCAGGGGTCGCCAGGCGCGGGAGGGCGGGGCGAGGCGACTGCTGACCGGCCGGGGTGTCGGGGAGTGGGTGACACGAGCGTTCTGGACTCAGACGTGGCAGTGGGCGTGCAGATGTGAGCGCCTGCGTGTGAGAGACTGTCGGTGGTGCGCTCGGAAGGGGGTTTCGTCGTGTGTGAATTATATGGCTGTGGTTTCTTTTTATCATGTCTGTAAGTCTGTGCTAACGGAGTGTCATTTCACTGGTTCTCACTGATTGTTCTCTCCTTATTCAGGAAGAAAGGCGAAGGTTGAAAAATGCAATAATTATCCAGTCATTTATTCGAGGCTATCGAGACAGGAAACAGCAAGTAAGTCTGTATGAACTGAGAAAGAGTTAGAAAGGCACGTGAGAGCTTATTTTAAATGATGACCCGGGATTCTTAGAAGTGGAATTCATTTAGTATGGTTTTTTAAAAAGATTTTGTTTATTTTTAGAGAGAGGGGAAGGGAGGGAGAAAGAGAGGGAGAGAAAGATCAAGGTGTGGTTGCTTCTCACACGCCACCAAGCAGGGACCCGGCCCACAGCGCAGGCCTGGGCCCTGACTGGGAATCGGACCAGCAGCTCTCTGGTTCGCAGGCCGATGCTGAGTCCACTGAGCCACGCCAGCCAAGGTTGTTTCGTGTGTTTTTTTGTATACCCATTTAGTGAAAGTTTGTGTTGATAATAGTATTTCCCCCAATAACTGATCTTATGAGTTTAGATTTACGTAGACCTACAGGCAGGTGCGATGTTTTTGTTTTTAAGTAGTGAAATACAGACAGGCCAAACTGCAGCTGGAGATCTGGGCCGGGGGGGGGGGGGGTGGCGGCAGCCAGTCCCCGTGGGGGGTGGGGACTCCCAAGGCTCCCGCAGTCGGCGTGCCCCGCCCCCGGGACAGGGTCCCGGGTGCTCAGACCGAGGCAGGTGCCGGCCCACGCTGACCCGCGGTTGCTGTGTCTGCAGTACTCCATCCACAGGAGCGCGTTCGACCGCTGCGCCGACTCGTCGCAGTCCGGCGGCACTTTCTCCGTCGCTAACGGCCCCAGTCTGACCCTGCTGGTGAGGCAGCTTCTGTTTTTTTACAAACAGAACGAAGACTCCAAACGTTTGGTGAGTGTTAACTGCATTTTCACTTATCCCTGTTTACACAATCTTCCACTTTTAAAACTCGCTGGATAACCCCCACGGTCCCGTCTTCGTGATCTCCTCAGCCAGTGACAGTAGGACGTCTCCGTGCTAGTGGGTGGGACCTTCTTAAAAATCGGTGCAAACTTTCAATAAGTTTGTTCCTTTTTTGTTGTGGGAAGTTTCAAATACAAGACAAACCAGAGTGTAGCTGGGCGACCTGCTGAGGGCCCAGGACCGTCCGGGACAGCTGGTTTCACTCCGAACCTTCCTCACGGGTGCCTTTGAGGTCTGTACATACTTCAATACAAATCCCTAAATTACAGGGTTTCTTTCCTCCTTTTTTTTTTTTTTAAAAGCCTCGCCTGAGGGCATGCTAATTGATTTTAGAGAGAGGGGAAAGGAGGAAGAGAGAGCGAGAGAAACGTCGATCTTGTGCGTCGATCTTGTGCGTCGATCTTGTGCCTCGATCTTGTGCCTCTCGTGTGCGCCCCAACCAGGGACCGAACCCACGGCCCAGGCAGGTGCCCTGACCGGAATGCAACCCCAAACTTTGGTGCACCGGACAGCGCCCAGCCGACGGAGCCACACCAGCCAGGGCGGGGTCTCTTTCTTGAAACGTCCAGCACATACTTGGATTACTCAGGTGTCAGAGGCGGCCAGTGTCGTCGGCGATGAGGAGTGGTGTGTGTTTGGGGGGGTACACGCGAAAGTGCAGGTGAATGATGGGAGCCGAGGACAGAGGAGGACCAGGTTGCCGTCGGGGCTCAGCCTCTGGTCCCGGCACCGCTTCCTAAGTGAGCAAGGCTGGACCACAGGGAGAGTGTTCCGCACACTGGGCCCATCTGGGGAGGCCGCCCCCGGCTTCCCTGCGGGCGGGCTCCTCCCGCTTCCGTCTGAGGTCTAGGAGAAGGGTCCGGATGGCTCACCAGCCTGCGATCTGCTTCCTTGCCGGACAGTCCGTCCCAGTTTGCCGTGCTTCAATCTTGGAGGTGTGAGGGAGGCGGTGGCTCCTGCAGCCTCCCTGTGGAGCAGTGCTGCTCCCTGTCTGGGCGCCAGCGGGGCCCCGTGGGCACTGCCCTGGCTTCCCCGGGTGCAGCGGGGCAGCCTCGCCCCCGCAGCCAGACCGCAGGGCCTGGAGCGAATCTGAGCAGGCTCCGCCGTGCGGGTCTCTCACTGGACGGAGCTGGCGCCGGCAGGCCCGGCTGACGGAACAGGAGTGGGCCCGAGCGCTCGGCGAGCGGACAGAAGTGCCAGCGCAGGCAGGCACTCGGGGGGCCGTCCCCTGCCCAGTCTTCAGCTCCCCGAGTTCCGAGTTCCACCCGGGAGGAGCGACGCCGCTCCCAGTAGCTTCCCTGGGCGCCCCGTGCAGGACTGAGCACGCGCTGCCCCAGCCTCACCCTTCCCGCCTCCCGCGTCTGCCTCGGTGGTGTCACAGTGCCCTCTGCCAGGACAGTGTGCCGCGGTTACGTTCCTTCTGTGCACACACAGGGTCTTTCACACAACGCTCCGGAGTCGCTGACGGCCTCGCTTCTGCGTAGTTGACTTGCACTCGCGTGCTGAAGTTGCCCTCCACCAGTACTGGGGAACGCTTCGCAGTGCGGTCGGTCCGCCGTGACCGAAGAGGCCAGGCCTCCTGGCTCTGTGTCCCCGGCGGTTCCCAGGGTTGTGCCGCCGCCCCGGGCCTTTGTCCTGGGAAGGCCCGTGGCCCACTTCCCTGCCAGGCGCCCCTCCCCCTCTCCCGTCTCGGTGCCTCCTGGGCTGACTCCCTCGTCCTGTTGGCGCACATCCTCCGTCGGCCTCCCAGGACGGGTGGGCGAGGGGGAGTTTTAGAGCTGCGCACCCGAGTTCAGTCCGTGGCAGAGAGTTGGGCAAGAGGTCCCCTGTGGTGACGCGGCACCTCTGGCCTGTGCGGGCGCACCTGTCAGGCCGTGACCTCTGTGTCTGCGGCCAGTCGAGAAGGGCTCAGGGAGTGTCAGCCTGCTGTGGGTTCCCTTTGTGTCGGGACAGCTCCAAACCTCGCACTCGGTCAATATGCCCATGACCTTACTCTGGAGTCCCTAGCGTCGCCCTGAGGACCTTCACAGTGTGGAGGTGCGGTGTGCCCTGGTTTCCCGCGTGTCGGTACACAGCACACGCGTGGAACGCAGCACGGGGCAGGCAGGGCGTCTCTGCATCCCACTGGTCCCTGCAGCGCGCGGGCAGGTGGCCGGGAGCCCTCGAGCTGAGCTCGCGCGTGTGCAGGTTGGTGCTGGGGGGCACCGTCACTCCCCCAGCTTAGGGCGTGCTCTGACCCGGGAGACACGCTTTCGCTGTAGTGGCTTAACTGTGACACATGCGATGTCACACGGGTGGGACTCTCGGAGAGAAGCCCCTGGAAGGTAACGAGGGAAAGGTGATGTGGCATGACTGTGACAGGCCGTGTTCAGGCGGCCGTCTTCCCTCTCCCTGGTTCTGAACAAGTCTTACGAACTGAGTGAGAAACACTTCCACAGGCGGAGGGAAGTGGAGGAGAGTCCCGGTTAGGTGCCGGGCTTTCAAAATCGTGCGTTGCAGCTGGCATCCACGTACACAGGCCTCCTGGGTGCAAGTTAGGTGCGGATCTGGCCGGTGTTCGCTGAGCTCGCCCACCAGTGACCCTGTGCCGGGAACGGCGTGTCTGGCCGCTGGACACACAGCTGACCCTTCCCCAGCTGTGCTGGGCACACCTGACAGAATCGTGAGACGTGCGAAGTGTGCACCCTGGCGAGTGTGTGCAGGTGAACGCTGCGGAAGGGTCCCCCCGCTGGCTGGGTGCACAGCCTCACCTCACGTGTTGATGCCTGGCCTTCCGCTGGGGCAGTGGGGCCGGGAGCGCCTCTCCTGCCAGGATTTCGAGGGGTTGGGGCGGTGGAGGCCCCAGGGAAGGGCGCTCGCTAGAGGCAGGCGCGGGAAGGGGAGCCCGGTGCCCTGTGTGGCGTGTGGCCGGCATCGAGTTCCTCCTGGAGCTGGCCGTGGACTGCCGGTGTGGCAGAGGGACGACTCTGTCCCAGGCCTGCCTGACTCTGAGTGCCTGCAGTTTCAGTGGCAGATTCAGCCACTCGGCCAGAGGCCGAGAGCCATTTTAAGGAGGACATCTGGCAACGTGGGTGGGTGTGCCATGCGTAAACCCGCCCTGGAGGACTTGCCTGTCGCCAGGCCCGACCCACTCTGACCGCCTGCTGTTCACCCCCCGGGGGCGTGGGAGGCATCGCCAGAAGCGGTGAGCCGCTGGCTGTGCGGCGGAGGGCTGCAACTTGCGTGTTTTGCTGTTTCAGATCTGGGTGTGTCAGAGCCTCATTAAGCACAGCGCTCTGTTTGTCCAGCAGCTGGACGGATCGGACAGACTCACGTGCTTGTTCCAGATCAAGAGGCTGCTGAGCCTCTGTTGCAGGTGAGTCCCCTCGCGGTCGCAGGGTGTGTGAGCACGGCGGCCGCTCTGAACGTCCGCACGAGCAGAGCGCCGTCGGTTTCAGCGTCCGAGACGGCGGGGCTTCGTCCGTCCTCGCTGCTGCGGGGCGTTCTGTGCATCACGGCGCTCACTCCGGTGAGCCTGGCCTGCGGAGGCGAAAGCGGAGAGTCAGACGCCATGCAGGTGGTGTGTGCCGGCACGGCAGGTGGGCCGAGCGAGAGGGGCCCTTGGGTCGCTGCCGGAGCTCGGGCCGCGTCGCGGGGGCCGCCGCTGTGCCCCTGTGCCCTGCCACTGTGCCCCCTGTGCCCGGTGCGCACTGGAAGCCAGCCACTCCGGGGCTTTCTTGGACGCGGTCTAGGGAGTGGCACGTCCGAGTGACGTGAGCTCTCAGTCCCTAAACCAGCGAGCAGCTGACGGCTCCGCTGTCATTTTGAACAGTTGCCCCTGTCTGAGCAGCAGCACAGTTTTCAAGTGAATCCGAGCCTTCGCTGCCCTTTCAGCTGCTTTTCCGGAAGCGGCGTGTAGTGGAGTTTACTTAGGATTGCCGTCCAGCTGGGCCTCGTTAACCGACTTTCCGACGCGTGTTGCTGGTCTAGGAAGCAGAGGCCCCGACGGAGGGAGAGAGCCCGGAGGGTCGCGAATCCCGAGAGTTCCCGCTTTCCCCCAACTCCTGTGTGTTTGGGAAAACTCTATTTTGAAGAACACGTTGTGTACACCATACACTGACTTCAGCCCCTGCGCCACCAGAATGTCTAAAACCTGCCACACCTGGCTGTCAGTCAGGGACACTGCCCTCTCTTCTGTTAGACTGTCAGGTTGAAAAGTGGCAGCAGCCAGCGCAACAGTAGCCGCCTGGTGTGGATGAGTCCAGATCACACCGACTGTTTGTCAGAGCGGCAAACACCCGTTTTTTGGTGTGCTGCAGCACGTTAGTAACTAGTCTGTGTGAGCCGTGGGTCGACGCAGGTTGGAGCTCGCCGCCCTGGAGCAGGTGCTGGCAGACTTTTCCATCAACGTCCAGACAGCGGTGCCTTAGCCCGTGGCCGCCTCCGCCCTCTGGTGCCGCCCTGTTCACGCGGCCCGTGGGGGCACCGCCTGCGGCCCACGCGGCCCCAGGTTGTCGTTTCCGGGCACCTGACGTGCTTTGGAAAGATAATCACCTGGCAGGTAATTTTCACAGATGATGTATCATCGTGTAATTTCTCCTTCCTTCCAACTTTCTATGTCGGAAGATTTCTGGCACCACAGAACTTGAAAGGACACCTTTACGTTCTCCACCCGGAGTCACAGGGCCACACCCAGCCCTGTCCGCTCTCCCTGCACCTCTGCACCGGGGCCCCACCAGGCTTGTCCTCCGTGGCCACCGCTGCCCGTTTATGCAGCGCAGGGCCGGGCGGCCCGGCGGCCGTCAGCCGGTGCGTGGGGACCAGGGCGGTGGCACTTGCCGCAAGAAGGACCTCGGTTGGACTTGGGGTGGATCTCGGAGAGGGCCTGCACGGGAGCACGCTGCACTGTGGGGTTCCTCCCACGTAAAGTGGTAGGGGACACGAGCTAGTCTGCGGTGACCGAGGGCTGCTGGGGTGGGGCTGGAGGGAGGGGTTGCCCTGAGGGGCCCCGGGGCCCTCGGGGACGGGCTGTCGCTGTGCTATCTGTCCGGATGTGCTGTCGGGCCTGCGTCGGTGCGTGTGCGTGGTTGTGTGTGACTGTTGGGTGTGGAAAGTTGGTCACACCAACTTTAAGAACAGGCATGGTGTGTTTGTAAGACTTAATGATGTGACAGCTAACCCTTCCCTTCCGCCTACAATTTTCATGTACTTCTCTGCAGTCGAAACAATGGGTGACTTAGGGCCAAGAAGCTGTGTTAACTGTCCAGCAGAGGGGACAGGGCAGGGATGGGAAGTCTTGAAGGCGTCTTGCAAGGAGAGAGCAGGGGCCCCTTTAGAGAGGAGAGGCTGCGTCTGAGCTGCGCCAGGCACAGTCCCCGGGCCTCAGCCACTTGCAGCTGCACTCCGGTCCTCGCCCTTGCCCGCCGTGCCGCCTCGGCGGTCTTGCTCGTCCCATCTGTGCCCCCAGTGCCGGCGCGCCTCCGGGCTCGCAGCAGGCACTCGCGGTGTGGGCACGGAAAGTTTGCTGTGCTCTTGTCTGTCTGGGTCGGGCCCGTGTTCAGGGATCTCGTGGTACGAGGACGCAGTGGCTCAGACACTCGCCGTAGTGGGTGCTGGTGACCCGAGGGAACTTGGGGTGGCGTGTGCCATCCAGTAAGTGTGCAAACACGTCTTCTCGTCTCCGCAGGTTACTGCAGAGCTGTAACGACGACAGTTTGAATGTTGCACTTCCCATGAGAATGCTCGAGGTGTTTTCGTGCGAGAACACCTACTTGCCTGTTTTACAAGACGCTAGCTCTGTGGTGTCAGTCATTGAACAGATTTTGCACTACACGATTCAGAATGGTAAGTGGGGGCGGGCAGGAGCCGGGCAGCCTTGGGGGGTGAGCGTGGCCCGCGTGCAGGCGTGGCTTCACACTTTCTCTGAGCGTCACGTGTGACTCGGCGCAGACGCACAGGGCACAGCTGGGGGAGCACCTGCTGGGGCCGCACATCCGACATCTGTCCTCACTTCCACCCGGCCTGACCTTTCCTGACCTTTGAGACGTGTTCAGGCTCTTCACTCACACGCTTCTGTCGCTTGTAAATGAAGCGAGAACATCCGCTGCTGGCAGTTGTCCCGGGGCGCCGGGCGCACTCCGTGTCTGCAGGGCGGCAGCCCAGAGACGCCCGCCAGGGCCTGTCCCGAGGGAGGCAGCGTGGGGTCACACCGCCTGTGTTCACGGAGGAGAGGGACACACTGAGCTGGCCGGGAGGTCCGTGTGGTTTCCCCATGAATGAAGACACGTCTTTCATGGTCACCAGTAACTGGACTGACTGGGGTGTTCTCAGCACGTCGGCTGTCTCCCGCGTGTAGAACGTTGATTCGCAGTGACTGTCTCGATCTGATCGCTGTCCACTTCACCGGGTCTTGCTGACCGTGGAGGAGCATCGTCCACTGAGGAACCTCCAGCACGAAACCCCACAGACCACTTCTGACACGCTCGATCAGTCACAGCGCCTTCTTCACACGCTGCAGAAATCTTTTTTAGGTGTTTGAGTTGCATTTTTACCTTTCTTGAAATGATAAAGCATAATATGCTGAAAAAGTTGAGCATTTTCCTCCATCTTCAGTATTAAAATAACTACACCGAATTCCAGTTTGGTAAGTTTTTTTTAATGCACGCTGACAGGACAGCTGTCAGCCTAGCAGAATTGTCTGAGGGGAGTCAGAGACGACGAAGCGCAACTGGAGCCGTCGTTCGGGGACGGCACGTGGACTTCTTGGCCGCCCAGCGCGCAGTCCGTCGGATGTCCCTCCTCGCCCAGTGCCAGAGCTTCTGCGCGGGGACCTCTTCGCGAGGGGCCGCGTTGCGCAGCCCGGGGTCGCCTGGGTCTGGAACGCCCGTGAGGACACGCCAGTGGCTCTGTTTGGAGAAGGACGGGGAGATCCATGCGACTTTAAAACGCTTATGATGAATTAAAATGAAACAAAACACTTAGGACCCTGACCCCCAGTGTTCTCACAGGCAGGAAGTCAGAGCCCTCGAGCTTGCAGGGTGTCTGTCACGCTAGAAACAAGCATCGTCAGGCACAGCGAACCGCAGGTGCTTCTGGGAAGAGCAGGAGTGAGCGTGCTTCTGTTTTCTCGAAGGGACGGGCCGGTCTGGGTGACATCTAGCCAAGTGAACCCTCGGGGCTAGCGCTGTAAGAAGTAAACGGAAATCTTACACATCCCAACCGTAGTGCTTGGCTGAGGTTTTAATGAGAGCAGCTCTACTTGGCTTGATGAAAGGTTAGGGAATTAATTAAAAATAAACTGAAATTTGTGGAATTTGGTCTTTTAAAAACAAATTAGTGATCACAGAACTGGTCCAGGGTGTTAATTGATGTACCAAGTATATTGATTTAAGGCTAACTGTTCGATTAGAATTTTTACTTTTCTCGTTTTCTAGAAGTAGAAAGATAACTAAAATATGCATTAGTTTGAAATGGGTCCAGGAATTGGAAATGCTTCAAAATCTCACCCTGAAGCTGCTGCTTCTGGCACGCTCTGTGCCGTAGCCGTGTGAGCTGTTTTTGGTGAGGGCTCCTGGCGTCATCGGTCTGCGAGAGTGCCGCGGTCGGCCCGCTGAGTCCGTGCTGTGAGCGGGCCTCGCGTGCTGCAGCTTCAGGGGACACGCTGTCCCAGCTGCGGCGGGGCCCGGCGCCCGCTCCGCTCCACTTGGTCCGCTTCGCGCGTGCCTGCTCACGTGGCCGTGAAGAGTGCGTGGCACCTGCACGTGTGTTCCTAACGCACATTTAAAACCTCTTTTTGTGCTCGCCCCTTTCTCGTTTAACAGCCGAGGGGCTGGCAGGCTCCCCTGTTGCGTCCCACTGCTGGTCACTGCGTGTGGGGTCAGAGGTGGGGCTAACAGCGGGCCTCACGGCGGAGGGTGCGGTGGGCACCGCGCAGTGGTGGGGACGCCAGTGCACGGCGGGTCCTCAGAAGCAAAGCAGGCAGGCGGTGGCCGCTCACGGCACCAGCGGTGTGTCCGGACAGCCTCGGGGTTCGCGGCTGCACCCGAAGCGCCTTCTCGCCCCCTCATCTCGCCCCCTCACTAGGAAGGGCGTCTGTGCCGCAGAGACCGGACGAGCTGGGTGGCCGGCGTTACCGGAGTCTGCCCCTGCACACGCAGAACCCACCAGAGGCGTAGAGCGGTCACGGGAGGCGCTGCCCTGGAAACAGTTGGCTCCTCCGTGCCCGTGCTGTGGTCTGCAGAGAGAGACGCTCCTCTGAAGGAGCTCAAGTCCTGAGACGAGGCTGCTGCCCCGCCCGGCGGGGGTGGGCCTGGCCCTCCGGCCCCATCAGGAGACAGGAGCCCGCTGACCGAGGGTTCCGGGAGCCGCCTCAGGTCGCTCGCTGCTCGGAGGGAGCACCTCTGGGTGAAGAGTGACAAGTCAGCAAAAACCACAGAACAGCTACTTGGAGGATGCTTCAGAGACGAGTTTTTAAAATCCCAGCACATGGGCCTTATTTGGATCCTGACGCAATCTAACTAGTTTAATAAAACTTGTAACATGAGACGATGGGAGATTTGAACATTGACTAGATGTTTATGATGTTAAGGAATGACTATTAATGTATATTAGCCTTGATAATGGGATTTTTAAGAAAAAGTTCTGGAGACTCCCGGTCAAGATGGAGGCATAGGTAAACACGCTTTGCCACCTCGCACAAGTAGAGAATAAAAATTACAACTGGACCTCAAAACAAGTCACACCCAGAACCAAGGATTTAAAGAAGCCACATTCATCCAGATGGGCAGGAGAGGCGGAGACGCGCAGAATACCTCAGAAACCCGGTGTGGCCCCAGGAGGTGGCAGAACGGGTGGTCCCCTGTTCACTGTGGTGGATATAGATCAGGAAACATACCTCAGGAGCAAAGGGTCCCAGGTCAGACCTCACAGTCCCGGGTTTCAGATCCAGGAAGATAAATCCCCATAACTTCCAGCTATAAAAACCAGTGGGGGTTGGGGTGGTGGAAGAAACTGCCAGATTGTTGGGAGACTCCACGTAAAGGGCCCACATAGACTTAGGACTCCTGCAGACCCACCCCCTCTGGATTCAGCACCAACGCAACAGCTAGAGGGACGCCAGTCACACACGGGGAGAAAGGGAAGTGGCTAGGAACAGGGCAAGTGCCAGGCACACCTCCAGAAGCCAGGCAACAGCACTGCCCCCTCTCTGGGCCCTCCCACCACACAGAGCCACAGAGTGGTGAAGTAGATTGCCGTGCCCTGGTGATCCCCTGAGGCTCCACCCCACACAGTTTACAGGTCCGCTCTTCTGTAATAATAGACCTCCCTACAGGGAGTCAGGACAGGGAGTCAAAGCAGCTCCACCTAACACACAGAAACACACACGGGGAGGCTGTCAAATTGAGGAGGCCATTGAGGTGGCCCAAGTGAAAGAACAGGTCAAAATTCCAGAGAAACAACCAAACGAAATGGAGATAACCAACCTATCAGATGCAGGGTTCAAAGCTCGGGTGAGCAGGATGCTCCAGGATCTCACTGGGTACGGCAACACCACAAAAGAGGCCCAGGCAGAATCGAAGGTTACACAAATGAAGACAAATCCACAGGGCGCCGACAGTGGAGGGGATGAAGCCGGGATTCATATCAACGATTTAGAACACAAGGAAGGAAACAGCATTCAGTCAGAACAGCAGGAAGAAAAAAGTATTAAAAAAAACAAGGGTAGTATGAGGACCCTCTGGGACATCTCCAAACATACCAACATCCGAATCACAGGGGTGCCAGAAGGAGAAGAGGAAAAGCAAGAAACTGAAAACTTATTTAGAAGAATAATGAGAGGAAACTTCCCTAATTTGGTGAAGAAAACAGTCCTATAAGTCCAGGAAACACATAGTCCCAAACAGGCTGGACCCAAAAAGGACCACACCAAGACACATCATAATTAAAATGCTAAAGATTAAAGATAAAGAGAGGATCTTAAACCAGCGAGAGGAAAGATGATAGTTACTTACAAAGGAGTTCCCATAAGACCGTCAGCTGATTTCTCAAAAGAAACCTTGACCAAAGAAGGGGCTGGAAAGAAGTACCTGAAGTCATGAAAGGCAAGGACCTACACCCAAGGTGACTCTACCCAGCAAAGCTGTCATTTAGACTGGAAGGGCAGATCAAGTGCTTCCCCGATAAGATCAAGTTAAAGGAGTTCATCATCACCAAACCATTATTACATGAAATGTTAAAAGGACTTGTTTAGGAAAAAGATCAAAACCATGAACGTTAAGATGGCAATCAATACATAACTATCAACAGCTGAATCTAAAAAACTTTGCATACAACCAGAACAGGAACAGAATCATAGATAAGGAGATCACGTGGAAGGTTATCAGTGGGGAAGGAAAGAATGGGGAAGTAGGTACAGGGAATAAGTAGCATAGATGGCAGGTAGAAAATAGGCAGGGGAGGTTAAGAACAGTATGGGAAATGGAGGAGCCAAAGAACTCACATATGTGACCCATGGACATGAACTAAGGGGAAGGGGGAATGCTGCTGGGAGGGGGGTACTGGATAGAAGGGGGCAAAGGGGAAAAATTGGGACAACTGTAATAACATCAGTAAAATATATTCTTAAAAAAAATATAGTTATCTTGGACAGTACACTGAGATAGTGAAGTCTTGGGTTTGCTCCCCTGTGGGTCGGGGGAGCGGACTGGCTGTGGCTGATGATGGTGGGCGCTCGGTGACGGGCACGTGGGGTTTACCGACCGTTTCAGGCTGCTTTGTATTTGTAACATGTTTTAGTAAAAGTTTGAAGAATTCACTTAGGCTTGGGCAGATAACAGTTGTATAAAAAGAGTTGTCTTGTAAGAGAAGGCGCCGACTTATGTGTGTGTTTTTCCTTTCCTTCAGGGTATTACAGGTCCCTCTGCTTGCTAATCAACAGCAGGCTTCCACCAAGTATTGAGTATTCCGATTTATCTCGAGTTCCGATTGCAAAAGTGTTGCTAGAGAATGTCCTGAAACCGTTGCACTTTACTTACAGCTCCTGTCCAGAAGGTGCAAGGTGAGTGGGGGGCGGGGGGAGTTGCTTTGTTCTGTGATCTCACAGGATCCGTATCTCACAATGACGTTGACGCAGGGTGCTATCCTAAACGATAGACGTGAACGTCGAATTTTCATTTATTAATGTGACCGGTTTAAAGAAAAATGTGCTTTCTCCGCCTGGCCTGTACCCTAACATAGATTCACAGTTCCGAAGGCCTGGCGTCCTCCCGCTTTCCGCTGGCGGGCAGAGACGCAGGGACGGGCCGTGTTCTCACACGTGCCGCTCGCTGCGGGGCGGGCTGCCCGGTGCCGGGTGCCGAGCCCCCCTTGCTTCAGCGGGCTGGGCCGGGGGGTGCTCTGACCGTGGGTTTGTGAAGGGCCCGCGTCCTCCCTTCCAGGCGGCAGGTGCTCGCGGCCTTCACGGAGGAGTGCTTGGCGGCGCCGTTCACCGAGCAGGTGTTCCACTTCCTGCTGCCCGCGCTGGCCGATGCCCAGGCCGCCTTCCCCTTCGAGCCCTTCCTGGAGGCGCTGCTGTCCTCGGAGAGCGGGCGGTCCGGTCCCCACGGGGGCGCGCCCTGGCTATTCTACATGGTCCTGACTGTCGGTGAAAGCTACCTGGGTACGAACGCCACACGGGTCCTCCTGAGCCCCGCGTGGGTCACGGTGCAGGTCCGTCAGGACAGGCAGCGCCCGGCGGGGTCGCTGTCGCAGGTTGAGGGGGTGCAGGGGCGCGGTCCCAGGTTTCTGGGAGGGGGCCAAGGCCGCAGGGCTGTGCTGGACAGGCCCCTGTGGAGAGTGCTGACCTGCACTGGCGTCAGGGTGGACCTGGTCATCAGGCCACACGGGCTCCCGACTTCAGCGCCGAGTGGGGGAGCGGGTGCGCGTGCGAGGGTGTCTCCCCGCGTGTGCCAGACGTGCTGCTCTGGGCTCACGGCCGCTCCCTCTGCGACGGCGCAGCCACGCCTGTCCGAGCGCAGGACAGGGGTGGCAGCTGTCCAGTCCGTCGGCCGCCCACAGTGAACGGCTGTCATCGGCTGTTTCCCGAAGGGACCCTCTCGGAGGAAGGCCTGCTGGTGTACCTGCGCGTGCTGCAGACCTTCCTGTCCCAGCTGCCTGTGTCGCCCGCCCGTCCCAGCTGCCAGGACTCAGCCAGCGACTCCGAGGACGACAGCGCCGAGGCGGACCAGCACAGGGGCGCGCCGGTAAGCTCCGGTGGGCCTCGGGGCTGCCCCAGCAGCACGGTTGGGCTCCCAGTGGTCTCGCTGTGGGTCCGTGGGTCTTCGTCCGGAAGAGACGCAGGAGGGCAGGTTTGCCACGAAGCACCTGCACAGCGCCCCCCCGCCCGTCCCAGAGGTCCCCACCGCAGTGACGAGAGGGCCGCGTGTGTATTTACGGGAGCACATGGCCTGGCGCCTGGTTGTCACACGAAATGGGGTCGTGCGGTGTGTCAGCAGGTCATTGCGAGGGGACCACGTCCTGGTCGGGAGCCGGCTCAGTGAGCGGGCCTCGCCCCGCCCTCGGCAGGCGCCTGTTTTTGGAACTCCCGGTGACCACTTCATCGAGAGGCACTCTGCTGTGCGGCTCACCCCTTCAGGTGGCCTGCAGCGCGGCGGCTGTGGGCAGCAGGGTCCCGGGCACGTCCTCCGTCAGTCCTGTTCCGGGTGAAGCCGGACCCCTGGCGCCACCCGCCCCGCCCCCTGCTCCGGGCCCAGCCCCCGAAGGGGAGGTGGCTGGGTTCCTTCCTGCCTTGCCTGGGGAGCACCAGGGAACGTCTTCTGGTCGTTTCTGCCAGCCCTCCAGACGGCGAGTGTTATGGTTTATTTGAAAACAAACCGGAAGGGCATCGTCGCACTTGGCTCCCATTCCTTACCCGGCATCGGGCGCTGTGTGTTGTCTGTGCTCTCCCTTCATGTGCTGTTTCTTCAGATCTTCTTCATTGTTGTTTCTCCATTGCCATTTGTCCCCCGTGTACCCGCTTCCTACTGTGTATTTTCAAGGGAAAAAAGCCGTACGTTATGTACACACACGTAACGTGTGTCTGTCTGCTCTCTCTCCTACACACCTGAAACGGCTCTAGTAGGTTCTCAGTGTTTTTCTGTTCGGTTACTGTGGGGTCTCATCTCGGGAGGAATGCAGGGGCGAGGGGCCAGGTTTCCCGGGAAGTCGGTCCTCAGGGTGGAGTGGGGTGGGAGGGCGTGGGTGCCGCCCCTTCTGCGTAGAGACAGCCCCCTTGTGGACGAGGAGGCCCCTGGGCTCGCTGCAGGGAGCAGCCCTGGCCGCACCCGACTCTGCAGCGCCAGAAGTGGGCCGCAGTGTGGGGTCGTAGGAGAACGGGCACCTGCAGCTGGGTGTGGGCAGAACTTCGTTCCAGAAGACAGGCTTAATTCTCAGCGACCTTCTGGAGGATCCGTGGAACGGCAGGGTGTGTCCAGTTGGCCGTGTACTTGGGGTCGGTGTGAAGAACAGGCTGTGGCAGAGACCGGGCCCTCCCCTCTGGGGACACAGATGGGGCGCGGACTATGACACAAGACGGCAGAGCCTGGCCCCTGCCGGGCTCGCACCTGTGGTGTTCCACGGGGGGCGGGGTGGACCACACCCACGGGGACTTTGCGCCCGAGAGCGCCCTATGAAGCAGCTCTGACTGCGGTCCCAGGGGTCTGGTTTGCCAGCTGGAACGCGTAGCTTTAGTCTCTAGATGGTGTTTCGTTGGGTGGGCAATGGTAAGTTGCATGAGTACATCGTCCCAGTTTCAAACTGCAGTTTCGTGTGTGTGTGTATGTTTACCTGTGTGCACATGCACACATCCACACGTGAAAAACGCGTGTGTCTATGATTAAAGCCCCAATCAGTAAGCTCTGTAGAGCGTTAGCTCAGGTTTTACTCAGTGAGTCAGATCTTCTAGAGAATTAAGGTATACAATAACAGATTTATGTATTTCATGTAATTGTTCTGAAATGTTCTCTGATAGCCTGCTCTGCTGAAGTGATCACTCAGACAGTTTGCAGTGGAAGTCCCTCAGTGGTGCTGTGTTCCCACGGACACACGATTAGTGCGGCGCTCTGAAAATGCAGAACGGTTTGAGCGAGACGCTGCACACACTGCCCGTGCAGTAGCGCACCTGGGCGTGCAGTCCCCGCGCTGCTGTGCTGGACACAGCCGCCGCCCGCTCCAGATCTCGGGTTTCTGTGCGGGACGGCGCGCTGTGGCCTGGGGCGTTGGGGGCGGTGCCTGCCCTGGGTTTCGACTGGGAGGAAGAGGAGACCCTGTGTGGGTGTGGCGGGGAGGCGGGTGCCCACAGAGCACCACTGACCCGCGTTCCTCCCCGGTGTGTTCCAGGCGGACGGACGGCTGTCGTTGCCCTACATCACGGAGGAGTGTCTGCGGAAGCTGGACACGAAGCAGCAGACGAACACGCTGCTCAGCCTGGTGTGGCGGGACTCGGCCAGCGAGGAGGCCTTCACGCTGATGGCCTGCATCTGCCACACGCTCCTGGTGCAGCAGCGCATGATGGTGCCCCGCGTCAGGCACGTTCCCGGGCGCGGGTCCCTGTCCCCCGTCCCCCGTCCCCCATCTGTGCTCTGCTCTCTGTGTCGGGGCGGCTGCTGCTTTCCAGTGGGGCAGAGCACGGGGCCGCTTCTGCCTGAGCATGCGCACGCCGTGGAGAACGAGAGGCAGGTCCCTTTCCCGAACCCACCGGCCCTGCGTGCCCCCTTGCCTGGCTGGCGAGCTCTGCGGTGCCCTGGGACGTGGGAGCGGGCGGAGTCGGCCAGCCTCTGCCACGTGTCGGGCGCCTGCGGTGACAGAGCGGGTAGCAGAGCGTCACTCCAGGCTTGTTTGCGCTGCTCTTTCCTCGGGCGCCTGGGCCACGTACTCGGGCTGTCCCCAATCGTGGCTTTCAGACGCTTGCAGTGAGTTTGAACAGGAACAGAACGGCACGTGAGAATGACTGGTTTGTGCTTGGGTACCTGACATCGTCAGCTTTTTTCTGTTTTAAGTGACAGTTTAGCAGTTTCTCAGGAGTTTGATAGAAAAATACGTAATAGAGCACAGCACAGAAGGACTGCAAGTCTGCCAGGAACTGAGAGACGGGAGGGGCTGCTGGACGGCCCCAGCGGTGGCGGGCCCTGCACTGTGTCCCGTGAGTGAGGCCGCTTTTGAGAATTGCTCGCCCACAGGGTGACGGGGGCTGCTGCTTTGTCCTGGACAGCGTCCTCTGACACGAGCTGTGGGGGTATGTCGTTGGCAGAAGCGGCCTTGTCACTGTGAAGGCAGCCCTCGTGAGGTGCCGTCCAGGCCTCCATGGAGGAGGTTGGGTGCTGAGGCCGAGACCCTCCTGGGCGGGGAGCTCGCGGGCCATCGCGTGAGAGCAGGCTGCAGACCCAAGGGGCACCTGGTCCCCGCTGTTGGCGGTGGCCGCCTGCTCCGAGCTGCCAGGCACGGATTCCACACGGCTTTCCCGGTGGCTGATGCGCAGGCCCGGCGCCTGCTCCCTGCAGGACGCACTCCAGGGGCCGCGCTCCAGGGGCGGTGACCACGTTGGGGTTTAGGGGTCCAGAGTGTGTTTTCAGAGCTCACGACATAGCAGATAGTCCTCCTTCGGTGGTTAAAGGGTTCCGGCTGTTTCCAAGTCTTTTGAAAAGGTGGCTGCAACAGAGTGAGTCGGTCCCGGACCAGCGCCCAGCCCCTCCTGTCCCTGGTGGGGCTTTGTCTGCTGCACGTGGACCGTGTGAAGGGGTGCGGAGCGGTTTCCGAGCCCCTGTTTAAGTAAAGGGAGGAAGGTAGAGCACAGTGAACAGTCACCACTCCCAGTCGGGAGCGGGGCGGAGTGGGAACGAGTATTGGTCACTATTCACGCTCCCTTTTTCACTGCAAGGCCTGTCTGTCTGCGGAGACGCCACCGGCAGCTCAGCACTGCTCAGCGCAGGCCCCCAGGTCCCCGCACTCCCTCTCGTACACCTGGCACCTCCACAGATCCCGTGCTGGTGACTCTGGCTTCCCCCTGGCTCCCTGAGCAGGTCTTCTGGGTCTCTGTCTCCATGTGTCCTGAATGGGTCAGACTTTCCTTCCTGCTCACCTTCCTAGTGCCTTCCTACCTGTGGGCGCTCTGGGCGCTCTCTCTCCTGCCCGGGGCTCCGGCCTCTGTCTGGAACCCTGCACCCAGCCCAGCGGCCCTGGGGCCTGTCCTCAGACCCTGCGCACTGCCCAGGACTGGCCGGTCTTTCCCCCAGCCGGGGTCCTGCCGGGCCGTCTTTCAGGCAGTCACTAGCAAGCCAGGGCTGCTGCACTCCAGGTAGGTCAGAGTGCACGCACGCCCCGTTCCTCGGTCCAGCTCGCCACGTCCCAGGTGCCCCAGGTGCCCAGCAGTCAGTGTGGCGGTGGCCAAGCCCACTTTGCTCCCCTGCCCTCGGGCACCAAGACGGGGCTGCTGCACTGTGTGTGTGTGTCTCGGTTTGCCAGACTGAAGTGTCACATTGTCACCGTGTCACCCTGGTTGTGTCCCTGTCTCAAACATTGCCCGGGCATCCCCCTGGCATTCGGGGGATGTTCATGCACCTCAGCCCCCCGGTCCGCTGGGCAGCTTCCTGGCTGGCACCGGGGTGTCTCTCTCACGTGACGTGCAGCCACAGGGCGCTGGGGCCTCCTGGATCCCAGTTGCCGCCTCCTGCCTCTCTCCTGCCTGCTGCCATAGTCTCCGTCCGAGACACACCCTCCTCCTCTTGCCTTCCCTTCTTGGCCGAGCCGTCTGCAGGTTCGTGCTACGGCCACTGCCTCTCGGAAGCCTTCCCGAGTTTGTGGGCTGAGGCTTCTCCGCAGGCCCTGGGCGGTGCCCGCTGTGCGGGGGCGCTCCCTGGCAGAGTGCAGCCTGAAGGGGTGGCGTTCACACTTAGGGGTGGGTGGGCCTGCTCTTCAAGGTGTGGCTCTCTTGTTCTAGTGTCTGAAAACTTTGGAGCAGAACTTGAAAGGTAGTGTTTCAGGGACCAGAGCGGTTGACATTATCATTCGCCTGCAGTCTCCAGCTTTATCACAACGCACACTCGATTTTTCTGCCAGAAATGAGTAGGACGAGGCAGCCTACTCGTGTGCGCCCTGTGTCGGCCCCAGAGATGCAGGCAGGCGTGCGCCTCCGACCCGCCCTCTCGGCCTGGTGAGGGGCGTGCCGGCGGACGCTCTGGCCCTCGCCCTGTGAGTCCCATCTTCAGTCGTTTGGGATGGAAGGTTGTGCAGGCGACTTCCGTGGGGAGAAGTATGGCGTGCTGCAGAATTATTTTTAAATGTTTGTGGTTTTGTACACAAATTCTGTAGTACAGAATTTTAGAAAAATATTAAGGAGGCACCTAACTACAGAGAGAAACATTTAGTTTTTTGTGGCTTTGTTTAATTTTATTATCAATGATGTTTTTGCTATAATCAGTAGGTCTAATGGGCTACTGATTCATCTTAAAATCGACATTCTCTTGCCCTGGTCAGTGTGGCTCAGTTGGTTGGAGCATCGACCTGTAAAAGGAAAGGTTGTGGGTTCGACCCCCAACCAGCGCTCGCACTTGGGTTGTGGTCTGGTCCCTGGTCGGGGTGTGTCTGGGAGATGACGGGTGATGCTTCTCTGTCAGTGCTTCTCCTTCTCCAACCCCCATCCTCTCAATCTCTAAAAAGCTATGAAAAAATGTCCTCAAGTCGGGATAAAATTTTTTAGCGTTCCCACACACAGCGGTGTCACTACGGAGTCTGTTTTGAGGTGAGTGCGGAGGAGGAGCTGGTGCAGTCGCCGGGGCGCGAGCCCAGGGTGCAGCGGGGGCCGCACCCATCACGCTCAGCACCGTCCCTGGCGGTGAGCTTTCAAACCTCTCAGAACCTTGTACACGTGGGTGAGTCGTCGTTTCCCAGGAAACGCAGGGGATCCCGGGAAAGGCCGGCGTGAGGGCTGTCGGGAACTTGCGCAGTCGGCGTGTGTGAAAACCGGCGCAAGGAACTAGCCGGGGAAGGCGGCCGCAGGAAGCCTCCGGAGGCCAGGGCTGCCTCCCCGTCGGCTGACCCCGCAGCCGGAGCACAGACCCGTCCCCGGCGGGTGCCGCTTGGGGACGGCGGCTGGCTGCAGAGGCCGGGGCCTGGGCCCCGGGGCGCTCGTTGAACACAGGCGTGTGTAACGCCTCGCTTCCCGTCTGGGTCCCAGTTGGCGAAGAAAAAGTGTCAGCAGCGAGTGGTCTCCAGCTGAAATGTGTCTTGGGGTTTTGATCATCACGAAGGGATTCGGAATTTGCTTTTCCTCTCGCGTGGTGTTGTGAGTGCTGCTTTCGCCGGCAGAGCGGCCCCGGTGGCAGGGGCCTCCGGCAGCTGGCGGGTGCCCACAGCAACCTTCTGTGCGGAGGGTATCCCGGCATGCCTTGCTGGGCCCCCCGGGGCAGCCTGCGGGAGGGCTGGCCTCTCCGCTGCCTGTGTCCTGCCCCTCGGTGTCCCCACAGGCAGCGGCCTGGTCACGGCAGTTCAGCCGAGGGGGCATCTTCCCACACCTCCCGGCAGCTCGAGTGCAGGTGTGACGCCTCGTTTAGCGGCCTGCGAGTGACTCGCTGAGGGAGTGTCATTGCTCCCAAGCACAGCTCGGAGGTGTGCCCGCTGCAGCGGCCTCTCAGAGGGGCGTGGGGCGGCGTCAGTCGTCCCGGTGAGAAGGCGTGCCGGGGCCGTGTGGGGGAGCCGTGCGCGCCCTCGTCCGCAGGGCCCCCGCGTGCGCGTGCGTGCGCGCGCGTGCGTGCGCGGCCTCGCTCGCCTCCCCCCTCCCCCTGCCCCGGGACGGCGTCCTGCCGCCCGTTGGTCGTCGCGGGAGCGCAGAGGAGGTGCCCCTGTGACACTGTGGTCCCTCAGACTGGAGAGGCGCTGAATTTAGTGTTCGCATGTAACACGATTTTAAGGAATCTTGGTATCAGTAAAATACAGGATACATTTTTAAAAGAATTTTTCAGCTGAAGAGAAAGGAGGCAAGAAATGTTACCTTCTAGAATTCTCTTTCATTGAAAGCTCATATTTTCCATGCATTTTTTTCTATTTCCTGCGTAGCTGTTTGTCACCCTCCTAGCATGTAAAACCCGGGAAAGGCAGGGAAAGCAACACTGGAGCCCACTCCCGTGTCGGGGGGCGGGGTCTCTCCCCGAGGGTCTCGGGTGGGGGTTTGCCCGCCGCTCACCACAGGGCGCCAGGGTTCTCCGTGCGGGGTTTGTTTCATTCATCTCCTGTAACTTGCTGTGTCATTTGTTACTTTTTAAAATTATTCCAGTGACTTCAGGAAGTCTTTTCATTTTGGTTTTGAGACCCGCCCGGCTGGCGCCCCTGTGGGCTGCGTGGTGTCGTCGCCACTGCTCCCGGTGTGCGTGTGGGGAGGACACACACGCGACTCAGAGCAGTCCCTCCCGTGTCGGAGCCGGGGAGGCCTTGGAATTGAAGTAGTTCGGCCTCCTCTTTCCCCTTGGAAACCTCGAGGCCTGGCCTTCGGAGAGCGGGGAAGCCGGGGGACCGCGTAGGCTCTCCCCAGCCTAAGGCTTCGTGGCTGCTGTAGGGGGATTTGAAGCAGGTCAGCCCCTCTTGGCCCCCATCTCCCTCCCTCCCGCCCTGGCCCGCCGCGCCTCAGCCTCAGGCCGACTCCCGCATTTCTGAAAACGCCCCCCGCACCGCTCCTCAGACGGTGGCACTGGGACTGCAGAGCCGGGGGGGGGCTGGCCGGAGGGGAGCCTCGCAGCTCCTTAGTGCCCCCACTAAGTGGTGTCTGCAGGGTGTTTTCAGCCTTCAGGATGCCGTTCATTAAGTATTTTGTAGACTTTAGTTAACGTTGAAGTCATTTTCGTGTGCGTGTTTCCAGAATCGTGACTTAAAATCAGACGCTAAATAGGACACGTTTTGAAAGTGTGTGTTGGTGATGGCAGCGTTAGCGATGCCTCCTCTCACAGCGCGTGTGTGTTTTGCAGCACATTCTCGGGGCGGGGGGAGCCCTCCGGCCACGGCGCAAGGCCCGCGTCGCTCGGGAGGGGCGTGGCGGCCCGCGCCCCTGCGGCGGGCGTCGGCGGTGCGGGGGCGGACGACTCCCCCATGGTGCTGCGTGGTCGGCTTAGCGCTCTGCTGAAGCGAAGTGTCGACGAGTGTTTGCTGACTCTTCTCTCCCCTTCCTTTCCAGGCTTCTCTACAGCTTAGCCTTTAATGCCAGGTTTCTGAGGCACCTTTGGGTTCTCATATCGTCAATGACAACACGGATGATCACAGGGTATGTGGTGCACGCGGACTTACAAATTGAGCTTAAGGACACGGGAAGGGGCGGCCTCGTTAAAAACCCTGTAGGTATGCTTCAGCACTGGTCCTCTCCGGCTACTCCTGTTCGAAGTCGCGTCTGCATGGTCTCGGTGTCACAGCAGGGAAAAGCCACTGCCCGTCTTACAGGTGTTCGTCTGTGTGCAGTGTTAAGAGTGTGGCTTTATCGGAGGGTAAACTTGTTTTTAAAATTCTAGTTGTTTTTGGAAATGACAGACTTGGACATATCTTTGCTGCACATGACTTTCCTGTGCTTTTGATAAAGAAAATATAGATTTGAAGCAAATTTAACACATTACACATACAGTAAAAGATATCAAAGATTGTAGAAGTAGGTTTTTTAAAACTTTGTGTTGAAGTAATTTGATCTTTCTTACCTGAATCACTGTGAAACGTGAAGGCGAGAGCCTTTACCACACTCGTTTGAGTCGAGTGATAAGCAGAGAACTGAGTGCCCGTGGTGACCGCCCTCAGCCCATTTCCATGTTGCGTGTCCCCGCTGTGAGATTCCGGACTGACCCCCGCGCACTGTCACACGGAAGGAGGCGGCGAGTGACTCGGCTCACTGGGGACTGAGCCTGAGAGTGCAGCTGGGCGTGCAGCTCGCATGGCACAGCACCACCGTGCCGCAGTGGGGCCGCCTGCCGGGAGCCCGCCCAGCTGGGACCGGAAGGCTCGGCTCAGTTTTAGGGCAAGACTTTGGAAAGAAGAGCTTCTTTTTGTTTTTTGGCTTTTTTCTTTTTGGGAGACAAGCAGTTGAAAAAAGGCAGCTTTGGCGGGTGAGGGTGGGGTCTGCAGTGTGAGTGGGTGTGCAGTGTGCGGGGCGGTGCGGGGAGTCCGGGCGCCTCGCCACTCCCGGCGTGGAGTGCTGAGAGAGGAGGCCCCGGGTCTGTGCCTGAGCGACGGTGACGGCCAGCCCTGCAGTCATGAGGGGCGCTGTGTCTGGGTCAGCTGCAAGGCCGCTGTCACTACTGGGGCCTGCTGTGCAGACAGCGTGGCTCCGGGGTCCTGGGCTGGCCAGAAGGTCCGCGGCCGCTCTCCGCCCGGTGGCCCCGGCAGCACTTAGCCGACTTCCACCTCACTCGGGACGGTTTGGTTCGATTGCGTCGTGGCGGCTCTGCCGTCGGCGTGCTTTGTTAAAGACCTTACCAGGACTCGTGAGGGTTGTGCAGCCATTTTAATACTGAAGCTGGAAAAAACACGCAACAGTTTTATTTCAAGAAAGGCAGAAACGCAGAAAAAGACTCGTGCAGTGTACGGAGAAGGAGCTGGGACTGAGCGAATGTGTCCAAGGAGGTTTGCGAGGCTTCTTGGTGCGGTGGAGGTCTGTCCAAGCAGTTCTCTGCTGCGGGCTGCCGTGTGCACCGGAACATGCTTAGCAGCCCCGCCGGCCTCTCCCCACCAGGAGTCCGTAGTGGGAGGGAGCCGACATCCTCGAAATATCCAGACCAGCGAAGTCCTTGGTGAAAACGAAAAGTGTGTCTGTCTTTCGGAGCACTGAGCGGACTTTCTGGCCAGCCCGCTGCTTTGGTGAACCGAGGAACAGAGGCCGTAGTGACGTGACTGCCGCTGAGGAGCCGCCGCAGCCCCCGGGGCTGGGGCCCGGGAGCGGCCTGGGGGTCTTCCTTCCCGGCCCTAGTTTTCAGGGCAGGGGCAGCTTCGGGCTGCGTTGGCTTTCGGGGCCGGCCCAGGCATTCCCAGGGGGACAGTCTGTTCAAGGCAGGCGCAGGCTGGGGACCATTGGGACAGGGATTAGCAGCCGAGGCTGGCCGCCTGTGTGTTCCTGACGCTGCCTCGTGCCGAGGAAGCGGAGTCACCGAGTGGGAGAGACTCTGTTTTTAAACAGCCAGTGTGAGAATGAGTTTCGTTTTCCATGCTTAACTTATTAAAATAAAGTCTCCCAGAAACCTTGGCGTGCATTAACCCTGACAGAGTGTCCCGTCGTCGACTGTTGGGGTAGAGGCCTGATTCTCCTGAGTGGCGCTGAGCTTGACTTGGGAGTGTGCACGGCCGGGACCTCCGCGCTGTGCTGGGTGGAAGGACGGCCAGAGGCGGGGTCCCGGGGGACTGTGATGTGGGGGCAGGTGGAGGCACACGGGGCCAGCCGGTCTCTGCGTCACGCCAGGTGCCCACAGGGGGGGCCTCTGCTGGAGTGGCGAGCCGCACGGTCCCCTGGCCCCAAGGCTGTCCGGGTCCTGGCTGGGCTCCCCTGGGCAGGGCTGGCTGCCCTGTGTGACCCCCGTGTCTTTCCACATCGGCACCAGCAGTGAGGAGGACTCTCAGCAGGTGGAGCAGAAAGTACTCTGAAAGCTCTCTTGAGGCAGGAGCCCGTTGAGTAGTTCAGTAGTAGCCTCTGTGGGCGGAAGGGAGGCTTTCCGGCGGGTGGGGCAGGATTGAGGGCGCAGCCTGCAGCCCTGTGCAGAGGCCGGTGGGGGGGCGGGTGGCCCGAGGGCGCGCTGGCGCTCCTTACTGGCCAGCGCTCTCCTGACCCGCCAGTGTCTTCCCGCTGCAGTCCGTGGGGCTCTTTCCTGGCTCGCACGTCTGCGCGCCGGCCTCTTTCTAGAGGCCTGTGAGTCAGGGTCTGTGGCAGAGGGCGCGGTCAGCGGGGCTCGAGAGAGGCTTCGTTCTGTCCCGGCTGCCCAAGGACACAGGCACACAGCTTGTCATTAGCACGGAAGCGACTCCTTCCTGGGCTCCCCGGCAGGGAGTTAGAGAGGACGGACGAGCGGAAGAGTTGTCCGTCTTTTCCTCGGGAGCCGGTCTGAGAGCTGTGTGGGTGCTGCAGATGCGTGGGTGACCTGCGGCGAGGGGGGTGCTGGGGACGGTGACGTGGGCGAGGGCGAGGGTGAGGGAGACGAAGAAGGTGGTGGCGGGGAGTTCTGAGTACGAGGAGTGTTGACTGCGGTAACGGCTGAAGCGGGCCTGTCACTTTTTTACATTCAGGAATTTTTTTTTCCTCCTCACCAAAGGACATGCTCGCTGATTTTAGAGGGAGGGGAGGGGAGGGAGAGAAACGTCGATGGGCTGCCCCTCGAATGCGCCCCGACTGGGGACCAGACCCACGCCCGGACCTGTGCCCTCACGGGAATGGAAGCCGGGAGCGTTCGGGGTACGGAGCGACGCTCCAGCCCGCTGAGCCACGCCAGCCAGGGCTCAGGAGATGGTTTTTCACGTTGCACCTGGTCAACGCAACCTGTACCGTGTTCCCGTGAGTGTTATTTGTTCATCAGCATCAGTTATTTTGCAGTTCTCCATTTAGTGGCAAAGCAACTAAAAGGTGCAGACCACGGTTTTTACTGATACCAACAAAACCGAGGGTGTTAAGATCCTGCCTTCCATCTGCGAGCGGCACGTGACCCTGGGTGGCCCAGTGGGCGCAGGGGCAGGACCCTGTGGGTGAGGGGCCCGCCTCTGGGCGGGGAGGCAGCCCCCGCCCCTGTTCTGCGCACGCACAGCCTCCTCCTACCCACAGGAGGGGACGGTGGTCCTGTGTCCTCCTCAGCGCCCTCACCGCGGTCCCGTCTGGGCCAGTCCCTTGGGTGGTGAGGCCATGGAGCACAGGCACAGTGCCGTGGCCGCACGTGGAGGGCGGTGTGTCTAGGACGGGGCGATGGCCAGAGCGTTTCTTCTCCTGGGGACGGCGCTCACCTGGGTCCCGTCCTCGCCCTGCCGACGGTGGTGCTGCCCCCTGAGATGGGCACCGTGGAGACCCAGAAGCTCCAGGGCTTGGGCCCGGCTCCGCCAAGCCCCCAGGAATGACCGGTCGTCCGCCGGGCCGCGCCTTCTGCCCTGCTCTCCTGCAGACCTGAGGGCCGCCCGGCCGGCTGGTCGTGTCCCGAGTCCTGGTCACACCTCATCTAACGTGCGCCCGACTGTGGTTTGTGGAGATGTGTTCGCGGTGCCCACAGGACTGGCTGGACGTGCTGCAGGGGCTGTGGGCCTGGTAGTCTGGGAAGAGCTCACAGGTGACCCGTGTCAGCTCCGAGTTCAGTAACACAAGGCACCCCATTTAACCACGAGAGAGGGGCTGGCGTGTAGGTGGGAGAAGTGAGTGTAGCCCACGCCAGCTCTTTCTGGGTGAGGAGCCCCCGAGGCGCTCACAGGACCACTCGCCTTAGACTGCCCTGCTCTGCGTGGCCCGTGGCGCCTGGCACACCCAGGGGCAGCCACAGAGCCAGGGTGGGAGCTGGGCTCCTAGAAGTGAGGCCCGGGGCGGAGGGAGGAGGCCCGATTCCTGAGCTCCTGCCCGGGTCAGCAGACCCCTGTTGGAATGTCCCTGAGTGCTGAGCAGCTGGTGACTTCCGGGACCAGAGTGCTCAGCCTCTGTGGAGCATGCCAGACGAGAAGGAGGGCTTTGACCTTGGAAGCAAAGTGTGCGTCCACAGGAGTGGTGTGACGGACACCGCTGTGCTCTGTGGCTCAGGGCGTGGTGCCGGGTGGCGGGCTGGGGCCGGGGCCTCCGTGCGCTGCTCACTGACCGCCGTCGGTGGGAGGGCCGCGCCCTCCCTCGGAGCAGACGCGGAAGTGCTCGCCTCCCCGGGCCTGCCCGTCTGACACCCCGTCTGCTGTCCCCGTGCCCAGGTCCGCGGTGCCGCTGCTCCAGGTGATCTCGAGGGGCTCGCCCATGTCCCTCGAAGACTCCGGCCGCATCATCCCGCTCTTCTACCTGTTCAGCTCCCTGTTCAGTCACTCGCTGATTTCCATCCACGACAACGAGTTCTTCGGCGACCCCATCGAAGGTGAGGCTTTCGCGGGGCCCTCCTGTCGCCAGCCCTGGGCCTCCCCCTCCGGCGACGAGAGGAGCTGTCGTCCTCTCTGGTGCCCTGGGTGCACACTGAGGTGGGGCGGGCTGTTTTCCAGTCACCGGTCAGAGGCCGTCCTCCCTGATGCCCTTCACCCTGGAGGAGCTGGTGGTGCTGTCGCGGTGCCTCCGGGACGCCTGCCTGGGCATCATCAAGCTGGCCTACCCGGAGACGAGGCCGGAGGTGCGGGAGGAGTACGCCACTGCCTTCCAGAGCGTCGGGGTGCGCACGAGCGCTGAGGTGCAGCAGTGCGTCCAGGCGGAGCAGAAGCGCTGGGTCCAGCTGTTCAAGGTCAGGGGCCGCGGGCTCTTCCTCCCTAACCTGCAAGTTAAGACGGTCATTTTATGTTTGCCATTGTTTTCTTTCTTTCTTTTTTTCACTTTAGATGTCATTTAGGGGTTTGGGTTTTTTCCTTTTTTGAAAAAATTCAGTTTGTTGCGGTGAGATTGTAATAAGATGACATAGGTTTCAAGTGTGTGTTTCCGTGACACGTGGTCTGTATGTTGCATGTGGGTTCAGCACCCAAAGCCAGGTCGTCTTCGTCCCCTTTATCCCCTTTACCCTTCTGTGCCCTCGACATCTGCCTTCCTTGAAAACCCCGTTTTGCAGTGCTGAACGCATCTGTTAGAAACCGCCCGCGGTGCTTCCAGTGACACGGTGAAGGCAAATGAGGGTTTTAATGTTTTTGCTTTTATCTTTCACTACAAGATCTCTTACAGGTTTTATTTCTGTAGTCTTACAAGAAATTAAATTAGGAGGAGGAAGGTCATCAATTTCATGGCACTGGAATATGAATTATTTCAAAAGAGCCTCGTGGCAGAAAGGGCAGTTGGGCGTTCCCGGGGCTGGGGTGTCGGCAGGAAACCGCCCCCGCGGAGGGAGACCAGCTGTCGGGCAGAACAGGGAGGGAGAAGGGCGCTTGGCTCCCCGTGAGAGCTCTGCGGCAGAGGCGTCCAGTCAGCTGAAACCAGTCAGCTGCACCCGCTCGTTAGCGGGGTGAGAGCGGAGGACAGCGTTCTCCAAATGGAGCGTAGATTTACCGTCCGGGGAGGACTGGCGACCTCTCGCGCACTAATGTTCCCTGCGAGTCATCAGCTGTCCCTCCAGGTCTTTTATCACCGCTGTTGTCACGCTATCTATTTAATTGAAAGAAGTTAATTGAATGAAAATGATCAACTAAGCTTGTATTAATATTGCTAATGGAACTTTCTTCTTGGCCATGTTTGGAGAAAGATGTCAAGCTAGACTTTAGGAAGGGCCCATTAATGCTTGCACTTAACCTGATGGGCTAATTAAGGACTGCTTACTCATCCGAGGGGTGCGGCGGGCTCTGCGCGGCCCCTTCCGCTGGCCTCACAGCACATCCCACTTAGGGCCGGGCATTAGAAGCCCAGGGGCTGACGGATAGCGTTCTGATGGCGCGGAACCCAGTCCTGATGCACCGCTGACTTTGTGCTTCGTGCCGGTGGATCGGAGGTGTGTCTGCAATGCGCTGGGACCACCCTCCTCCAGGTTCCTAAGTGAATGTGGATGGTCTCATGTTTAGCCCTTGGCATATCCTGTCCTAAAGATTGACAATCTTCTAACTTTTCTAAGTTAAAAACAAGCTATCAACCCATTTAAAACCCGTAATTCTTATGTAAACTTTCCTGGGTGTGCGCATTATGGTGGCATATGTGTTTTTTTCTAAGTATTTAATTAAACTCTGGGACCATTGTTAATAAAGCTTTCCGTCATGTAGATAACAGGTACTGTGCGCAGTGTCAGATAATTTCATCGTTTTATGGCACCTATTGAGAATTCAATAATTTTCGTTTGACAGGCTTATCTTTTGGACCTGGAAATCTCTGAGTTTAATAATGCTGTAGGTTTCCCCCCGGCCCTATTTTATTTTGCTTAAGCATTAACTGGAAATTCTATAATGAATTTCTTTCTTATCCCTCAAAATGACTCATTTTCACTTTATAGGGGTTGAGGGTTTTGAGAATTAGGATGAGAGTTCACTTTTTTTGTAAAGGATTAATTTGGGTTTGAAATTAGTTGTTACAAAGACCTTCTGAGTTTAGAACAGAGTTGTTTGAAGGCAGTGTTTTTGAACAGCATCTCTGTCCTGTGAGAAGTCATTTATGCCACCTGTTCACTGAGCTGAGGCCTGACCGTGGCCGCAAGGGACAGCCTCTGTGAGCAGAACAGGGCCCGGCTGCTCCCAAGGCCCCTGCATAGAGAGGATGGTCTGTGACATGGAGAGAGCGTGTCCCCCACGGGGCACTGTGTCCAGACGGCACTCTGAGAGCTTGGCGTGTGTTGGCAGCGCTAATGCCACGACGCTGTAGGGAAGGTGCTGTGACTCTCCTGTGTTACAGGCGTGTTATAGGCGAGGTTGCATGGTAGTGGATGGGAAGAACCAGAATAAACTGTTAGCATTTTAAAAAATGTTTTATTGATTATGCTCCTACAGTTGTCCCAGGTTTTCCCCTTTGCCCACCTCCCCCTTAGTTCATGTTCGTGGGTCGTGCATGTGAGTTCTTTGGCTTCTCCATTTCCTATATTATTATTTTTTCAAAGGTTTTTATTTACTTATTTTTAGAGAGAAGGGAAGGAAAGGAGAAAGAGAGGAAGAGAAACATCAATGTGTGGTCCCTCTTGCACGTCCTGGCCCACAACCCAGGCATGTACCCTGACTGGGAATTGAACCTGCGACCCATTGGGTCACAGGCCTGCGCTCAACCCACTGAGCCACAGCAGCCAGGGCCATTTCCTATACTATTCTTAACCTCCACCTGTGTTCTACCCACCATTTATGCTTCTTATCTGTGTAACTTCCCCCCATGCTCCCCCTCCGCCTCCCCACTGATAACCCTCCATGTGATCTCCGTCTCTGTGATTCTGTTCCTGTTCTAGTTGTTTGCTCTGTTTGTTTCTGGTTTTTTAGGTTTGGTTGTTGATAGTTGTGAGTTTGTTGTCATTTTACAGTTCATAGTTCTGATCTTCTGGAAGCAACATTTGTCTGGATGAATGTGGATCCTTTCAACTTAACCTTGATGGTCGGACTTCCACAGAGTCCGATTATCTGGCAGGTCTGGGTGTTTTTGTTGTGAGGTTAGTTGTGAGCCTTCTTATGGCTGTGCAAGGAGGTGACACGTGTCTGCCTACGCCTCCGTCTTGGCGGGAAGCCGGTTAGCCTTTTTTCCGGATAGCAGTGCCAACTTCGAGTTGAAGACTGCAAGGTGGAGTCTGCCTTCCGTTGACCTGGCGGGGTTGCCGTGACGGGACCTGGCTCCCTGGACCGCCAGCCACTCTCATTTTCAGCCCCGCACCGGTCCTCTCGAGCCAGTTTCTGGGAGAGGCTGTTGGCTGGTCCCAGAGTAGAATTTCAAGTGGAGAGCGTCATCTTTCTCTGTCAGCGTGGGGACCGAGGTCAGTTTCTAAGGCGTGCATCGATGCTGCTAAAACAGTGTCTGCATTCATCAACTTCATAAGTTCCCGTCGGCTGTGATCTGTAGCTCTGATTGCTCCAGCCCCGGTGTGCCCTTGCACACGCGTGCGTGCGCAGCGCCTCCACGGGAGGGGCGGGGCTGGGCGGGGCTCAGGCCCTGCCTCCCGCACCTGTCTGGACAGAGGGCCCAGTGCAGCACCTCGCCACTGTCTCGGGGGCTGGCTGCAATCTTTGTGTGTTTCAGGTTCAAAAAGACCTTTTTAAAAATCGAGAGCCGAGACAACAGCAGACCCTAACTGCGCCCCGTCACGCCACTGCCTCAGCCGGCTGCTCACCAAGGGGTGCCGCCGTGCGCCGGCCTTTGTTCTGGCGGAACGCGCCCCCTCCCCCCGTCTCGTAAGGGTTCTGTTTCTGTTGGGTTTGGTTTTGCGTTAGACCCTCGCCCGTGGGTGCGGTTCCTGATTTGAGAGTGGGGGGCGGGATGTTGATGTGAGAGAGGAGCGTCCGCCGGTCCCTCCCGTACGCCTGCGCCCGCGCTGCGGCGCAGACCCGCAGCCTTTGGCGCGCAGGACGCCACTCTGACCTGCCGAGCCACCGGCCAGGGCTCGTCCGCTTTGTCTCACCGCTAAATAAGACGGAAGGCACTGTTGTCCTTCATGACGCACCAGTTTGAGCGAGTGGGGACTGCGGGCTGCAGAGACCGTGAGCCTCGGTCCTCACCAAGGTGCATGAGGGCTCTCAGGGCAGGGAGTCGTCACCCCCCTCAGCCAGATCCCCACGCTGTTCAGCCCCGAAGGCTGGCTGCGCCCCGCGTGGGCGGCCGTGACTGAGGCCAGACTGCGTCCCCGGTCTTCCGGGTCGCTGTGCGCCGAACAAGACACATCTGGCTCCCTGTAGCGAGGGGACGGAGCTGGGCAGTGGGGCCCCCTCGGAGCTCCCTGCTGGGAGCGAGTCCAGGAAGACCGAATTCTGGCAGCCGCAGCTCTGTTCTCAGGGCTGGACTGTTCTGGTTTTTCTCCTCTTTCATTTTTTTCCCCTCCTTTTTTGACATCAACGTGTGGTGTCTTGCTTGCCTACTGGGGACCTGGCCTGAAACCCAGGCATGTGCCCTGACTGGGAATCGAACTTGTGACCCTTTGGTCAATCCACTGGGCCCCACCAGCCAGGGCACTCCTGTTTCATTTTTATGTGTTCTTCATTATGAAATCAAATTCTTAAAAATACCTTAGTTGATGTATGTTTACCATTAAAAATTGATCACAGTTAAGTACCCATAAGTTCCATGCTGTGTCCTATACTTTGTATTGAACCTTTTCAAGAATTACCTGAGGTGGCTGATTTTGCTGACCAGGTTTTGCACATCAGACGTAAGGAGAAAGGGAAGCATCGCACACTGTAATGGAACTTGGACTCCCAGTTGCCTTTCGGAGTGTGAACTACGTGCACTTTTTCGTCGTGTGAATGTGACCGACCATCAGTGAGCTTCACTTGGAAACACGCCCTCCCGTCAGCACACACGTGCACACACGCAGCGTGTCGTGCTGGTCGGGCGGCGCCTGTTCTGCAGCACCTGCAGCTCGGACGTGGCCAGGTGTGGGCTCAGGAGCGGTTGTCCAGGCGCCCTTTTCCACACCGGGCTGAGGGACACCTACCGACACAGTCGGTAGCAGCGCGGAGAGCGGCTGTGCGCATTTCTCAGGAGTGAGCCCTCCTGTGCGTTCAGAGCGCCGATTTCCTGGGACGTGGCGGGACGTGGCCTGTCGGTGTGATGGCGTGGTCTCCGCTGAGACGCCGCGGGCGGCGCTGGGCACGGCCTGCTACCCCGGCGCGTGCTCGTCGGCCCAGGATGCTGTGCGCCCCGCGTGCTGGTTCCCAGTCTCACTGCGCGTTCGGGTCTCCCGGGAAACTGCCGTGGACTGGCATCCCCTTGAACGAACGCGATGAAGACCGGGGGTGGTGGCCCTGTGTGGCTGTCTACATCTGAGGTCCTCTTCATGTCTGGGACTCTGAGTCTCCACTTCGGGTGGGGACTGCTTTCGGGGTCCTCCCTAGGCCAGAACATGCGGTCAGGTTCCCTGAGGGGGAGGCTCCTGATCTCAGCGCGGGCTCCCCTGGTCCAGTCGGTGTCGGCGCTCTGCTTCCTCTCACCGCCCTCACCTCCCGTCGGCGCCTGTGGTCTGCAGTGGCCGTCTCCGCGGACTGCCCTCCTCGTGTCCCGCGTCTCCGCAGCGGCTGGGTGTGGGCGCAGAGGGGAGGAATGTGCGTAGAGGCGTTTTGACATCATGAAAGGGACCCAGTTAACGTCCATGGTTTCTTAACGTTCGTACTTTCTGTAAAACCTAGAAGAAGAGGTCATTTACGTGAGGACGGCGGCGTTCTCAGTTGGGTTTAAGAGAAGGGCTCTGACAGTTCGAGGGGAGTGCTTCGGGCTGGGCGCGGAGCCGGCATTGCCAGGTGGCGCAGCTGAGCTGTGTCCCCCGCGCAGGTTCCAGCTCCTTGGTGCAGACGTGCCCTGTGCAGTGCTCTGGGTGTGCTCACACTTCTAACGGAAGTTGCATCTGGGACACACTTGTATTTGGGATAAAGCAACAGCTAGGACAGACGGTGAAAAATTAGCTGGCGTCTCTGAAGTCCAGGCTTGCCGCTAGGCGTGCTGTGCCTCCGGGCAGAAAACAGAAAACAAACCTCGGGCCGGCCCACCATCGCCTCGGGTTCCTGTCGGCTTCAGTCGTTCGGGTGCTTTTCCATGGCGACCTCACCCTCGGCCGCCGCTCCTGGGCCCGTGCCCCGAGGCCCGGGTCCCTCTGCGTCTCCCCTCTTCTCCCCCTGCTGCTCTCTCCTCTCCTCTCTCTCTCTCTCTCTCACGAGGACCGTGCTCTCAGCAGGGTCTCTGGGCGCAGAGTTCCTGGTGTCCTGGTGTCGGCACGTGCCTGTCGTGGAAGGAGCCTTTGCACTTCCGGGGTCTGGACGCGGCGTTGCCCGGCGTGGAGGGGGGTCTCGCGCATCTGGCTGGTGCGCCCGACCTGCGGGGGCGTGAGGAGGGCGGCAGTGATGGCGCTTGCTGGAGTGAGCTGTGTTTTTCTCCCCCGGCGCCCTGGATGTAGTGGTTCTCAGAAAACAGGAATGCTGTTTTACTTGGGGAAGTTTATAGAATTGCTGTATTGGAGATCTCTCACTGTAGCTGAGGTGAGCCAGTTACATCCCCAGACCCGCTTCCAGCGCCACGACTGCCTCCCTCGGGGGCTTGGAAAACAGCCTGGGCACGCGTGTGTCCGCGCCGACTCCACTCTGTCGGCACATGGCTGGCCGCTCTGTGCCGAAAACCCATGCTGCCATCGCAGAAGGAGACCCTTCCCTGTAAACCGCCTGACCGGGGGGGGGCCAGGCCAGGGCATGAACACCAAAGCGCACGCGCTCTCACCGGGGCCACCGGGCTGGTGGGCGTGACGTGGCCCTGCTCTCCCCGCAGGTCATCACCAACCTGGTGAAGATGCTGAAGTCCAGAGACACGAGGAGGAGCTTCTGTCCCCCAAACCACTGGCTGTCGGAGCAGGAGGACATCCGCGCAGATAAGGTGTTACTGCGGACCCTCGGCGTCCTTCTCTGGACCCTGTGTTCAGCCTTTGTCTTTCTGGGGGAGAGTGCATCCTGCATGATTGTTTATCGCGTGTTACGTAACTGAACGGTAACACTGAACTTGTAAATTTAACTCTTAGGTCACATGATACAATGTCATGCATCCTGAGTCTATTGATTTTATTTTTTTTAAGGTTTTATTGATTTATTTTTAGAGAGAGGGGAAGGGAGGAAGAGAGGGAAGCATCAATGTGTGGTTGCCCTCTTGTGCGCTCCCTACTGGGGACCTGACCCACAAACCCAGGCACGTGCCCTTATTGGGAATTGAAACGGTGACCCTTTGGTTCCCAGGCTGGTGCTCAGTCCACTGAGCCACACCAGCCAGGGCCTGCGTTTATTAGTTTTAATGTGCTTTTTTAACCACAAATTATATTGAACCCTGGTGATTCTTTGTTGGGTTTGAAGAAGGCTTTGCTTCTATTGGTGTCATCAGTGTAGATTTGATACTTAAAAGAAATGAAGCTTATCCTTGATTTTCTACAGGAACAGACAAGTTTGAATATTACTAACATTTAGAGCTAAAGTATAGACTCAACAGTATATTTTTAAGAATTAAATAACTAATAAAGGACATGAGACGTTTTCATTTTGTCAGAAAAAGGCATGACTCGATAGATTGCTTTCAGATTCTTGGGGATGGAGCAGAGAGTGGAGGGGTGGGAGACGCAGGGGCTGCTGCTGAGACAGTGCAGAGGGCAGCGTTGGCAGCAGCTTCAGAAGCGTTCCCTGGTAGAGACACCACCACAGGCCCTGTGTCGGCGAGCTCGGTGGGGCCCAGGGCAGGGCCTCTGAACAGCATCTTCCCCCGGGAAGAGTGGTCGTGGGCACGGTGGCCGGTCCTAGGTCTGGGGAGACCAGACAAGATGGGAAGTGTGAGAGAGCCAGGGGCCAGGGAGGGGCACCCGCCAGACAAAAGGGGACAGGTGCAGTGGGCCGGACCTCAGGTGAAGCTTAGGGGCCAGGTTCAGGAACCTCAAACGAGCAGGTGCTTCTCGGCTGCTGAGGACCAAGCCCACCGTTTGGACACGGTTTGGAAGAAGTGGTTGAGCCTGCCCTCCCTGTACGAGCTTGTCCTCAGGCTGACCGAGTAGTGGATGACGGGAGGCCCTCCGAGGTGTGGACGTCTCCCTGCTGATGGCAGTGGGGACGGTCTCTGAGCTGGAGCCTTCCTCGCACATGGGTCCTGGGGCGGTAACAGGCCAGACGGGCTGTTGAGTGCCGTCCTCACCGAGGTCTGCAGGGCTAGGGGAGGCCCGTGCAGAGGCTGTCCGTGGCCAGGACACGGGTGCCGCTGCACTCCGGCCCGACTCCTCCCCGGGGTGGGTGAGTCCGCGGGTGACTGCAGGTGTGCAGGAAACGGAGCAGGTGCGACACCACAAGGGTGCCGTGCCACGGACCCCGGGGGCGGCTGAGCGAAGGAGCGTGGGAGTCGGGACACTGCACACTGCAGACACACCCGTTGTTCAGAAAACCACAAGGCAGTGAATGTCGAGTGTTAGTGAGAAAGCGTTAGCTTTTTAAGCAATGCGTTTGCTTCGTGAAGCACTCATCCTAAGAATGGTCACTGTGTCCCACATCGCACATCAGCACATAGGACAGCAGGGGCTTCCTGGGGGTGCCTTAGGGAGATCGGTCACGGGGAGTGGGCCGGGCACAGCCAGGGCGCCCAGAAGGGACGTGAGGTCGGAGAGGGGCCTGGTGACCTGTGGAGAAGCGCAGCTGTCCTCGGCTCAAGGGGGCAGGTGAGCGCTGGCAGCTCGCGGGCAGCACTGAGCAGGGTTGCCGGCCCCGCAGGTCCCCCAGCTGTACGTGCCGGCTGCCAGGCATGCGTGGAGGTTCCGGCGGATGGGGCGGATCGGCCCCCTGCAGTCCACCCTGGACGGTGAGCGCACTCAGGCCGCAGGGCCGCTGGGGTCCCTCCCAGGGGTGAGTCCCAGGAGTTCGCAGGAAGTGCGCTGGGGCGGCAGATGTGGGCCAGTCCCTGGGGCGTGTCCGTGGGGGTCTGGAAAGGCAGGCGCACCTAACGGAGGTCTGTGTTGCAGTGGGCGTGGAGTCGCCGCCGCTGTCGGTGTCCGAGGAGCGGCAGCTGGCCGTCCTGACCGAGCTGCCCTTCGTGGTGCCCTTCGAGGAGCGGGTGAAGGTGGGCCCGGCTTTCTCCATGGGCGGGGGGTGGGCGCACCCCCTCCAGCGTCGCCAACCGTGTCACCTGACCGTATCACCCAACCGTGTCGCCCGAGTTAGGCTGTAGTGGTTAGCTGTGGTTGGTACAGGTGCGGTCCAGCCAGGTGGCTCCAAGTGTGACCTGGAAATATTCTCCCTTTAGTTGCAGTTACTTAACAGGCCTGTTGTGCTGTCATTTTCTTATAATGGGAGCCATAAGGTGCTTTTCGCCTAGTAAGTTTTGCTTCATTTTTGAAAGTACAATTTTTTCAAAAAAATATGTCTTTGTACATTGTGTTAAAGATATTTATACTTTATTGGAAAAGCTACTTTATAAAAAAAGAGACGGACGGGTATCTTAATTTGTTGCCTAGTGATTTTTGACTAACACACAGACCTTGTAATTTAAAGTGGTTTGTGCGTTCTCACCAACGGAGCAGACTTCCGTGGATGGACCACGAGGCTCCGTTCTGGGGGCACGGCTGGAGAGGGCCTGTCCTGGGCCCGCACTTCCTTCTCCCCGGCAGAGAGCCAGGGGGTGAGCTCCTCCCGAAGCCGCCCTGCCTCCTCCTGGAAGCAGCCGCCACCCGCCGTCTGGCGCAGACCCCGAGCTCCCTCTGCTGGAGCCCCCGCGTCAGAAACGCAAAGGACGCGCGCGCGTCACCGAGGAGATGCTCGTGCTGACGAGTGTTCGTGCAGCAGGAATAGCTGTTTCTTTTCCTCCCTCCAGCACCCGAGTTTCATAAAGAGCTTACAGGAGAAACTATGGGGAAATTACTGTAGGTTGGAATTTTTTTAATTTGTTGTAAAATGGTGAAAAGGAGCAGTGTTACAAATGTATAAATGTTCCACACTTACAGATAACGTATAAAATCAGTATTTGATACCTTAGCCCTTCAAGTTGATTTTACAGCTCAGGAAGGTGTAACAGTTAAGGTTTATTTGACAGTTTTTTCTTTGGTTGCTTATGTTTGTAACAAAGTCTGTTGTGTTAAATAACCTTACCGCCCCCTGTTCTTTAGATCTTTCAAAGACTGATCTATGCAGATAAGCAGGAAGTTCAAGGAGACGGTCCATTTCTCGATGGGATCAATGTCACAATAAGGAGAAACTATATTTATGAAGATGCTTATGACAAGCTCTCCCCAGAAAACGGTATGTGTCACTCTTTGCGCGTGTGTGCGTGGAGCCGGGGCTGGGGAGGTGTTTTAGGGAAAGCTGATGGTTAGACAGGGAGTGGCTGTCACCTGTTCTGGAGTGACTTGTTAAAACTGAGTGCAGTGAGTCAGATTTGGGGCATGTGTATCATCAAATAAGGTTCCCGAAACTGACAGATTATTGCAGCACACACTTTTCAAATACTGAGTTTTTTTAAGGCAAGAACCCCACCCCCACCCTGGGTGCGCCCCCAGGGTCTGGTGTGAAACGGAGCTGACAGCCTCCGACTCGGGCAGTGTGGCTGGGCAGCCACCTCCCTTCCTCGGGTCACAGGGGACCGTGTGCTCACGCAGATGCCGCGGGTCGTGGGCCACCTTGAAGGCACTGAAACAAACACCACTGCCCCCGGACGCCCCTTGTCCACCGGGCAGCGCGTCTGGACGGCGGTGTGCTAGGTGGAAGGGACTCTCGCTGTGTCGGCTGTCGAGACAGCGCTTCCTGGGTGTGGGCGGGCGGAGCTCCGTGAAGCGGACGGGGACGCCGGCGTGCTGCCCCCAGCGCTCCAGCTCACTGCAGCCCTTTCCACGGTGACAGCATGGCCGGGGCCTCGTCTGTGTGGGGGCTGTGGGGAGGGACCCCTTCTCCCCTGACTGTCCTGGGGTCGGGGCGGCGCCCTGGTGAGCCCCAGTGTCCATCGTTGTCGTGGGTGGCCGTGGCTGACCTGCATACATCCCCTCCCAGGAGCCTCACTCGTCTGCGTGTTTGAGTGTCACCGCTTTCACGGGTGAGGCTTCTCCCGTTGTTTTCCTGCGGGAGCCGTGGGAGTGGGGTGAGGCTGAAGTAGCGGTCCCCTCGGGCGTCCTCCCCTGGACCTCGCCCAGCGAGCAGACGGCCTCAGCGTCTCCTCCGAGCTGAGGAGGGGCGAGGTCCTGGGGGCTGGGCTGCTCCTGAAGGCGCCTGGTGCTGCCGCGTGGCGCCGTCTCCGGAGGGGCCCCAGCCGCAGCTCCAGCCTGGGGGGAGGTGGCTAGGTGACTGGCCACTGCGGCTCAGGGACAGACCGCCCAGAGGATGGCACCGTAGTGTGCACGTCAGTCCCTCCGCGGACTCCCTCTCTGGAGCAAGCTGCGCCGGTGGCCAGGGTTTCCGCCCCTCCCCGCCCTGGGGGCGTGCGGGTCCGGTGCAGGTCTCCAGGCGAACGTGGCACGGCTCCGGTCCCTCTGGGTGGGACGGGGCCCCCTCGGCTCTGCCGTGCACGACGGCAGGGATCGCCACCCACGCACAGGCCGCGAGTGAGGCGCACTGCAGACTTCCACGCGGGTTCTCGGACTCGGGCAGAGCCCGCCGAGGCAGAGCCCCCGGGGGACGCTGGTGGGAAGGGGGGCGGACGGGGCTCCCCGGGGCTGGCCACCGGGACCCGCGCGGCCGTGCTTGGCGCTGGGGTGGGAGGCTGCGGCGGTCGTGCACGGGTCTGTCCCTCCCGCGGCCCTGTCCACACGAGGCCTGTGCGGGGGGCCTCCCCGTCACCGTGGCACAGTCTGTGACCCGGGAACATCCCCCTCTCCCGCCAAGGAGCAGTCGGAGATGGCGGTGTGGACTCTGGGGCCCCGACCCCCGCAGCATGCGCCTCGCTCGGGGAGTCTTTGAGACGGTCACTTTGCTGACGTCTTCATTCGTTTGCCTTCTCGCCTCCGTGGTGATGATTCTGTGATCGGTGTCATCCCGTGTCCTTTGTCCCCTCGCCGCCTCCCCTGGCTCTAGTGTGCAGCGCCCTTGGGACCTGCGGGCGACGGCTTCCTGCTGCCTCCCCGGTCCCCTAACCCGTCTTCACTCCTGGGTGCGAAGGGCCTCCTCGCCTGCGGTGGGCTCTGGGGCACCCCGGCCGGACCGTCTGCGGGGTGTCCCCGAGCCCGCACTGAAGCTCCTGTGCAGACCCCGAGCCCCCCTCCGCTCACGGTGCTGCCTCCCCTCTCACCCCCCCGCCCCAGAGCCGGACCTGAAGAAGCGCATCCGCGTCCACCTGCTCAACGCGCACGGCCTGGACGAGGCCGGCATCGACGGCGGCGGCATCTTCCGGGAGTTCCTGAACGAGCTGCTGAAGTCGGGCTTCAACCCCAACCAGGGCTTCTTCAAGACCACCAACGAGGGGCTGCTGTACCCCAGCCCCGCCGCGCGGATGCTCGTGGGGGACTCCTTCGCCAGGCACTACTACTTCCTGGGCAGGATGCTCGGAAAGGTGAGGGCGTGACGCAGGGCAGAGGTGGCCGGCCACGGCGGGCGGTGGGCTGTGCGCGCGGCTCCCCTCGCTTCGCTGGGGCCCTCGTCCGGAATCCCGGGCCTGGTTCTCACGAACCCTGGGGAGCACTCCCTGCTTCCCGACCCCAGCTCCCTGACCCTGATGCTTCACGTCCACAGCAGTCGGGCCCAGGAAGGCGCCTGGGGGTGCACAGGGCGGGGGACCCCCTCGGCCGCCTGTGCAGACACCTTGCAGGGGCGAGCGGCCGCCGAGATGCCCGCGCTGTGCCCAGGGTCTCCGCGCAGGCACCCGCTGGGAGTCGGGGCTGCGAGCGGCTCCTGTGCGGGTCTCCGCAGCGCTGAGGCGCCGTGAGGCGGAAGGCCGCGGGGCGCGGCCGCGGGGCGCGCGCACCGTGCTGGGTGCGGTTCGGTGGGGGAGGGCCGGGAAAGGCTGCTGCTGGGGCGTTGCTGTCGAGGCCACGACAGCACGCCTGCCGACTGGCCGCCTGTGCGAGCAGGGCCTGCCCGTCACTGCAGACGCGGGGGGTTGCGTGACCTGTCGCCCCCCGAGCGCTGCCTCCCTGAGCCCAGAGCGAGACGAGGACGCCCCCGGGAGCCAGCCCCTCGTCACTGGGCGACGGGCCCTCGGTGTGTCGGCCCGTTCAGGCCGCTGTGGCAAAGCTCCCTGAGCCGGGCGCGCACACCTGGCGTCCTGTCTCTCGCTCCAGAGGCCGCGCGGCCGAGGCGAGGCTGCCCCGCGTGTCATCTGGGTGCTCTGGGGCTCTCCCACGGGTGCCGGCCCGTGCCTGACGCTCCGCCCACCGGCCTCCCCTCCTGACACCCTCACCCTGGGGGGGTTCGTTGTATGGGCTTTGGGGGGAGCATGGTCACTCAGACCTCGCCCAGCCTGGGGGGTGCCACGGGTGGGGGACACTGGGAGCCAGACCTCACTGAGGTCGGGGTGTCTGGCTGCTTCCCCACGGGCCAGACCAGACCCAAAAAAAGCAGTTGGGTTTGTTTTTTTCTTTTTAGTTAATTACTGGCATTTTTTGTGATGGGGAATTTTCGTACGTAGTGCGATGTTTCTGGGTTTCTTGTTTCCATGCGTTTGCGTTTCACCTCAGATAGATCCGTGTTGGTGTTGCTGATGCTGGCGTGCTGTGGCGGGCAGACCCCCCAGGGAGATCAGAGGTCCAGAGTTCTGCCCGAACTGCTGTGAGCGAGGCGGGGCACCGTCTCCCTCGCCCCCGTGGGGAGTCAGAAACGAGTGGTCCCCGAGCTGTCCTTGGTCGGAGGGCCGTCTGAGTCAGGCTGGGGTCACAGCCCGTGGGGGCGGGAGGGCATGGGGTTGGGTCTCGGGGCCCCTGCCCCCACGGCTCCCAGCACCAGCCTCTGCCAGGCTCCCGGCCGGCTCACAGGCACTGCCCTCGGTCGCGCCCACCAGCCGGGAGGGTGCCGCCGCGGGCAGGCCGTCAGGTGGCCTCGCACAGCGCACACGGCACTGCCCCGGGGAGGCCGCTGTCGGCAGGACTCGCGCTCCGCGTCGCCCACGCGTCCCAGGCGTGCGGCTCTGCACGGCAGACGGGCCGGCGCTCGTCGCTGTGTCTCAGGGACGTGAGTCGCAGGGGCTTGCGAGTGGGCGGGAGTTGGCTCACACTGCCCCGTCCAGGGTGGGGCACGGAACGCCCCTTCTTCGTGTCTGCTGTCTGACCGTCCGCAGAGACAGTCGGACCCAGCTAGGGCTGAGATGGGCGTGGCTTCTCAGGACCGAGGGCCGCGAACCACAGCTGCTGCCAGTCCACCCCGTGTTCGAGCAGAGGGGCTTTCCTGGGACCAGCCAGGCCTGAGCGCCCCGGCTGCCCGTGTCTGCTCCCCCTGCCCCCCGTGGCAGCCTTGAGCTGCGGGGCCCGTCTGTGCTGCCCCGCCCGGCCCTCGGGCCTTCGTGTCCGTGGCGAGAGGCCGGGTGTGCGTGCCTCGGGTCGTGGCTGTGGTGGCAGACCTTGTGTAATGTGACGGAGGCTGTGGTACCGTGAGGACAGATGGGGTCTAGTCCTCCGTGGTGGTGGCCTGGACTGAGGTTGTGTCGTGTGGCCAGGCCGAGGGAGGACTGAGCAGTGAGCACTGGGCGGAGCCGCCTGACCTAGTTTCTGGGCGTTTTTCTCATAACAGCTTTCTGGAGACTGACTCCGTGCCACGCAGCTCCCCCGTGGCAGGGGGTCCGTGGCAGGGGGTCCGTGCCTGCACAGAGGAGCCACGTGCACGTGGGGGACGTTTCCACCACCCAGGCCCGGCAGGCGGCCCCTGCTCTCCCAGGCCGGCGCCCGCCTCTCCCTGTCCCCCCGGAAGCTCAGCTCGGCTGCCGTGCCCCCACAGCGCAGGGCGGGGAGCTGCCCGTCTGCGGAGCGGCGGGACTTGGAACCAGCGCCTGCCTAGCGGGTCCCGCTCTCTGTGGCTTTCCAGAACAACAGCTGTCTTCGGATGTTACTCACATTCGTAGATTTCGGCCTTGCAAGGGGACAACGCAGCAGTTTTTAGTAGAGGCCCTGAGCTGTGCCACCACCCCACTCCGATCCCAGACGGCCCCCTCGCCCACCCTGGGGTCTGGTGTAAGGGGTCAGCGGCACGTGGGCGCGGCTGACCGCCACTCTGACCGAGCACACTGCAGTGCGGCGGGGTCAGCTCTTCCTTCTGTGCGGCGGCAGTGTCTGGCTGGTGTCCCTCCCCACCTGCCAGCTGCTGTGCAGAGTGCTGCTGAGAACTTGGGGACATTCACAGGCAGCACTTGTGGGGACGTGGGTGTCTGGGAGCGTGCAGGCCTCGGGGAGCAGGTGCAGGTCCTTCAGTGGCTGGGCTGGGGTCTGCGGCCCGAGCCTCCAGAGCAGCGGGTGGGGAGGACCCCGGCGCCTCCCCCGTGCCAGCTCTCCCTCCGTCTGTCCACTGCCCGCACCCTCACGGCCGGGCAGGGTGCCTTTGTCTGGGTTCAGGTTTCCCTGGTGACTGGCGGAGCTGAGTGTCTGTTCCTGGGCTTCCTGTCGTCTCAGAAATGTCTGTTCAAGCCCACTGCCTATTTCTTAGAGTGAGTCGCTTGCCTTGAAGTCCTTTATTTATTCTCGTCGTGATCCCTCGTCACAGATACACGATTTGCAAATATTTTCTCCTGTTTTGTCGGTTGTGTCTTTTTTAATGGTGTCCTTGGGAGCACAAGTCCTTATTTTTGGTGAATTCTATGTTTTTTTCTTGTTGCCTGTGCTTTTGGTGTCTTACCTAAAAAACCATCACCTGCCCCAAGGTCACGAAATACCTGCCCATGTGTGTCCTCCTAAGCGCTTTGCCGGCCCAGCTCTTACAGGCGGGTCTGGGGTCCGGGTGGAGGTGATCGGCGGGGACAGTGCGAGGTGAGCTCGTCCGCGCGTCGGCCCCCACGTGTCAGCTGAGAACCAGCCGGCCACAAACCTGAGGGTGTCTTTCTAAGCTCTCCGTCTGCCCCCAGGCCCCGACGCCAGGGCGGCTGTGCTGACCGCCGTGGCCCGTGTTGAGAGGGACAGGTGGTGGCAGGCCCCAGCCTGAGAGAGCGGGGGGCACCGGGAGAGGGGCCCGGGTGTACTGGGGAGGGGCCGGCCCCCCGGCTCGCCTCTCGTCACCCCGTCGTTTCAGTGACCATTCAGACGCGGGCCTGGTGGTGGGGGCCTCGGCATGGGCGTCCGGCGGGCCACACTCTCCCTGTGACTCACTGAAGACGGCGCGTCTCTCCCTCTCGGTCCCTCGGGACGCACGTCTCCTGACGCGTGGCGTGGAACCCTTGAGACTGGACGTGCCGTCCTCTTCTGCAGGGCGAGCCCAAGGACTTGCTCAGTTAAGAATAACAAAAACAGCCCTGGCGGTGTGGGTCAGTGGATTGAGTGCCCGCCTGTGAGTGAAAGGGTTGCCAGTTCGATTCCCAGTCAGGGCATGTGCCTGGCTTAAAAACCAGAATGGCGACAGGAGCCTGGACGGGCCCGACGCACTGCTCTGGGGCGGGGTGCAGGGCTGCAGGGAGAGTCGCTCTGGTGGCCAGAGTGTGGTGTTTCAAAATCATGTATTCCTCTCTTCTGAACGTGCAGGCTGCCCAGTCTCGGTGTCTGCAGGGACAGGAGAGCCGGGCGAGCTGCTGGTCACGTGGGCTGGCGGGGAGCGGCGCCCGCGCCCCAGGTTGGGTGGCCGGGCTTCAGGCACCGTCTCACGGTGCCGCAGACTGTCACTCCCTGGTTCTGTGCGTCCCTTCACCCAGGGTCCACGCAGGGGTGCTGGGGGTCTGGTTTATGCGAGTTCTGTCAGTGCAGCTGTCGGACAGAGCGGTGCTCAGACAAACCTGCGAGGGGACTGCAGCCACCCCAGGGCGGTGGCTCACCCGGGGCGCGCCCACGTGTTGCAGGCCCACGTGGCTTTCTGCAGCCGTCCCCTGGGGAGTGCCCGCCCCTGACGCGCTCTGTTGGCTGGCTGGCCGGCCGGCCACAGACGGCTGCGCTGGGTCCGGCAGGCGGGGCGTCGGGGCTGAGGGAGCCTGCGGCGGCGCAGTGCTGGGGCCGGGCCTGCGCGCCGCAGCTCGAGGGGCGAGACTGCTGATTGAGACTGCTGATTGATGACGGTGTTTATTGGGCCGTAATGTATTTAAATCCCCCTAATGCATATGTTAGTGATTGTTTGCCGTGACAGAGTGCCGCCGGGCCCGGGAGCAGTGCTGCCCGGGGAGAGTTCTCCGCGCACGGGGCGCTCCCCAATTAGGAGTTCCATTAGCAGATGGCTCCTGCGGCCGGCGTGGCACTTACCGCCTGTAAATCAGGCCGCGCCGGGTGAGTAAACAGCTCAAGGATGTGGTAATGTCATCGCCAGCGTTTTTATTCAGACAGAAGCACCTAGGCCCATTTAAGCCAATTAAGTGCAGAATATTTATTGAAGGAAATCTTTTATCATATTTGAATTCTACTTGAAAATGGCTCCTTTTTTCCTTGCTTTAGAATATTGATTTAATTGGAACAGGATACCTATAAATCAGATTGTTTGATAAAAACTCGGTCATATATCTCAAATTTTAATTAGATTGTGAAATGCCCGTGCAGTTTATAATTTTGTATTTTAGCGTGCCCTTAATGTACGCTGGAGCGCAGTTAGCAGTTTGTCCTGCGATTTTTGAGAGTGGGGAAGTTATTCTTCCGTGCCCTCAGGGCCCTTCTGTTGAACGCTCAGTGGGTTTGCTGGAGCTTTGGGGCTTTAGGTGGGGGGTGAGTGATGAGTGACCTTCGTCCCCGGGGGGCAGAGCCTGCGCCCGTCAGGTCTGGTCCTGACCCGCAGACCCGTCGGGGCGCGGGGGCTGAGCATCCTCGCCGCCTGCCCTCCGTCCGGGGCTGCGGCCGCTGGCACGTCTTGCCCTGAGGCTCCTCAGACGGGACCCCGCAGACAGCCGCCCATCCTGTGCCGGAAGGAACTTCCTGGTGACGGGGGCCACCTCCCTCGGACTCGCGCAGGGCTCTCCCTTGCTCCCCTGGCCGGGCGGGCGGGTCCTCCCGAGCTTGCTCTCACCGACCGGCAGCGCGTTTTGTAGCAGAAACGTCAAAGTCATTATTTACAAATGTTACTGTTTTTGAAGCTCACTCTTTCTGAGACTTGTGCCTGTGTTTATAGTTTCCTTGTAATGATGATTTATGTTCTTTCTGTTAAAACAAGCCATCACAGATCTGGAGATCTTACTCTCTGGTCAGCCAAGATCATAGTTTTCTATACACGTTTCTTTATTTCTTTAAAACTAAACACAAAACAGCCCTGGCTGATGTGGCTCAGTGGATTGAGCGTGGCCTGCAGACTGGAAGGTCGCCAGTTCGAATCCCAGTCAGGGCACAGGCCTGGGCTGCGGGCCAGGTCCCCAGTGAAGGGCGTGTGAGAGGCAGCCAGCCGTTCCTTTCCCTCCCTTTCTCCCTCCATTGCCCCTCTCTAGAAATAAATAAATAAAATCTTAAAAAAGATAAAGCACGAAATGAAAGTGGTTTCGATTGTACAGGGAAAAGGACAGGTGTGCTGCAGAGTTCAGCTGACCCAGTGCCTGGACACAGCATGACAGCGTTGGCCACTCCAAGAGAGTCACCAGATCTCCCTCTGTCCCCGGGTAAAGGTCTTCTTTGCTCCTGAGGGAGCACTCCTTTTTATTAGGGCTAGGAGAAGGAGACGAAGATAGAGAAACATCGATTGGCTGCTTCCCATGTGCGCCCCCACTGGGAACCAACCGAGCCTGCAGCCCGGGCGCCCGCCCTGACTGGGAGTCGACCCCCAGCCCGCTCCGCCACCCGGCCAGCGCGTGGCTGCCGTGCTTCTGAGCATGTGCAGACACAAGTGCCCGCGGGCCGGCGTCACACTGAGGCCACTCTCTGTGAACCGTGCTGCAGTGTCGCTGGGAGACGTACGTAGCGCGGGCCCTCACTGGTCCTCCTCGAAGTCTGCTGCACGGCTTCGCCTGGCTGGCAACCACCTGAAAATAAACGTAGCTCGTTCCAGTCACCTTAAACGTCTAGCACGCATTGAGAGTAGTGAGTTCAGCTCTCTGCGGAGCAGGAGACACTGGGTGGACTCTGTTCTGGAGGTGGCTGGGCAGGCCACTGGGCCCCGGCTCCTGAGTCAGTGAGCCAGGCGGTCTGCGGGTTCCTGTGGGGGGGCCCTGCTGGGAAGACAGGGCTCCCGGGCGCCTCTGAGAGTGCAGGTCGCCCGTGGCCGCAGGGACCGTGGCCGCAGGGACTCGGGCAGGGAGACCAGCTGAGGAGTCCCTCAGAGCTCCTGCCAGAAGTTCCTGCGGGGGGGGGGGGGGGGGGGGGGGGGGGCGGGGGGGGGGGGGTCTGGGTGGTGCTTGAGGCTGTGCCCGAGTGAGGGGCGGGTCTGGGCTGAGCCCGGAGCGCTGGTGTCATGCCGAGGGCGTGCCCTGGGCGGTGTCACCCAGGGAGCCCGAGCGGCTGCAGACCGGCTGTGGGGCTGAGTCCCGGCCATCCCACGGCTGGGGTTGGGAGTGCACCGCACCGGGGAACTCAGCAGAACTCAGCAGCAGCCAGTCAGGGGAGGCAGTGAGAAGGGCGGGGCGGGGCCCAGGAAAGTGCTTCATGGGAGAGGGGGCGGTGAGTAGGGTCAGGAACTGCTCTCGGGTCAGACGGACTGGACCGAGAAGGGACCGCGGGGCCAGGCAGCATTCGTGGAGCGTGGAGACCAGAGCGGCCAGAACAAGTCTCCGGGGCGTCTCGGGCCGTCCTGCTCCCTGCACCCCGAGGAGCGTCCCAGCAGACAGGAGGACTCGGAGCAGACCGCAGCTCTCCCAGCAGCGCGCCAGACCACCGGGCCTCAGACCGCGAGGGCGGCACCCGAGCCCCGCGCCCGTCGGGTCCAGAGCGGGCAGGGCGAGCCCTCGGTGGGCGTCAGGGTCGCTGGCCTGGGAGGGCAGTGACCGGGATGCAGCACCTTTTTTAACTTGAGAGACACAGAGAGAGGAGCGTTGGCTTGTCCTCTCGCTTGTTCACGCACCGTTGGCTGAGTCTTCCCTGCGCCCGACCGGGGTCCAACCTGCAGTGTTGGTGCCTCAGGACGACACTGTGGTGCACTGCGCTGCCCGGCCAGGGCCACGCGAGTGGCGTTCTGATCCGGGGGCCGAGTGCCCTCCTCTCTGGACGCGCTCCGGAAAGGGCCCGAGCTGTGCTCCTGGGCTGGAACCCGGAACGAAAAGGCCCGGGCCTGTGAGGGTGGGGCCGAAGGAGTGAACCCTGCGGGGCGGAGGTCACTGGAGCGGATCGCGAAGGCCTCGGCTCTGCGACCAGTGCGCGAGTGCAGAGGGACAGGTGGTTTCATAACCCGAGATGTCCCAGAGGGAGAAACGCGGCTTTGAACGTGAGTCACGGGCGCAGGATTCCAGGCTGTGGGGCAGTGGGCCCTGGCCCGCGGGTGGGCGCCACACACAGACTATAGACAGCGCGTGGGGGCTGGGCGGGCCTCCTGCTCCTCAGAGCCTGCACGCAGAGGCCGGCGGCCGCGGCCACAGGCAGCCCGGCTCCCGCATCCAGAGGCACGCGGCTGCCAGCGCACGCCCCTGCTCTGCGCCCTGCCGGTCTCTGGAGCCCGCGTGGCAGGGCCCGAGGCAGTTTCTCCTCGCTCCATCCAGGCCTTTGAGAAAGACATCCCCAGTACAGTTCTCAGACGGAGTTACAAGTGTTCACTTTGCAGCCGCCTGAAGATGGATAAAGATGCATTCGAAAAGCATTATTTTTTTTATCGATTCTTAATGCAGTAAATTACCGGTGCTGCTGGGCGGCGCGGAGCGGGCCGCGGCGCGGGCCACACCTGCCCTCCCGGTGGAGCCGCAGCCTGTGGTAATTGCGCTCGGCTGCACTCACTTATATTAAAAGGCCCCTGTGGTAATTAATCCTTTTTATTTCAGATCATTTTGGCACAATTTCCACCTATAAACACTCATAAAACACAGACAGTTGAAAAATCCCTTACAGGTTTTTCCACATACCTACGGCCACTCTCCGTGACAGGTGGTTATTGATGTGGCTCGGGAACCAGCTGGTCAGCTGGCCGAGATGAAAAATGCTAAGTGGATTATTTTGCATAAAAAATAGGCAGTTTTTGAAGTTGTATAATTAACCTGTGTTTAGAAAATACCTTGATTTATGCTGACATTTGTATCTCGGTTGCATACATTATGGAAATTTAATTTATAATGCATTTAGCTGATGCAATCATGGTTTTTAGTGCTGTCATTTATTAGTGCTTGTACATAAACACTCCGCAGGGTGAAAGCTGCCTCCCGTAAAAAATTGCACCTTTGCGTTTACACTCTGTGAGTCACAGTGGGGGTTCTGTTTAAAACTCGGGGAGCTCGGGCCAGTGTAGCCGGTTTCACTGGCCCGGTGTCACCAGTGTGGACCTGGCGGGCACAGGGCGGCTGACCCGCACGCCGGCCCGGCTGGCGGCCTTTGCGGGTGTCCTCCGCGGCTGCGGCGTCGTTCGCCCCGAGGCGGCAGAGCGCCCGTGTGCTGTGGGGCCGGCGTCCCGGCCCTGCAGCCCCTCGGCCTGCGGCTTCACCTCAGCCCAGCTGCCCTCCACGGTGCCGGCAGCCTCGGCGTTACCCGTCCCTCGGGAGGAGGGCCTTTTCTGCCGACTTTTCTAAAGTAATCGGGTCAACGTTAGTCTTCAGATCAGAAGTAAAAGCAAGCGGCTTCCGTGTCCCTGAGGCATCTGCTGGTGGGGACGTGGCAGAGTCCGCAGTTGACGGGAGCTCTGGGCTCCGCGGCCACGCAGCCTTCCTGGAGCGAGACACCAGTGCTCTCCGGGCGTTGCCCTCAGGGTGACATGGTCAGCTGGTGGGCGCTGCCTGTGGGCGGGCCTGCTGGTGGGGAGATGGGAACTCGGGCCGGCCTGCGTGTGAGCACCCTTGGGGGTGTGGGCGGCGGATGCACTCCTGAGTGTGTGACTTCCCTACTGCCCCGCCCAGCACCACAGTGGCCGCTGAGGTTGGCTGAGCTGGGCGGGGGATGGGGGAGGGTGGAGCCCAGTGTCTGCTCCCAACTCCCTCGGGCGCGTGGCACCCTCCCCATGCCAGTGGGGTCCTGGTGCGGCGCCCTGGCCTCAGGAGGTGTGCCCACGTCACCACACGCCTCCCCTAGCAGGCCTCCCCCAGGCCTTTCCAAGACGGGGCCCTCACCACCCCACCCACTGTCCTCCTGAGGCCTCCCGTCTTGGCCAAGGGTCACAGGCTGTCCCCCAGAGGGTCTGTGACCCCCGAGTGCAGGACCAGGGCTGCAGCTGCCACTGACCCGGTGGGGCGGGGCTGCACCCCCGCTGCTCTCACCTGGGAGATGGGAGCGTCCCCACCAGGAGGGCCAGTGCGGGGAACTGGACCCCGAGGTGGCCGGCGGCAGCCAGGCAGCGGGTGCCAAGTGCCTCCTCGACCCCGTGCCCCGCACCCCAACCCTGTGCATGCACTCGGGAGGGTCTGCTGTCTTCAGCAGCAGGCTTCTGACCAGAACGCCGTGCGGCGGCCCCACCTGGCCCTCCGCAAGGTGAGGAGATGGGTGTGTCTGCCCCTCGGGCGCAGGCCGGCTCGGGGTTGCAGCCCCCCCCCGCAGGCCCCGCCTGGGCTCCTGGCGTGTGCTGTGCCGGAAAGCTTGCAGCCCCGCCCCCACCCGTGCCGGAGGCGCACGGGGATCACGCACGGGGATCCCACACGGAATGCTGCCTCGCGCCCTGGTCACCTCGGTGACGCGGTCCCAGCCCTGTGGAGACCCACCGCCCCCGCCGGGACACGTGAGACCAGGCGTGGAGACGACCCTGTGTCCTCAGTGGGAGTGGGCCGGGCGCCACCCGCCCACACGGCAGTCGTGGTGACATGGTCACTGTGTTCTGGACAGCAGGCCCGCAGCCCAGCACGTCCCCGTCCACAGAGCCTCTCGGGGGTCCACCAGCGGGGCGGGGGAGGCAGGCCCACAGGAAGGCTCTCGGGGGTCCCCACAGGGCTTGCGCACCAGAGACACACTCGGGGAGCAGGCCCAGACGGCAGCCTGGGTGAGTCTCGAAAGGGGCAGGCAGTGAGAAGTCAGGTGTGAAGGAGGGAGTGGGGCCTGTGTAAGCCCAGCGAGACAGGCCGTGGTGGCGGCAGAGTGGGGTGAGGCCCAGGGTGCCGGGCGCATGCCGATGCTCCCCCTGATCGGAGGGGGGTCGTCTCGCAGCTGTGGTCCGGCCAGGGGTGGCGGTTCCTGCAGCCGGGCCTGACAGCGGTGTGCTTCCCACACCCGTGACTTACACTGGACTGTGAACAAACGCAGCAGTAGTTGCGCTCTGAGGTCCCTTGGCATAGAGGTGGACGGGAACTTAGGAGGAGAAATGTCATTGGTCTGGCGTCAGCGCATGTGGGTTTGCTACCAGTCGTGCCCCCTGCTAACTCGCGCTGCGTGGACAAGGGCCCCTGAGCCCGGGGCTGGCCGCTCTGTGTCAGAGTGGGCGTGGTCAGTGCGTGTGAGCGCCCCTCCCCCGTGGCTGGCGAGCAAGTGGCGAGAGCAGTGCTGCTTCTGTGGGAAGTTGGTGGCGCGCGGCGCTGGCCACAGCTGCCCTCGTTCTCCGAAGGCACAGCTGGGTGCAGGGTCTGAGACGGTGGGATCGTGCCGCCTCCCAGCTCACACCCCATACCTGCGAGCGTGGCCTGATTTGGAAATCAGAGTGTTCACCCTGTAGTCATGCTCAGGTGAGGTCATGCTGGGTCACTGAAGGTCCCCAAGTCCAGTGTCGGTGTCGCTGTAAGAGGACAGGGGCTCAGACACGGGACAGCCACGGGCGGGTGGGAGCGGTCACAGGCCCGGTTCACTGGGCCCTCGGGCAGGGACAGGAGAGGTCCGTCCCTGAGCCCCCGAAGACACCCTGACTGTGGCCTCGTGGCCCCCAGACCTGTGACGCTGTGTTTCTATTGTTCACGCCCCTCAGTGTGTGGTGCGTTGTGACGGCAGCACCAGGAGACCTGACCGGCCCCGAAGCCCTCTGCAGGACAGGCTTGCCGGCCTCTGTTGCAGCGTGGAGGGTTGTGCTCTTTTTTTTTTTTTTTTTTTTTTAAGATTTTATTTATTTATTTTTAGAGACAGGGGAAGGGAGGGAGAAATGGGGAGAAACATCGTTTGCTCTGAAATATGCCCTGACTGGGAACTGAACCAGCAACCCAGGCCTGTGCCCTGACTGGATATCAAACCCGTGACCTTGCTCGGCAGGACCCACTGGGCCACACTGGTCAGGGCAATGGTTTGGCTCTTAAAAATCCCCATTGGGCCCTGGCTGGTGTGGCTCAGTGGACTGAGCGCCGGCCTGCGAACAGAAGGGCTGCTGGTTCGATTCCCAGTCAGGGCACACGCCTGGGTACAGGCTGGGTCCCCAGTGTGGGACCCTCGAGAGGCAACCACACATGGATGTTTCTCTCCCTCTCCATCTCCCTGCCTTCCCCTCTCTCTAAAAATGACTAAACAAAATCTTTTTAAAAACTTCCATTGGAATTAACGTTCTATGGTTTCAGCCCCTCAAACACCTTGACCGTCTGGTGCAGGATCTCGGACACACCGAACACATGCCCGACCGCCGCAGCCGTGGCCTGGCAGGTGGCGGGCCCTACGCCCGCCGAGTCCGCGCCCCCGCACCCCGGTCTCTGACTCGGGGGACGGCCGTCACCCTGCAGGGGCACGTGCGCCTCTACCCCCCGGAAGTCTGGGAGGCTGCCCCTCCGGGAGGCTCTGACCGCCGGCCCTCGTCCCGTTGCAGGCTCTCTACGAGAACATGCTGGTGGAGCTGCCCTTCGCCGGCTTCTTCCTGTCCAAGCTGCTGGGCACCAGCGCCGACGTGGACATCCACCACCTGGCGTCCCTGGACCCGGAAGTGTACCGGAACCTGCTGTTCCTCAAGAGCTACGAGGGCGACGTGGAGGAGCTGGGGCTGAACTTCACCGTGGTGAACAACGACCTCGGGGAGGCGCAGGTGCGGCCCGGGGGCGGGGCGTCTGCACGACTCGGGGCTCCCGGCGCCTCGTTCTGCAGGGTGCAAAGGGACCGGCCTGGGAGGAGGCGTCTCCTCCGCTCAAGTCGCTCGGTGATCCTCTCGGTTTGGTAGTTGGGTTTTCGCTACACACAGGCGGTTGTCTCTGGACTGCGCTTGTTTCTCTGAGTTTTCGTCTCCCCGGTTTCTGACCAGCTTTCCCAGGCCGCTGGCTGTGCCCACGGTAGAGTCACCGTGTGTCAAGTAGGCTCGGAGTTCGGTGGGCTCCCTGTGGGAAGGCACCACCCCCTCCTGGGCCCTGAGCGACGGGGCTGCAGAGGGCGATGTGTGAGGACGACGAGACCAGCCGGTCTGACGGGGCAAGTTAAAGTCCCGGGCGAGGCATCTGACTTGGGGGGAGCTCACAGATTCCTGGAGACGCAGGCGTGACAGCACAGCCCTCGGCGCAGGTCTGCACGTCTGTGAGACCCCGTGGGCCCCCGACCGCCGACGCGCACGTGCTCCGTCGTGCCGGCGGGCCTGTCCGCCAGCCTCCCGCCGGGACTGCGGCTCTGCTGGCCAGTCTGGTGTTTTCAGCACGGCCAGTGCTGCTGTTTGCCGGCCTGCTGTACGCAGAGTACGAGGCTTCTGCCTCCCTCGTGGGGGCGCTCCCGCTTGAGAAGGGCCAGGTGTCACCCTCCGCCACGCTGACCGGCCTCGGCCTGGAGTCAGGCGGACACGACAGCGGAGGTCCCACCCTACACTCTGACCGGGGACCAGCCAGAGGCCCTGCTCGGGGGCGGGGGGCTGGGCTGCTCCGGGCTGTGCGTCTCGTCTGGGAGGGGCCTGGCCGGCTGTAGGTGACACTGCTCCGGTCCGTGTGTACAGGGGCAGGGGTGCCCCGTGGACGGACGCCTGGGGACCGGTTTGACGTGGTATTAAACCCGTGTGGCGCTTTAGGTGTGAGCAGCCTGAGGGGGATGTGAAGGACCAGGCGTGGCCACGTTTGGGTTCCAGAAACGTCCCTGCTGTCTGGCTGGGGGTGGGGGCGCCCTTCGTCTCTGAGTCACAGGGCACGCGGGCCGTTGTTTCTGGCCCTCGGTCCGCTTACAGGGCCGCCACATTTCATCTGTGGACATGGAGCCCAAGCCAGCTGGTGAGGGGTGGCCTGTCAGGAGTGGCCACGGGGCGGGCAGGGGTGTTGGGGGGCACAGCCCCTCCCCAGAGTGGAGAGGACGGGCACCGGTGACGGGGCAACGTCCCTTGGTAAGGCTGGAGGGTCATGGAGCTGATCGGCGTGCGGTGACTCGGGGAAGCTCTGCAGTGGGTTTCAGAGCCGCCTCCTGGTGAAGTGGGGAGATGGGGTGAAGCCGTCGCCCCGAGGAGGTGGTGGTGTCTGTTTCCCGCAGTCAGAGCCTCCCTGTGTTTTCACCCCAGAAGCGCGCCGCCCGTTCCATGAGCGCGGGACGCCCAGTCCACCACGCCGCTCGGTCCCCAGCCCACAGCCGTCACCCTGGGGGTCTGTGCTCAGTTTGGGTGGGTCGTCTCCTTCTCCTCCTCGGCGTGGACGGCGTCGCTCCAGTGCCTGGGGGAGGCATTTCTTTCAGGTGCCAATGAACAGGGAGCTTAAAAGCGTACTCGTGGGAGTCAGGCTTAGGTGTCCGCAGTTGTCCTCAGTCTGTCGGCGCCTGTAGAAGCTTCCGTCAAAACACGTCACCTGCTACTGATGTGGGGGGGGCGATGCCGGTGCGAGTCCTCGTGTCACTGTAGCCTCAGTCCTGCAGCCGTGCTGCCCCAGAACGCATTCCGCCCCTGACTGCAGGGGGTCATTTGGTTCAGAGCTTGGCCCTTCGTGGTTCCCGATGTGGTGGGCGGAAGGGCCGTGGAGAGGTGGCCGTGGTCCCTTCGTGCCGTGGAGAGAGCCGGGCGGGCGGTGCCTGTGAGGGGGGCCGGGCGCCCGGTGCACCACCCGCCGCCCAGGCTCTCATCGCAAAGCAGCACCGCCCAGCTTCCGGAAGGTGATCCTTCCTGGCTCTCACTCACCCTGTGGTCCTGCTTTGAGGATTTTAAGACCCTTGTTTTAACATTCACAGGTAGTCGAGCTAAAGTCCGGTGGAAAAGACATCCCCGTCACCAGCGCGAACCGCATCGCGTACATCCACCTGGTGGCTGACTACAGGCTGAACCGGCAGATCCGCCAGCACTGCCTGGCCTTCCGCCAGGGCCTGGCCAACGTGGTCAACCTCGAGTGGCTGCGCATGTTCGACCAGCAGGAGATCCAGGTCCGCGGCGGGGACGCCGTCGTGGCGTGACATGGCTCCCTCACCCCTGCCTCCGGTTCCACAAATTGCTCTTTTTTTCAGGTGCTGATTTCTGGGGCACAAGTGCCCATCAGTCTGGAGGACCTGAAATCCTTCACCAACTACTCAGGTACGTTACCACTGCGTGCCCTTTCTTCCTGAACGCGTCACCGATGCCCATTCTTACGTAGGCGACGCATTTTCAACCCTGTGGGTTCAAAGACTGTAATGAGCCTGCAGCCGTAGGGTTGCGGGTTCGATCCCTGGTCCAGGTGAGTCCGGGCGAAAGCCAGTCGGGGTGCCTCTCTCTCACCTCAGTGTTTCTCTCTCTGCCCTCCTGTCTCACTTTCTCTAAGAGCAACAAAAACAAGTCCTTGAGTGAGGACTGAAAAAACAACAGTTTTAAAAGCTGTAGCGAGGCCCCAGCCACAGTCCTGTTCCTGGTCCCGTCTGCTCTGGATGCCTGTGTGCGTTTACGCACAGATGCAGCTCCTGTGCGTCCCGTGGGGTCTTCCTCTGCCTGTGGGCAGTGGGCCGCTTCCAGGCTTCCAGTTTTAAAAGCACCGCCAGCCCCCAAAAGCCCACTAACAAAAGAAAAACTGAAAGGAAAAAAAAGCAGCCTAAAAATTGGGCCTCGTTGAAATCTTTATTTTTGGGTTAAATTAAACTTAAGTGTGTCTGGTTTTCAAGAAAATGAAAGCCCAGAGCTGCACACCGGGCCGATAAGCACGTGGCGAGACGCTCAGCAGCGCCAGCCGTCAGGAGTGGCAGGTCGGAACCGCAGTGAGAGCGTGGCCATCAGTGTGCCTTCCGGCGTTTGCGAACTTACAAACGAACAATGAAAAGAGGAGAAACAGACCCTACAGCAGCCACTGGGGACTCGGTCTGTCCTTGCCCGCTCTGTGGTCCCAGTCTAATCTGGCGTCTTCCTGCAGCTTGGAGGGTGGCTTCCATTTGGTGAGCGTCAGGAGCTAGAACGTTCCCCCGCTGAGATTTTTGAGATGAAGTAGGTGTATGTGATTTAACTTTCCACTATAGTAAACAGCTTTATTTATATTTCTGCCTATGTGTAAAGTCTTTTATTTTTAGAGAGAGGGGAAGGGAGGGAGAAGGAGAGGGAGAGAAACATCAATGTGTGGTTGCCTCTCACACGCCCCCTACTGGGGACCTGGCCAGCAACCCAGGCCTGTGCCCTGACTGGGAATCGAAACGGTGACCCTTTGGTTCGCAGGCCGGTGCTCAGTCCACTGAACCACACCAGCTGGGGCTAACGTCTTTTTTTCTTTTTTTAAACAAGAGAAGCCCGGAAGTTAAATTGCTTGCTAAAGGATCCGAAGATTTTTGGGGTGGGATTAGAATGAGTATGGCTCACAGGAAAAAGTACGGACCTTTGAATGTAGGTGAGGGTGCGTGTACCCTTCGGGTCTCTCTGCTCGTCTGCGGAAACCTGTGCAGAGTCTTAAACGTGCTGTTGGAATCAGTTCCGTTGTGAGCCGTCTCCATTCTGCGCGTGGGCGCTGCAGTGTTTCCTGTGTCGGAGAATCCGAAGCACGGTCTTGGCCAGGCCAGGGGACTCGGCGGCATGTGTCCTGTGACCGGATCCGAATGTGAAAGTGAGCTTGAACAAGGCAGAAGCGACGTTGCTGAGTGGTCCTGAGATTACAAGTCAGTTTTGCTTGTTTAAAATTTTGTTTTTCTGTCCTGGCTGGCGTGGCTCAGTGGATTAAGCGCTGGCCTGCAAACTGAGAGGTAGGTCACTGGTTCGATTCCCAGTCAGGGCCCATGCCTGGGTTGCAGGCCAGGTCCCCAGTAGGGGGCTACACATTGATGTTTCTCTCCCTGTCTTTCTCCTTCTATTCTCCTCTCTCTAAAAATAAACTCTTTTTTTTTTAATTTTGTTTCTCTTTCTCTATTGTGTGAATAGTATACATAGTGCATAATTTACTTTTTAAGACCAAGGATATTTAAAATCCATTTAAGTCTTAGAAAATAGTAGTAATCATTCACAATTAATGAAATAACAGGCCATTTTTTTCTTCATTTTTCTTCATTGCACTGTTTTTAATCCTCCCCTGAGGACGTGTTTGCTGATTTTGTGGGGGAGTAGGGAGAGCAGCCTTGATGTGAGAGAGGGACATCGATCACATGGCCCTCACTGGGGTGGGTGGAGTGACGGTCTGCTTACCGTCGACAGGTCCTCCGAGTTACTGTGCAGGTTGGACGTGGCCCTGGTCCCAAGGCCCGCGGGCCGAGGGGGCGTCCGTGGGCTGGTTCTCAGCCGTGTCTGGAGACGGGAAGGGCCCGAAGTAGCCGCCGCAGTCCCGTGGGACCGAGCTGAAGCGGCCAGGCTCTGCCCGGAACGCTGTGAGGACACGGCAGGGTGGGCGCAGGGACGGCTGGCCATCGGCTGGGCGGTGTCGGGAGCTCAGAAGCGAACCCTTCTGTCAGGCTCACTGGCTTTTCAACCGGTCGCTGCTGCTGGGACGGGTCCAGAGGGAAGTGTGAGGGTGGACCTTCCCGCAGGGGATCGAAGGCCCGTGGCGGAGGGAACCTTCGTGGCTTTTGGGTCAGGTGTAGATCTGCCTGAAAGCGGGATCCAGAAAAGGGACACGGGTGGAACATCGGCCTTCCTCCGCGTTAGAGACCTTGGGCTTGCAAAGATGCCGTCGAGGAGACGCCAGGACAAGCTGCAGCCTGAGAGAGGAAGCACTTGAAGTGACCCCCGCACACACGGGGAGGAGCGAGCCCCGGACTGTGCTCTGGGGACGTCAAGCAGCCGCTGTGGCGGGTGGTCTGGTGGCTCCCGGAGGTCTGGGTGCAGCACTGCCTGGTGAGCCCAGCACAGGGAGCACCGGGAGCAGGGGCCCGCCCGGGGCGCCCGAGGAGGCTCACACGTGCACCGCATGCAGGAGGCGCGTGCTGGGGCCGACCAGCCCAGGCGCCCAAGGGTGGGGGAGCGGGTGGGCGAGCGTGGCCTGTGCGGCCGGAAGTAGTGAGACTCACACACGTGTCACAGCGAGGTGAGCCCTGGCGCCACCCTGCCGAGGGACACGGACTGTAGGACCAGGCCCCTGAGTGACCTGCAGTGGACCTTCCTCCCGGGCACTGACGTGGGCGACAGGTGGTCACCTGTCGGTGGTGGGGAGGGGCTGCTGGTCGGAAGCGGCAGTGACGGCCGGGCTCTGGGAGCGTGGCCAGCGCCACTGAGCAGCGGCCTCAGTGGTGGGTCGTGCGTTCCTTTACCGCGGTTTCTAAACAAGGGAACCAGCCCCCCGCCCTCTGTGCTGTGGGCTGCTGTTTCCCAGCCTGCCCTCTGCGGGGACTCCGACCCGGTTTCGGGGCCCGGGACGGCGTGGGAGTCTCCAGCTCGTGAACAGGGCTCCGTGCGCACCGCAGGGGCCTGTGGGTGGGCCTGGGGTTTGCCGAGGGGCTGGAGATGTCCCAAAACTGCACCGACGTGGTGCTCGCTGACTCCTTAAATCTGCTAAAATCATTTATTCCTGTAAACAGGAATTCGAGTGTGTGTGTGTGTGTGTGTGTGTGTGTGTGTGTGTGCGCGCGCGCGCGAAGATGTACCTGCCCTTTCTGCAATTCACTCGTATTGCTCTAAATCTGAACTCTGGTGTTCATGCAAAGGCACATAACTAAGGTCACACTGTCCCCACTATCAAGTCGTAAGTGCAGGAAAATGAAATCAGTCTAGCCTTTCCTCTGCCAAGAAATTGTCTTGGGTTGTTTGCACTCCCCTGTCTGCACAGAAAGCTCATGCCTTTAATGATCGTAGCTATTCCAGTAAATAGTTTTAAAATATTATCATATTCATTTTGGTGCCAATTAATGCACTTAAGATATTTTATTGATGTTATTTCTGTAGTATAGTAACAATGAGAGAACAATATAAGGCAATTATTTCAGTTTTAGGAAGCACTTAAGCAGATTAAAAGCTGTAAGTAGCAGATGTTACACTTTAGAATAGTGGTCTAATCACCATGCTCCGGGCCTCGCTGTCCGGACCAGCGAAGGAGGAGACGCTGAGCCGGGCGGACAGGATGAGTGGCTGTTCTGAGCGGAGTCCCCCGCCTGCCCGCCGTTGGGTGTGGGCCCCTCCTGCAGCTCAGGTCGCCCTGCGCTCCCAGCGCGGCGCCTGAGGCCCGGACCCCAGCAGCCTCTCGTGCTGCAGGTGTCCCCCATTCTGCCCCGGCAAAGGCTCTGTCCCCTCGGAGCTTGCGCGCCACCCCCAGGGGCGTGAAGAGGTGCTAGGAGGGGTGGCCGCGCCGTGCGTGCTCGGCCTGCAGGGGAGTCGGCCTAGCGTGTGGCGTGTGTGACGGAGACGTGCTGGTTTTGTCAGGGGGCTACTCTGCCGACCACCCCGTGATCCGGGTCTTCTGGCGCGTCGTGGAGGGGTTCACAGACGAGGAGAAGCGGAAGCTGCTCAAGTTCGTCACCAGCTGCTCCCGACCCCCGCTCCTGGGGTTTAAGGTACGGCCCCTGCGAGTTTGCTCTGAAAGCCCCGGCCGGGGAGGCGTCGGGGCAGTCCGTGGGCTCCAGGGCAGCGGGGCGCGGTGCGTCCAGGGAGGTGACGCAAGTGTGCTGTGGCTCAGTGGCGCCAGGGTCATTGATTTGCACCGTGTCTGCAGCACTGCAGCCTCGCCATCGCGCCTGCAGCCTAGGACTGGTCCCTCCGCTGCCCTCCCGCACTCCTGGTGCTCACGCGTGGCCGTGCTGCCCTGGAGCACACCCGGTGGGCAGTGTGCTCGGGGCGGAGGGTGCGTGAGCAGAGGTGCGTGTTTCCTGGTGGCCTCACCGCACCACTCCAAACCTACAGAGGAACTGCCGGGACTGGGCAGAGAACGCCGTAGCCTGCCCCAGCCCCATCACTCTCTCCGTCCGTCTCTTTTCGGCGCCCCTCGTGGGGGTAGTGGAGGCACCAGCGCTCCTGCTGGTTCCCTAAAACGCAAACACCTCCATAACCGCAGCCCAATCATTGCAGAGGGGCATGCAGTGAGGCTGGCTCCCGCCCCGTGGTCCTGGCCCCGCAGCCTCGGCAGCCCAGAGAACTGCCAGGAGTCACGCTCGGCGGGGGGCGGAGGGTGGGGGGGCAGTGGGCCAGAGACACAGCTGATGTCCGGGCAGGCGGGGCGGCAGCTGTCCTTAAGCGTGCTCCCGGGCGTCCCCGTCAGAGCACGGACGTGCCTCCGGTGTGCTCTCCAGCCCCCACGCCCTGGCTCGTAGGCTGCCGTGTGTCTCTGTGGGCGCGCGGTCACGTGGGTGTGCACCCCTTCCGGTGCCGCTGCAGCCGCCCCGCCCAGCTGTCCGGAAACGGGCTGACGGCCGTGCTGGCGGGCGCTGTCTTCCAGGAGCTGTACCCGGCCTTCTGCATCCACCACGGCGGCTCCGACCTGGAGCGGCTGCCCACGGCCAGCACCTGCATGAACCTGCTGAAGCTCCCCGAGTTCCACGACGAGTCCCTGCTGCGCAGCAAGCTGCTGTATGCCATCGAGTGCGCGGCCGGCTTCGAGCTGAGCTGAGCCGGCCCGCCCACGCCCAGAAGCTGCGCGCCTCCGTCGTGAGTAGCTCCTCCCTGGCCGACACGCTCAGGCTGCACCCCCAGGCTCCCCTGCCCCTCTCTGTCACCCCCTCCAGTTTGTAAATGACTTAGGTCATGGTCCCTTACTTAGATGGACGTTGCTTTTCAGATAACTTACAATAACAAATGTTAGGTGCCACGCGGCTGATTTAGGAATACTGCCGAGATGAGCACAGTTGTGAGACTAGTGGCAACTCAGCGGAATTAACCAAAGATGCAGCTTTGGCTTTGCTGGTGGGTTCCAGGCCTTCCCGAGCTGGGGTGCCCTGGGCGGGGCCCCTGGGCGCGGCTGCTGGGGCAGGCGGGCTCTGGTCTGCGGGGCACAGGGTCTGGGAGGTGGGGGCTGACTCTCAGGGGCCTCGGCTTCCCGTGTGGCCGAACTGTTTACAAGCCTGACTGTTCAAACTGAAGGCATTTTTCCTGCTGCCTTTTCCCAAAGCGGCGAGGTTTGGAGGAGAGATGGTGGTGTTTTGTGCTCTTTAAGCCATCGCTCCCAGAGGGGACGGGCACGCTGGTGTGGGGTGTTCCGTTGACCTGCATCCTGGCGGTCCGGGTACCGCGGCGCCGGGGTGTGCGCGGCGGGCACTTCATTCCTTCCCACCTGCCTGCACTCTGTGCCCGGGGAGCTTTCGGGAGAGGGGTCTCTGCCCAGCCCTCACGGCACGGCACGGCACGGCACGCGTGCGACCTCCCGTGAACGGCAACGTGGGAGGAGAGACACTGAGATCGATCCAGTCACTTGAACCAAAGTGGCGGCTGCACCTTCGCCCTGCAGCCCGCCCCCCTCGCCCCTGGGCCGGACGTCCTCTCCCCTGACGTCGGTGACTCGCCACCCTCCCGCTCCCTCCGCCCCCTCAACGGTGCTGCTTCGAAGGAAGACGGGACAGTCCCCAGGCATGCATCCAGGGGAGGAGCGCTGCAATTCCCGCGAGATGGGCACTTTATCAGGACCTGACTTGATGGTGGGCGACCCTGGTCTCCGGAAACAGGGCGGGGCCCTTGCCGACGCTGGGCGGGACCTCGGCGGCGCGGCTCCTCCCCCCGGCGGGCGTGTCCCCCCGTGGGGGGCGCCGGGCTGCCCCCCTGCGATGACCAGATTAGCAATACACGTTTAGATGCGGGGACTGAGCGACACTTCTGAGACAATGACCATTATCGAAACAAATGTGTAATTTCTTAATCTGAATAATAAATTAAGTGTTAAATGCTATTTGTAGTCTTGATACACAGAAATAAAGTAATTGGGGTTTGTCTTTGGTTTTATTTTTATTTGAGGTTGTTTTCTGTTGGATGTTCTGTGTCTTCCTTACTTACTAGTTAATTTGTGTATCTTACCAGTATTTTGGAGATACTGGGACTGAAATGGGCAGCTACACTTAATTTGGGTTTTTTTCCCCTTGACTGTTCTGAGCTTATTTATTTTCTGTACGTTTTCCCGGGTGAATTTTGCACTAAATGCTTTTCCCCCAAGGTTGTGCTGGGGTCCCGCCCCAGTCCCTGCATTTAGTCCGTCTGCCCTGGGGAAACCGCCGCCCCTAGGTGGTGACCAGGGCCACCACGCTGGTGCAAGTTCAAGTGTGCTGCCCCACGTCCCCTGCCCGTGTCCCCTGCCCGTGTGCTGGGAGGGGGCGGGGAGCCAGGGCCCCGGGGACTCCCCTCTCCTTGGGGTTGGCGTCTGCTGTTGAGGAAGAGTGTGCCCGCGGGGGCGGGGGCTCCTTTCTGCACCGCTGTGTTTGCTGCTTCTCTGCTCTGTTCTCCTTTCCGCTCGTCGCTGGCAGTTTTGTGCTCAGTCCCAAACGCGGAGTTAAAGGGAGGTTATCCAGGCGTCTCTCCCAAGCTCCCATCCGCACATAGGTTTAGCCGGGTGTCCTGGGTCTACCTCACCGAGCACTGTCGCCACCGCAGGGGCCGATGCAGTGGCCCTGGCTCACACGCGGGGCACTGGGCCACAGGCAGGCAGGGGGGGACCTAGACGGTGCTGGGGAGCGACCGCTGGGGGAGCAGCGCGGAGAGCGAGGCTTGTGGGAGAGGCCAAGGGCGGAGAGTGGTGACACACTCGGGGCCTGGGATGGGAGCCTCAGGGGAGCTGACCACAGCCAAGACCCCCCCCCCAAAAAATAAACAACAGATGTAGAACAGCTTTATGAACCAGTCTGCTCCAGGCCGGAGAGCTCTAGGGCAGCGTGCAGTCTGAGTTTGAGGTGGCAGCCGGCAGCTGGCCTCGGACTGCAGGCTCCGGGTCCGTTTCAGGACGAGGCTGCCTCTGCTCCCCAGGCGGGCGTGCGGCCGGGCTGCTGGCCCCGGGAGGCCCTTCCCTGGCACTGCAGTGGGAGCCACAGGGACCAGTCTGGAGACAGCTGAGGGGCCAAGCGGGCTGCAGGCGTGACCCCATGCATCTCTGCTTCCAGAAGGTTCTGAGGGTGGGCTGTCCAGCTCAAGCACTCTGTGTCTTCGCTCCTGTGTCTGTGAGATTGGGCCCCGGCTGTGTGGTGTCCTGTCCTGATGGCCGAAGGGTGGCTGGTCCCGTGTGGTCAACGTGCTGCCCTTCCCTCCCCCCAGGCTGGGCAGGGGACCGTCCCCATCAGCACTCCTCTCTGCACTCCCCGCCCGTCACTTGCAGGGCACTGGGGTAGCTGCTGCAGGTGACACTCCTCCACAGGAGACAGCAGGCCCTCGGGAAGGCTGTCCAGCCTCGTGTGGCCCAGGGCGCAGCCATCCCTGCATTGACGTTCCAGGAGGGGAGGGGAGGGGAGGGGAGGGGCGGTGGAGGTGCAGAGGGAACGTGCTGAGAAATGTGGGCTCTCCATTTACTTCACATTTACCGTTTATGTCCCAGTGAGTCAGACAGGACAAGTGTCGTACTCTTCTGGAAGGTCACAGAGGAGGAGAGGCCCGGCTGTCTGGGTGGGCAACCTCTGTGACCCCGTGGATGCATGGACTGGTGCGCCCACCCCTGAGCGCCTCCCCTGCTCCCCCAACCGCATTACCACGCTCGGGGCTGCTACAGTGGAGGGAGCTGGTCAGCTTGGCAGAGGGGCCCTACCTGGGAGCCCTGTGCACAGGGTTTTGCTGGGGTCGGTGGTCGAGGGGCCTGGTGCCCGGGGCTGAGCTGGCCTGCACACACTGCTGCCCCTCAGACTGCCACTGGCGCGGGGCCCAGCCCCAGACCCGGCCCTGAGTCGGCCCCGCCCGCCCCAGGATCACAGGTGTGGCCTGGCCCCGACCTCAGGCATAAGGATCCTTATCAGCGGGATAGTCCAGGAGCTGTCAGGCTCTCCTGTCCCCAGGGCTTTAGGCTGAGGCTGCCAGACCTAGGTCAGGCTCCGGGGGGAGGAGGATTCCCGGCTTGCAGGGGGCGGGGGTCCAACCCGTGGGGCAGGGGTAGGGTGGCCGAGCAGCGGGGCCCCCGGGGAGGGGCAGGAGGCCTGATTGGCGGGAAGACGGGGAAGTGGTTCTTCGCTGTGGAAGCGCCTTCCCTCCCACTCGTGGGGCTGCTGGGAGCCTGGAGCCAGCCCCCGCCCATGCGGTTGGTGTCCGTGTCCAGAAGGGACTCTGATCCGGCTCCCACCGGGGTTCCTTTTCCTGCCGGCCGGGTGGGATGGCCGCTTCTATCCTCCGTGAGGATGGGCACCTGCGAGCAAACGCGGTAGTTAAGCTGCGGGGGGCGGGGCGGCTCCTGGTGGTGGAGCACAGGGCACGTGCAGGGCTGTCCTTGCTGGCCCTGTGGACAAAGGTCGGGTCACACCCCGAGAAAATGCTGCCGAAGTTGCCTCTGGGTCGTGCCCCGGGTGCATGGGGCCCCCGGGGCCTGGCCTGGAGGGGCAAGTGGGCAGCCGTGGACTGGGCAGTGGGACCGGGATGGCTTTCCCCCAGCTCTGCGGCTTCACGGGGACAGGAGGAGGTGGCAACGGTGGGGGTTTGGGGACCCTGCAGGGGGCTTTCTGTCTGGGAGTTCAAGGGCCTGGAGGGGGGTAGGTTGTGGGGGGCCGCTGCACCCCAAGTTCCAGCTGGGAGCCCCGGGTTTACTAGGATGGACAGGACTCGGCGACAAAGCTGGGGGGCAACATGCTGAGCTCCGTTCCCGGGGAGGGGTACTGTGGCCCCGGCTCCTCTGCGGATCGCGGGGGGCCTTGGGGGCTGGGGCAGGGGAGGCGGGGGACCTGCAGGGCAGAGGCCGGCCTGGGGCCTCCGAACGACAGTCCCTGCGGTCCCCGGTGTGGCCAGCAGAGGGCGCTGCGGTTGCACAGCATGCACGCACACGTGCACCCACAGGTGCGGGCGCAAGCACACGGCACAAAAGTGAACGCGGCACACGCAGACCTGCTGCCCGCGCAGGCGGACAGGCCCTCCGTGGGGTCTGCACTGCTTCCACGTGGTATCAAAACGGGGTCACGGAGGAGGGGACGGAGACGGGGACGGCAGGGGTGTTCTGCGCAGGCGCCAGACCGCCTACCTAGCCAGGGCCACAGCCGCAGGTGAAGGCTGGGCCGGGCTCAGGCTTCGGTCCCCAGCAATTCTGGGGGTGTGGAGGAACGCCAGTCCCGGGGAGAGCCCACCAGGGCCTCGCGTGGGGAGGAACAGTATGGGGCGCGAAGGCGGCGGGGGGGGGGGGCGGCCCCGCCCAGACACCCAAGTGCGGCCTGTAACCCCGGGGCCGAATGGGCGAGGTCGGCTGGGCCTCTGGGAGGGAGGGCGCATCTGCAGGACCCGGGAGAGAGTCCTCCCTACAGCCTTGCCGCGGGCCGCACCACGGGCCCCACCACGGGCAGCCGAGTCCGGTGAGGTCCAGAAAGGGAGCTGGCAGGGCCACGCGGGTCCAGCACTGGGGACCGGGGTGCAGGGTCCCAGGCCGCCCGAGGTCCCAGCTGCCTGTCCGCTGCAGCCTCACTGTCTGCGTCTAGAGCCTTCACTCTCCTCTGCACCGCCAGCCACAGGTGGAGCGGGCCCAAGACCATGGAACATGAGACCTCTCCCACTCTGGGGACCAGACTGTCCGTCCTCCGGGCCCTGCTCCCTCCAGGGGAACCTAGGCCTCCAGCCCTGCCCAGCCCGGGGTCCCCCTCCCCACCCCGTCCCTCTGCCCCATCAGAGCCTTCACCCTCGGGGTGCCGATCAGGGGCTCCAGGCTGATGCCATCCGATGTCAGCTTGCCACACCCCTGGAGCTATTCTGCTATCACCACACTCGGGGTGGCCTTGATTTTCAAACCATTTTTCCAGCCCTGTGGGCCTCAGTTTCCCCAGTTATCAAAGGAGTCTTTGCTCCTACCCGTGGGTCAAAGGTGCTTCCCCAACCAACGCTCTGGGCGGGGCCTGGGTGCAGGGCCACCTGGCTGGGCCACGCCGGACTCCCGCTCGGCCTGGACACCAGGTGCGCAGGGAGTAGGTGCTGCACACGGCGCCTGGGAAACACTTCCGCTCCCGGCGGTTTGCCGCTCCTCGCGCGCTCCTGCTCCACCGGGCGCCCTCACTGGACGGGGATGCCTGGCTCCCGGGCACTTCCTCCGCCGCGGGGGCTTCTGGAGCCCCGGGAAGGCGGACGATCGGCTCTCTGAAACGAGGTTGGGAACGGATCGGCGCCCCTGGGACCTCGTGGGCCATCTGCCCCGCAGGTCATCGGCTCCGGGTCCTCCGGGTGCCCCCACACAGCACGCCCCGCTCCAGGGGGCGTGCGTCTGACCCACACATTTCTCGGCTCGAGCATCCATTCAGGGCGAGTTCGTGAGGGTATCCGGCCAACCAGGCTCCAGGTGCCCAGCTCCTGCGATGAGCTAAACAGACGCGGTGGGGGGCGGGGGCAGGGGCGGGGGGCGCAAGCCCAGGGAGGGAACAGAAAGGGCAGCCTGGCATCGTCTCTGGGGTCCCAAAGCGTCCAGCGAAGGTTGAGCTGGAATCTGAGACCTGGGGGCAGCCGGTGCTGCCCAGGGGGTGGAATGTCCGAGCTGTGAAGGGCAGGAGAGTCGGGGGGATGGCCACAGGCGGCCGAGCGTGCCGGGGAGCCACCCAGGGGGTGCCCGGGACCAGCTCTGCGTTGGCAGCTGCACGCTGGCTCAGCACGTGGGGGAGGCAGGAGGAGAGGACCCAGGGTGACGGCCCGCTGCCCGAGGGCGTCCAGGTCAGGGCTGACCCGTGAGCAGGCTGAGACACGGAGAGCTGAGTACCGGGTGAGGCCCCCGGGCCTGGGAGCTCCTTGGTGACCACACTCAGCAGAGCCACTGCCTCAGGCCGTGGGCGGTGGCCGGGTCTCCCAGAAACGCCCCAGCCAGACAGGGCTGTGCCACCTCCCGTGTGCAGGGATGGAGGACCAGCTGACATTCGTGCAGGGGCTACTCCTGGGGCAGCCTGTTGAGGACGGTGCCACGCAGCTCATCTGCTCCGAGCCTGGCTCTCAGACGCACCCGCCTCACGCTCCCCCAGGGCCCAGCGGGGTCCCAGGCACTGAGCCCCTGATGTCCCAATCTGCTGTCCCTCTAGACCGAGGTTCTGACCGGGAGGGGCCTCTGGGAGACATTCCGGGTCGTCACACGGGAATGTGTGACGGGGCTGCAGCTCGGCCTGTGGTAGGTGGAAGCAGGGGTGCTGTGAGCCCCCACAGAACACAGACAGAGGCCCCCAGGGCCTGCCCTGGGCCAGAAGGACAGGTGACTGTGTCCCCAGAGTCACTGGATCCCCGGCCTCACCCCCTCCCTCCCCGTCTGGAGGTGTTTCCCCTCGGATGCCGGCAGCGGCATCCAGCGTTTGGGAACCGGCAGCCCGGGCCAGGCCCTGTGGGGTTGCAGAACACACCGAATCCTTCTGGTAATTTAAGACACAGCCTCAATTATTTACACCTGTAGAAAACCACCGGGTCCTGTTACGTAACCTGCTGTCTCCGCAACCAGTCTGTGGCCCGGGTGGCCAGGCCCCACGTCTCAGCTCGGGGCCCCCGGGGGCCTGTGAGGCCGGGCTCCCTCCAAGGGCCCGGCTGTGGTGGGGACCTGTGCATGGGCCGCTGCACCGGCCCCCGTGGGCGTCACGGCCACCCAGGCCCGGGGAGCCCGGCGCCCAGCGGGAGGGGAGTTTCAGGCTGACCACTCCCTGTTGGCCCCAGTGTGGCGCACACTGTGTATCTGGATCCTCTCTTCCCCCGAGTCCTCTATTTTATCCTCACAGCTAGTCTACCCAGGTCCCAGCCTGCGGCCTGAGGCCAGCCCCGTGGTCAGCACGAGTGGGCAGGGCGGCTGGGGTGGCAGCCGGGACAGCTGCCCACCGCGGGCCTCTCAGGGCCACCTGCGGGCTGGAGGTCCTCCTGGGGGTCACGCGGGGGCCACGAGATGGGCCTGCCTCGGAGGACTTGGACAGCGGTCCCCACTGTCCCCGCACCCTGCAGGATGGCCTGGCCTGTGTGCTGGGCGCTGTGTCTGGAACACACGCCCCACAGAGCCACTCCTCTGGGGGGGATGTGTCGCCCCCGGGAGCACACACCACAGTCAGAGGTGGCTTTCTACGGGGTCCCTGGGGACAAGGCCGTGCCCTTGGGGGCTCCCTAGGGGTGCTGGGGCCGGGAAAGGGACAGCGCTGGGGCTGGTTTCTCAAGTCCGGCAGCTCCAGAGTGGAAGGAGATCAAGGTGAGGGGTGGTCACCGGGATGACCTCCAGGACAGGGTGAAGCTGTGGACACCAGGAGGAGGGGCCGTTCCACCGAGAAGAGGGGCTGTGAGCCCACCTTCGGCTGCTGGAGAGAGGGCACCCCCACCTGAGCCCACACCCCAGGCCCAGGCCCAAGGTGGGAGGGCTTCCTGGAGGAGGAGGAGACTATAGGTCTGAGTGAGACAACCCACCTGCTCGAGGTGACAACCCACCATCGTTGTCACCCTAGCTGGACAGGGCCCACGGCCACCCACCCCAGGCCTCACCCAACCCCGACGTGGTTGGAGTTCAAGAAACGCTTGTTGAATGAACCAGGGGCCTGTTCTGGCTGGGGGCGGGGCCGGAGGCTGCGGAGGTGTGGGTGGGGCCGAGGGTGTTCCTTAGTCACCAGCCCCTGACAGGGATTCACCTTCTAGACTTCTGGAATGAGGGGATGAGCAGTCGGAATTCCCGAGACCCCTCAGGTCCTGACGTCACCAGCTGGTGTGTAGTTTTCCGCACGATTTCACATTCCCGTCTTGTTGTCATACTGATTGCCCGTGGGAAAGACTGGGTCGGTGCTCTGTGACAGGGTCATGGGGACAGCCAGGGGCTCTTCTGCCTTTAAAAGACAAGATGAGCCCCGGCTAGTGTGGCTCAGTGGATGGAGTGGTGGCCTGCCAATTGAAAGGCCACCAGTTCGATTCCCAGTCAGGGCCCATGCCTGGGTTGCGGGCCAGGTCCCCAGTAGGGGGCGCACGAGAGGCAACCTCCCCCTTTCTCTAAAAATAAATAAAATCTTTACAAAAAAAAATACTTCCAACATTTCTTGGGCTCTGTACTTCGTGACTGTGGAGACCTTGTTTCAGAAGGAATATTCAGGTCAGTAGCGTTTACTGGGCTCCTCAGCCCAGGGAGGCCCCCTGAACGTGACTGGGCACCACCCACGTACTACGATGCCTGCCGGCCCCCAGCCCGGTCCACGCCCAGCACAGACCCCAGTGGAGGCCGACGGCGTCCTCGTGGGCATGAGGGTCAGGTCTGGAGGGCGTGCAGGCGAGCACTGGTTTTTCGCGAATGGCTGAGTCACTGGCGATGGGAGACGGTCCGTCACCCGCTTGCAGCTGCTGGCAAGGTGTCCACGCCCCGGCCGGCTCTCTGACTGCCCCAGTTGCCCCACAGCATCCCTCCCCCCTCCCCCCTTTCTTCCCAGCTTCTGTCCACCCTCCCCCCTTTCTTCCCAACTTCTGTCGGACACCCGGGTTTCCCCCGCCAGGAAGGTCTTCATACCGAAGACGACCTTCTGACTCTTGTAGGGCCCATTTCTCAACTGATCTTCCCTCAGGACTTGGAACAACACAGTTTTCCCAAGACCTGCTTGGTTCATCCTGTCCAGGCATTTCTCTGGGTGATCCGGGAGCTCCGGCCACACCCCACCCCAGCTCCTCCGGCTCCAAGGACAAGCCTCTCCCCTGAATGGGCCCCTCTGTCTCTCGGGCAAAGCCGGCTAGTTCTCGCTAACATGTAAATGCCTGACAGCCTTCAGGGGCACTTGGGAGACATTTCTCCCGAGATGGGGCAGCCACCCCTCCCGCCCTGGCCAGGAGGGCCTGCGGGGCTCAGCTCAGGTGAGTCAGCGGCGGGCCCAGCAGCTCCGGTTTGTGGGCGGGAGGGCAGGAGCTGGTCCCTGGCAGTGAGTCAGGGCCGGAGGGCTGACAGGTTTGCCTGCGTGCGGCCCGCAGCGTAGGCACAGGGGCGCGTGGCTCAGCAGAGCCAGGAAGCCAGGGTGGCCGTGTGTCCTCACTGGAAACCCCAGTCGGGCGGGTTGACTTGAGGCTGAAAGGCTTCAGGTGAGATGCGGACATGTTCTCGGAGAAGCAGTACGGCCGATGGGGCCCGGTCGGTTCAGCCAGAGGTCGTCTGTGGGGGGGGAGGTCAGGGCGGCTGCAGGCTGACCGGGCCCCAGAGCCCTTCTGGAGCAGGGGGCGGGGCAGGTGGCCGGGGGGGCCCTTCGGGACCTCGGCTCACAGCTCTGACTGCAGAGCAGGTGGGGGCTGGGAGGGAGGCCACTGACCCAGCGGCAGCAGGACAGGGAGGGAAGGGGACACGAGCCAGACAGGGTCCGAGGAGGACACGGGAAGAGGGTCCGCAGGGGTCCCCGAGGGACCCAGCCCTAAGGAGGACAGACCCCCTGACACCTGCTAAGGCAAGGATGCGCCCCGAGGACCTGGGGCTCCGTGCGTGCGGGCTCCCCGAGACGCAGCTGCCGAGAAGGGGCTCTCGCTGAGCGTCCGCAGGGCGCTGGCCACCCCCAGGCAGCCGTCGAGGAGGCAGGCGCCGGGCACTTCAGGCCGCGTGCCCGAAGCTCCTGTGACTCCCGGGGGTCAGCCCCCCCCACATGGCTGCAGTGCTCACCCTCCTCCTGCAGAAATTCAGGTTCTCCGGTCGGTCGGCGGCCATGCACGCTGACCCCCGGGGCCCTGTGCGGGTGGTCGGTCCCGAGCAGCTTCTGTAACGGGCCGTGCAACACAAAGCTGGCAGGGAGGACACTCGACCCAGGCCCGGTGCAGGTCCCAAAGGCCCGAAGCAGCACCGGGCGCTGCCGGGCGGTCAGCACCAGGGGCCATTCTGGAGTCCGGCGTGGAGGCAGGCCTTCCTGTTACACTGAGAGATTAGCAAAGGACGGAAGGAACTCTGAGACGCGGGACACACCCACTCCCAGTGGGGTCCGAGTGAAGCCGACATGGGTGTCTGAGGACAAACATGTAACAGCTTTGGGGGGCAGGAGGCCTTTCTTCTCTCTGCCGGGGGAGCCGGGCCGGGCGGCTCCGTGGGCAGGGGACGGTCTCCAGGTTCTGGCGCCCGAGCCCCCGGCTGGGCTCACAGGGCTGGCTCCTGCTGAGGTTGAGGAGAGGTGGGACCGCCCCGTGTCTTCTCGTCGGCTCCCCAGCATGTGTCTCTGGGTCTGAATCTCCCCTGTCACCAGCACACCCCATCAGTGCAGGGTTAGGGCCGCCCTAGAGACCTAAGGACCCCGGTGACTCCCCTCCACGTCCGAGAAGACCTGTCTCCGAGTGCGGTCACAGCCCGAGGTCCTGGGGTGGAGGTCCTCCAACGCGTGACAGCGTTGGGGGGCGTTGGAGACTCAGCCTTGGGAGAAGGGTGGGGGATCTCCGAGTCCAGGGAAGGGGCCGCCCGAGCTTTGCAGTGCGCCCCGCGGCCTCGGCCCAGAGCAGCGTGGGAGTGACCCAGGTGGACTTCGTGTGAGGCGGAAACCAAACAGACTCAAGTGGAACAGTCAACAGAGCTGGCACTTCCGTTTGCTCGGGGCGGCCCTGGCAACCGTGACCACGCACCGCCCGACGCCAGGAAGTGGCCGGGGTCTGGCTGCTCCGAGGGGCATGCGCCAGCGCTGCGGGGCCTGGCTGAGCATCCCCTGTGGTTTTCCGCACGCTTCGGCTGTGGGCCTTTGTTTCCTGGTGTTTCCTTTGATATTTCTCTTTTTTTTCTCTTTTTATCGGGGTGACACCGGTGAACGAAACTCATACAGGTTCCAGGGGCACAGTTCCTACAACACACCACGTGTGTGCGGCGCTGTGTCCACCACCCCAAGTCAAGGCTCCATCCCTCACCATTTAGGGCCCCCATGCCCTTCCCCCCTCCCCACACGCTCGGTCTTTCTTTCTAGGCTTTAAGATCTGACTGGGGTGGCTCAGTGGCTGGGGTGTCGCCCTGCAAACTCAAAGATCGCTGGTTCAGTTCCCAACTGGGGCACTGCCGGGGGTCACAGGCAAGGTCCCTGGTTGGGGGGGGATGTGAGAGGCAACCACACATTGGCGTTTCTCTCCTTCTCTTCCCCTCTCTCTAAAAATAAATAAATAGCTCTGACTGGGGCAGCTCAGTGGATTGAGTGCGGGCTTTGAACCAAAGAGTCGCGGGTTCAAGTCCCAGTCAGGGCACCTGCCTGGGTTGCAGGCCAGGTCCCCAGTAGGGGGCGCGCAAGAGGCAACCACACATGGATGTTTCTCTCCCTCTCTTTCTCCCTCCCTTCCCCTCTCTCTAAAAATAAATAAACAGAATATTTAAAAGTAAATAAATAAAATCTTTAGAAAAAAAAGACATGTTCCTATAACATAACAAAAAACGGAGAACCTTCCGAGCGTAACCTTTTTCGCAGCAGCTCAGTACCCCACCAGGCGGCTGCACCGTTGCTCACTTCACCCGCTCTCTGCCACGAGCGCTCAAGTCCGACCCGTCCTTCTGCTGTCTCAGCAGGTGTGCAACGGGTGTGACTCTGCCCCGTGTGCAAATGCGTCTGACGAATGACTTCGTCTCGGTGGAACTGCTGAGTCCAAGGTCACCTCGTTTGGTCTCTGAGTACTGATTAACTACGACATCTCACACTGACATGTGCCTCTGATTCCTGTGCATGTAGATGCTGCCGTGTCTAATAAAATTCAAAGTGGTTTAAAAGGCACAAGAAAGGAAAGCAACAAGGATTTTTCCCCCCAAGGGTTGTCCCCGGGAGGCCGGTGTACAGACACAGAAAGCACAGCAATGGTCCCGGGGTGGAGGTGGAGGGCGGGAGGGCGGAGGTGGTGAGATTGTTCCGGAACGGGGCACTGAGGTGGTTGAACGGCTCTGGGAGTTTGCTAAGAACTACGTAACCGTGCATGCCGCGGGGGTGAATCTTATAGATTGTGAATTTGCTCTCGATGGTCCAGGGGTGTCCAACCTTGTGGCGTCTCTGGGCCACCCTAGAAGAAGAAAAAGAACTGTCCGGGCCACACAGTCATTACATTGTGACATGTAATCACACAAAAAATCTCATTTTCAGTAAATTTACGATTTTGTGTTGAGCCGCATTCACAGCCATCCTGGGTCGCAGGCGGTAGGTACGCCGGCCGTGGGTTGGACACCCCTGAGCAGGTCTGGAACCTCTCCCCGCCCTCGAGGAAGCCGTGCAGCCCCAGCTCCCAGCTCCCAGGACCAGGTCTCCTCAGGATTCATGAGCCGAGCTGTGCGTTCGGTGAAAATGTCTTGTGCCCACTGGCATGTCTCTGAGCAAGAATGGAGCCCTGGCTGGTGTGTGTCAGTGGATTGATCTCCAGCCTGTGAACCAAAGGATCCCAGGTTCGATTCCCAGTCAGGGCACATGCCTGGGTTTCAGGCCAAGTCCCCAGTAGGGGGCGTGCAAGAGACAACCACGCATTGAAGTTTCTCTCCCTCTCTTCCCCTGTCTAAAATAAGTAAATAAAAAATCATTAACCAAAAAAAAAGGAGAAGGGAAGAGAGGGAGAGAAACATGGATGTGAGAGAGAGACATCGACTGGTTGCCTCCATACCCACCCCAACTGGTGATGGAACAGGCAACCTGGGTATGTGTCCTGACCGGGAATCGAACATGCAGACTTTCTGGCACACAGGACGACACTCCCACCAACCTGAGCCAGCCGGCCAGGGCAAGTCTCCATTTCCAAAAACCAGTACAATAATCCAAACGCCACCGACAGTAATAAAAATAACTTAGGCCAAGTGATCTAGCCAAGTGGTATTCTCTGCCCATCAGGTTGCCAGAGATTTCCGATAAGCGTGTGGGATCTCGCCGAGACTGAGAGGAAGCGGGGTTTTCAGGCCCGGTTTGGTGAGATGGTAAATTAGAGATGTATTCAAATGCAAAAGTGTATCTGTTGTCCCTCCTGGCCATTCTATTTCAGGAAGTTATATTTAGGGGAGAGTAAAAGGTAGTTTTTAAAAGAGGAGAGAACTGTGACTCATGGACATCAACTTAATTTGTATCCAGGGTGCGCTGAACCCACTAGGGCGTTACAGCCCGAGGCAGAGGTCTGATCGGAGCCCTGGTGGGGAGTCGGAGGGGCCTCGGGAGTCCTGGCCGAGTAGCTCAGGTGGTTGGAGCGTCTCCCTCATGCGCCAAGGTGGAGGGTTCGGTCCCCGGTCAGGGCACACAGAAGAATCAAGGAATGAATGTGTGACGAAGTGGAACGAGAAATCAATGTTTCTCTCTCTCCCTCCTCTCTCACTAAAATCAGTCAATAAATAAACTTTTTTTTAATAAGACGAAGGGCTCTTGGGCCAGCTCACTGGCTCTCTCCTCCTCCTCCAGGATGCCTGGAGCTGCCGCCACCTGTCTCTCCCAACGGGCAGTGTTTTGGGTGCGAAGGAGCTCGGGGTGCAGCCTAGGGTCGGGCTGGGCTGGGCTGGGCTGGCAGAGGGTGGCGGGGTTGTTCTCAGGGAGTTCTGGAGAGGACAGGCTCCAGGGCAGAAGCCTGCCGGTTCTTCCAAACTGTGTAGCTTTTGTCTCTTAAGTTGTTTCCATTTGTAACCTAACCCTATTGGAATAAGATAGTTGAAAACTAACCGGGGAAATGCTAGGAGAACTCGGGTGTTAGAGTTTTGCGGTGATTGATAGGCTAAAGTGATTAAAGCCTGGAGGGAAGAGTTAAAAGAGTTTAGCTTTGAGTGGTAGGCGTAAGTGATAGGCTGGACTGAATGCGAGTGGGAAGCTGTTATTCCAAAATTGCGAAGCTCTGGAATAAGTACTCCTTTCCTTTATCACCAAACCTTTGCCTCTGGAATTTTGCCCAGCGAGGGTTGGCGGGCAGGGGGAACCCCAAGTGCTGTTGGGTAACACGCCCTCCGAGGAGACTTCCAGGAACCAGACCAGCCGGCAGGAGGGAGGGATTCCGAACGGACTGACTGGTTTGTCCCTAAGGGAGTCACTCACTGAACCCCACAGGGCAGCGCTCGCTGCTTTGCATTTCTGTGGGTGCAAATCCTTTGCACCTCGAGCTTCCTACAGTTACAGAGTCACCTAACCTCAGAGGCAAATATCTGACAGACGAGCTTCAGGGCCCCTGTAACCCCTCCCCCCACCTCAGCATCTTTTACAGCGTTTTCCAAGGGCTGTGAGCTCACAAACCTAAGAAGGCGGATGGACAACACATCACAAGGGCGGGTTTGGAAACCACGGAAATGTCCGTCAACAGAAAACTGGCGTGTCCACGCTGCGGCCGTCCCCGCCCATCACCCACGGCTCCTCCAGCAGTGGGGGCTGGGCTCGCTCGCTGGGCACCCCCGGGACCCTGCGAGTTCGGGATGGGTGTGTGCCTGTCTCTCCCCGACCCTGTGCTCACAATCTCAGCTACAAACAGCTGTAAAAAGCACGGTTTTTCCTGACAGGCTGGGAGCCCTGAATTGACCGGAGGCTTGTACGTGCCCTGACTGGGGACCGAACCCCAAACCGTGGCGCATGGGGTCGAGGCTCCAACGCACTGAGCCACCCAACCGAGAGAGTTTGTTTTTAATCACTTCCCACAACACTTGCCCCCTCGGCCCGGCCTCCTCCTGGGTTCGCATCGCTGTCATTTCTGGGATTCCAAGGCACGTCCCACGGGAGTCCCCAGGCTGGCGTTAGGGACCCACGGGACAGGCGGCTCACAGCTGAATCACACCGAGGTCGGCGGGGGGCCTGTTCCCGAGTCTTCAGGCTACGTCACAGAGAAATCACCCGCCGAACGTCCGCCCCGAGACTCGTCACCGTGTCCCCGTCCCGAGGGTGGCTGCCGGGTGGCTGGGGTGCAGACTGCACTCTCATCGGCCGAGAATCAGGGCTCCGGGTCTGTTCTGGGGAGCGAAGGGAAGGTGGCACTGGGGACCGATCCACTCGGAAACAACTGTCTCCCACTCAGCTGGGCCGAGGCCTCCCTCGGGGGGCGCTGGGTTCAGAGGCCCTCGTCAGGACGGGGCGCGGCCACTTGCGGCCGAGAGCACAGAGGCGGCCCTGCCCCCGGGCTGGCAGCCCGCTGTCCCCAGGCCTCCACGGGACTCCCAGCTCAGCCGCCGGTGCAGCTGCCCACCGGTTCGGCCGGTATTTCAGTGTCTGCCTTCCAGCTGGCTCTCCTCCTGTGACTCGGCCTGACCCGTCTGACCCATCGGCCCCGAGGACACTGCCCAGGGAGCGGAGAGGGGTCGCCGGGGAAGATGGGGCCGGTGCAGCGGCTGGCGTCCCCGTGAGATACGCAAGGAAAGGGAGGTGGCCCGAGCCCGTGGCCCCAGGGCGGCTGGGTGTCAGGGCTTGGGAGGGCCCGGCGTCCTGCCCACCAGGTGACAGTGACGGTGGTGCTGGCCTGGCCCAGAGAGACAGACAGCCATTGTTCCGTCTCCCTCACCCGGACAGGAGCCGCTGGGCCCCGGGGGCAGACTGGCAGTGAGAACACGAGATGATGTCATTTCTCATGAATGCGGGACATGATGGCCGTGATTTTCCAACTTCGAAACTATTTTTACTCTGAAGAGAGAAAAACCGCCCCAACGGAGACCAGGCCCTTTGCTATTTTCAGGCCCGAAGCGCGTGTGGTGCTGTCGTAGACGGGACTTCCCGCCTGACCAGCGTCAGCTTCTCCCACAGCCGGGGTCCGGCCCACGCTCAGTGACGCTGCCGCGCCGGGTCCCCTCGAAGGCCCGTAGCAGCTGGACGGTGCTCTCGGTGAGGATGCCGCAGACGCACGCAGCCCCTGTCCGGTGCGGCTTCCGGAAATCACAAGGCCCCTGCCAGTGGGTGATGGCGGAGGTGCACAACCAAACTGACCGGCCCCACCGGGGAACGGGCCCCCTCTGGCGGGCTTTGGGGACCAATTGTCACAGTTCCCTGGGGCTCCTGCGACCCCAGGCAAGGACGCTGGATCTCTGAGCCTCTTAAACAACTGAAGCCAAGAAGCCAAGGTCATCCTGCTTCCTCTCTCCACCCGCCCCTCCCAGAGGGCGGCCGCTCCTTCCAGCAGGTGACCCAGCAGAGGGGCGCAGGTGGGGTGTGCTTGCTGGCCCACAGCTCTCCGAATCGGACGGTGAACTGGCCACCGCCGACACAGAAGCAGACGACCCCAGAAGTGGCGGTCTGCGTGCTCCGTCTGGGGCCCCCCCCCACACCAGGGGCACTGGTGCAGGGCAGGGTTGCTGCAGCCCCCACCCCACACTCCCCCCAGGGCTGCCTGGGACCTTCCGGTGCCTGCCCCGCCCCCACACCCCAGGGGACCAGGGCCTTCAGCTCCCTCTCAGCAGGTGGCCCTTGCATACTGGAAGTTTCCCTGCATCCCCCCCATTCCTGCCTTCTGTCCCAAAGCGCTTTCCCCTGGGTCGCTGCCCGGGGCCATCTGGTGGTCAGTGTTTCTGACACTCAGGCCTCCCCTGGCCTTGGATCTCGCACACAAATCACCAGCCTCTCCCAGCTGAGCAAAGCCACTGTCCGAAAGTATAGTCACCCGCGCATCCACACGTGTCCCTGAGCACCTGCTATGTGTCCGGCTGCGGAGCAGTGGGTCTGGAGGAGCCGCAGCCCTGTGGAGTTCGGGGACACGAGGCAGAAGGACAGGCCGACTGTGTCACTGGCCCCGGAGGGTTCGTGTACAAAGGGACCGAAGACACGGCGTGCACAGACACCGCCAGGCTGGGCAGCACGCCGCCGACCTGCCGCCTGAGTGGACGCAGGGCACCCAGGGAACTGGGCCCCACCGACAGGAGGTGACGCTCCAAGGCACTGTCCCCGAGGGAACTCGGGGATTCACTAACCAGGGACTTCGCTCAGCAAAGGAGTGCTGGTGAATTGCTTAGCAAGATGAACTCTAATAAGGAAACCTGGCCCTGGCTGGTGTGGCTCAGTGGACTGAGCGCCGGCCTGCAAACCAAAGGGTTTCCAGTTCGATTCCCAGTCGGGGCACAGGCCTGGGTTGTGGGCCAGGTCCCCAGCAGGGGGCGCATGAGAGGCGACCACACATTGACGTTTCTCTCCCTCTCCTTCTCCCTCCCTTCCCCTCTGTCTAAAAAGAAATAAATAAAGTGAAATGAAAAAGGAAACCTCGATGGGTATTCTCATCGTGGAAACGATTTAATGCATCGTTTGGTGCTGTGAAGGCTGAGGCGCTGGGCCGCCCCGCAGGGATGGAAGGAAAACAAAGGGAACTAAGGAGAACTGCAGGGAACTGCTGGCGTTGAGCTGCTCTTCCGCGTCTGGAGGCGGTTTGTGGTTTCTTCCTGCGGCATCCACTGTGAGGCCCCGTGACTGACAGGCTGGGGCCTTGGGGAGGGAGGGAGCAGGGACCTGTTCGTGAGGGGCTCCCTCCCACTGTCCCTGTGGGAGGTCTTGGGCCCAGGAGCGGCCCTTCCCTCCTTAGGTGCAGGCCGACCTCTCTCGCGCTGTATTTTAAAATTAATTCTGACATAGTGTCAGTCGGTAACATAGTTGAAAACGCTACACAGATCCAAGTATCATTTTCACCCCAGCCCACCCCCCATCTGTATCCCCTCCCCCAGGCCCCGCTGTCTGGGTCGGAATGCGGGGGTTGCTGAAACAAACCCAAATAGCGTCACTCTCTCCCTGCCCCCTGTTTCACACAAAAGGGTGTGCACACTGACCCCCACGCCCCACGCAGAGGCCTTCCCACTTAGCGCTGTGTCTTCGGGTCAGCCATGAAAAGCGGTTTCTAAGGCCGTAGGAGTGGGTGGGGCGGGAACGCAGGGCGAGTTTCTCTCCCGTGGGTGGGCCGTACGGGAATTCTGGGGCGCGCTCCACCAGACGCCTTCCTCCCGGCCATCAGCTGTGAAGGCAGGAAATCTGAAACAGGGACCGGGCTCACAGGTGTGGGCTCCTGTCTGCTCTTGGGCTCCCTTTGAGGGCGTGACGGCCAAGTCCCTCCGCGGCTGGGCGGCCGGGTTTCTTCCGCTGGGGAGCCAGACCCTCACTGCGGACGGGAGCTCGCCGTTTCCCACAGCGCACGCGCTGTCACCCCTGGCATCTGGGAATCTCTAAGCGCCGGTGGTTCCCAACGCCCAGGTCGGACGCAGCCGCCCTCACCGTGGCTATTTTACGCAGGGAAAGGGAGGCACGGGCGTGAAGTCGGGGCGCCTTACCGGGCGGTCAGGGGTCGCAGGGCGCAAAGGGGACTCCCTGCCCAGGGCAGCCTTCGGTCGCCACTTCCAAGCGGCTGCCTTGCCCTCCGTGGCCTCTGCGCGTTGCCTCACTCCCTGAGGGACCGGCTGTCCCGGGGGCCGGGCGCGGTGAGACCTGTGGCCACAGAGTTGGCCCTTTTTTGCCAAGAAGATTGGGGACCTTCTCTGCGGCGTGATCTTTACCGGCATTAACTGAGCCTCCTGTCCCAAAGGTCCCCACGGTTGTCCCAAATGCTCCAGGTGCTCCAGGCCCCTCCTGTACTGAGGTCAGGACGACAGGGGACAGGAGTGTCACACCCAAACTCTATCTTCTTTTCCCTCCTGTCTGCTTGGAGAGAGGGTGTGCAAATCCCTCTTTTTCTTTTTTTAAAGGTTTTATTTATTTATTTTTAGAGAGGGGAAGGGAGGGAGGAAAGAGAGAGAAACATCAATGTGTGGTTGCCTCTCATGTGGTCCCCACTGGGGACCTGGCCTGCAACCCAGGCATGTGCCCTGACTAGGAATCGAACCTGCGATGCTTTGGTTCGCAGCCCGTGCTCAATCCACTGAGCTACACCAGCCAAGGCAAATCCCTCTTTTTCAAAGTTAGTTCCTCTCTCTTTGCTCTTGGCCCCAAACCTCCAGCCCGGCCACTCTCCCCACAGCACCTCAGTCCCTCTTC